>JANZLQ010000050.1:17145494-17192238 GCA_026212715.1 Elanus axillaris
CGCCCCCCCGGCACATCTGTGGTACCTGGTAAGCGAGAAAATACTCCTAATTCTGTCATGTAAGGCTCTGTTACAAACATTGTATATAAGGGCAGAGCAACACAATATGTGGATGGGATTGTAATGGTTCCCTAAATAAATGGAGGTGTGAAGAGATAATTAATCAGTTTATTGCCTAGTGTAAGCAGTAGTCGGTACCCTAACATGATTGAAGCTCTGGGCTTTCCTGGGATGTGGCTAATGCTTGGGAAGCAGTGCAATACAGATGCACCTGATATAGCTAAATTGAATACTTTAATTGCTGAATCAGTTGTGCGTGAAGCTCAGCACAGGTGTGTCATCCAAGTCCTTCCCTCCCTTCTGAGGTGGTCATGTAGGCTTGTTTTGAGCTCTAGGCCAATCTGGTTGGTGTAAGCTTTCTCAGATACACCATGTGGTATTAGTGGCACAATAAGATTGTCAGTTTATTGTAAAACAGTTTATATATCTGTGAGGCAAACTGTATTTTTTTGAGGTTGATATGGATCTTGGTACTGTGGGGAATATTACTACTGGGGGGGGAGATGTTTTATAGCCTCCTTTGAGGATTTTTGAACAACAAAACTTTATTGTAAGGTTTTGTCTTTGGAAACAATAAGGACAATGACAATTATATTGGAAACTTTTGTTGGTGTAGTGCTGGTGACTGTTTGAAAACCTTGGACTCAATAGACTGGGCTAGAAATCACAAGATTTTAATAACACTAGGTTCTTTTTATTTGACTTTTTTGTTTGTTTTGAATGCTGAGAATGTATCTTGGTCATGTCTCTGAGCATTTATCAGTATAAGGTTCAGCAATATTTATTTAATTACTTTAAACAGAAGGAAATAGAAACTTCTCTTGTTAATATGTGAACTTAGAAGTTGTCATTTTGTGCAAGTTAAACTGAGTGTCACTGTGAAGTTGCTGGTTAGTGTCATGCACATGCA
Source organism: Elanus axillaris (assembly GCA_026212715.1). NCBI lineage: Eukaryota > Metazoa > Chordata > Aves > Accipitriformes > Accipitridae > Elanus > Elanus axillaris. The sequence goes on from JANZLQ010000050.1 coordinate 17,146,465, forward strand.
TTGCAAGGTGCTTGAGAGGAGCTGAGAGCCGTTGCATACGCAGGTGATACATTTCTAATTTAGTGTTCCTGCAATGTCCCAAGAGCAATATGGATCTGGCTTTTTTTACTTTGTGTGGTGGCTAGACCTAATTAAGATCAAGACTGCTGTTACATGTTTGTTGATTAAAGAATGACTTTAAAACTTTTGTAGGTGAGGGTATAGGTGTTCCTGTCCTTCAGTTGTGTCCCTTCTCAAGTCTCTAAGGCAGCACTATGGCTTCTTTCAAGCTCTCCTAAGCTTGTGTGGAGTAAGTGTGAGGGTTAGAAAGTTGGGAAGAAATTGCTGTCCTGGCAATGTGTGTAGTGCCAGCACCATAGCAAGTTTATCTGCTCAGTAACCCTTGGTACCTGGAGCTGAACAGCAAGCAGACATACTGTGAAGTTTATCCTATAGCAACAGAAGTGCAGCTCCAGGGGTCAGGCTGAGTTTGGAGTTCTTCATGCTGGTAGGCTCAGTATTTATACCCTCACCATGCTGGTAGGCTCAGTATCTATACCCTCATTTTAGTAGCCAAGTATCTTACTGTACCCCTTACTGCTTCCCAGGCTGTGGGATTTTTCTTGAAATGTAGAGGAGGGTATACCATCCATAGCTGTCATGCCATTTCCTGGAATAGCTGTCATACTTTGTATCTCTTGATTTTTTTTTATTTTTTTTTTTAAGGGAGTGATTTGTGTGCAAGCCTTCTACTATCAGCATTAGGAGGCTGTTTTAATTTGCCTATTAGTCTTAACAGATATTATGTTCTGTCTGAAGTCAAAGGACTTGTTAGCTTAGCTCTCAGGTCACATGAGCCCCTTCCACTGTGTGGTCAGCTCTCAAAAGGATTAAAAGAAAAAGTTGATTTTTAAAACAATATATAAATAAATCTACCCCCTCACCCTCCAAAAGAAGAAACTCTATCCCTATATTTCTAGTTTCCTACTGAAACCAAGTCACTCACTTTCATTCCTGAATACTGTCAGGAAAATCCACGCAGTTTTTAGTTCTATTGACTATTCCAGTATAACCTATTCCTACTCTACTATAGCAAGCTTTCTTAAACTTGGAAAAGTGAATTGTAGGTTGTGCTTCTTCCTGCCTTATCCCTTTACAGATGTGCCATTGGCACATGTGCAACATTGTTGTTTTGGCATCAATTATCAAGATAATATTAGTATCATTTTTATGCTAGTGCTTTGGAATTTGGAGCATCCTAGCTGGAATGTGGGGCTCAGTAAATTGGTAATTCATGTATCCAGTGCTAACAGTGGGGCTCAGTGAAAAATAGCAGCACTCCTGGAAAATTTTCCCAGAATTTTTAGAAAACTTTCAACTGATTTTTAATCAGGAAAAATATCTAGAGACAGCCTTGTCTTTTGAAGAGAAAAAAGTGAAAATGCAAGTAGTTAAGCCAAAAAAATTTTGTGCTGGAAATGCTACTGTAGTGCTTCCTTATTAGCTGGGGCTACTTATGCTTGTATTAGGCATTGACTAGGCTTCCTGGTGGGCCTAAGTATCCCATGGTGTACCATAGTCCTGCAGCTTGCTTTTTTGATTTCCTTATTAACTTAACTCATGGAGTGGGTGGACATGAGAACATCTACTGCATCTACTAAAAAAACTCTATGTAATACAGCTTGAATTCAAAGAGCAGCAAAAAAAAGCTTACTACAGTAAATGACTATGATTACATAGGTGTTCCCTATGTAGGAGAGGGGTAGTTTGTTTGCATTGTATTACAGGTATGTAATTTTGTATTCAAGATTTCTGTGTTTGTAAACTCTTGGTGTGAGTATGTTGCATGCTCCTGCGTATGTTTCACCTGCAGAGGTTATGCTGAAAGACTGCTTAGGAAATCTTTCACTAGTTTGTCAACTAGGATAGTGGCAGTGGGAGGTATACTTTGCAATAGGCAGGAGGATGGATGTTACCATCATCAGTAGTCCTCTGTGGGTGCATGTGCACCCACATAGCTCTCTTGAGCAGATTTGTAAAGTCCTAAGGTGCTCTTCAGAAACCAAGCAACGGCTTTCACTTCAGCAAGTTGTTTCCAGCAGATGTGATTGCAAGGCTATGTTGAAAACACGGTCGTTCCAGTCTGTGTGGCTGACAGATGTTGTGGAGTGTGTTGTTAAGGTTGTTCTTCAGGGAGGAACTGAAGATGTGTTACAGCCTGGATAAAATATTTAACCAGGTTCTCATGACAGGAGGTAATAATGCAATATAAATGCAGGCAAAAACCTCTACAATGAACTGGAATTATGTCAGCTGTCTTATGTCTGCTGTATCCTGAATCATGGTAGTTGCATGCCTTGTTTCCAGATCTGATGTTTTTGAACTAGTACAGACATGTAACAAAAATTTTAGGAGATAAGAGGTGGTGAATTCCCCTTTAAATATGGAGTGGTCAATAGCTGCATTTTTTTTTTTTTTTTGAACCTGAGAATAATTGGAGCAGTAGCAAAAATGCTTTCAGGGCTCTTGCATGGAAGTTTTCCTTTTTTATTTTCAGACTATGTAAGTTCCTTGACCTTAGTCAGAGGGAAAATGATTCCTGCTTGAGGCTTTTAGTCAGGTGTGACACTTTTCAATATATAAAGGTGACTGCCTTTCCTTCCTGTTTTACATACCATTTAAAGAAAGCTGCAGAATTGCACTAAATTGTGGGGGGGTTTTGTCCTTGGATTTTTATTTCTAAGGTTTCATGTTCCACCTTTAGAAATAGGAGGATGCCTGAAGTTCAGAAGAACATCACAGAGCAGCTGAAGGTCAAGGAAAAGAAATAAATGGTGTGACAAGATGGTCGTATATATACATATCAGAGCAGTAATCAAGATTTATTCATTTATTTATTTAATGCTCTGAGCCACCTAACATTTTTCTAACATTTTTCTCATCTAAATCTGGGGCTATAAGAAGGTACTTATTACTTACTGTACTTCAAAAACTGTTTTGTGAGCAACATATGGCATCAAGTCATGTATGGCTTACTAAAGCTCAAGAAATGCTTGTAGCTCTCTCTTGCTCACCTCATAGGTAGTGCCACCTGGCAGTCCTGCCTGTGGAGAATACAGAACGAGGACTCAAAAATGTTCATTAATTATAATTCTTACTTAATAGTGAAAAAAGTTAAAAGGAAACAATCTGTTCTCTGTTATGTGTTGTTCCATTTAAGTATGTATAAGGTACTTATTTCAAGTAAGAATTAGCAACTAGCTGACAAGGGAGTGAGAACTCTTGACTCCTTTTAATCTTTTCTGTCTTTCTGTCCCTTAAAAGCTGTTCTTCTAGATCTGTTTTGAATCCTGATCCCTGCTGTTCTGGGCAAAGCCTCATGCAATACTTTCATTCTGCTTTATTTAGTAAGTTACAGTAAATCAATGAAAAGCCTCATCATTAATAGGATTCATAGTTACAAGAAATATATCAAGTCTGTTTAGGTCACCTGAATGCCACTGACTTGTAGAATTCATGGGGTAGAGGAGGAGAAAGTTACACACTTTCTCTTAATTTTTAGAGCACAGAAAAAAACTTGTGAGCTCTTCCCAACATGTGCAAGTATTATCTGTAAATCAGGTTAACTATTTATCTGTCTTAATCTAAGCATATTGGGTTGTGTGTGTGTATGCCTGTAATGACTTTGAGGGAAAAGTAAAATTGAAAAAAAGAGATTATTCCTATGGAGACTGACCGTGGGTAGCTCCTTACCATTTTTTTAGTCTAAAGCCAACTCCATTCTTTTCCTTGTTATCAGCTTCTTTGTGCTCTTGATGTGTGGTTGCTTTGAAGATAGTTACAGATAATAAGGGTGAGTATCCTCTAAGGTCAGACTAAATCTTGTAGCATAGTATAATATGGTGCTTCCTGAGCAGATTTATATATTCATGCAGCTCGCCACAGTTCTCTGCAGAGATAACACATGAGGTCTTAGAAGCAATTTGATGTTGTAAGCACAGCCCTACTCTGAGCTAATAAACTTTGCCTCTCAGCAAAGCTAATTGCCTTATCTAAGGCAGCATTTCATGGTCTCTGGTGCCTGGGCAACCCTGGTCACTGTTAATGCTAGTAGCTGTACTTCTAGTGTAGCGCAGTTAGTACAGGAACAACATCTACACGGGACACTTAACATCTAGCATTCCCTGGTTCTCAGTTGAATAAATACACTTGAGTGCTGAAATGAAAAGCTTAATGGCTCTCTTGCCAAGAGAGTGTTTTGTTTTGTACCCACCGGTGTTTCCTAAAGATGTCTGGTTTTCTTGCTCACTGTGGCTCCAAAAGCCAAGGTAAGAAATGTCTGGCTGAACCTACTGGATGTATTGAGGTGCTCTACAGGCTAAAGAATATTTATCTATATCTATAGATCTGTTTTAAATGTGCAGAAGCCCTTTGGAGGTCAAAATGATTCCAGAGCTGCTGATTTGTTGAATAACTGAAGATAATTTGTCTTTAGTGCTAGAGTTTGCCATAAAGTAAGTTAATTTGTTTGTGCTGTTAGGAGCAAATAGTTGGTCACGTACTGGTTCCTGTTGTCATGCAACAACAGGAAAATGACGGTGTTTTGTTTTACTAGGCCTTTTTAGATGGGTGCACTAAGAGTGTTTGTTGCTGTCTTATCTTGTACTGGTTCACCCGGTCTGACAGCTAGAGATGTTTAGTGGTATCTAGTTTGTAGTTATGCTTTTCCTTAAAAGAACTTCACCAGCTTCAGTGCCCACTGCAGTTTGGGAAGGGTGCTGTATTGTCAGCTTGTGTCTTGTGCCGTTCCCTGATAATACATGATTCTAGTCAGTGTAGCCATCTGTATGAAATATCTGTCTTGCTTCCTTGTAATTTCTGTGGCTTCTTCATGGCATTTCCTTTTGTTGAGAGTTACTCAAGAACATTTTGTGTTGTTTGTCCCTTTGTCTGCTGTGGGATGATTGAATAGAACCCCCTTTTTCAACCCGTTCATCAGTCTTGCAAATGTGTTTCAAGTAAATATCACAATTGTTTGGGACTTTACTGTTTGCTGAATCAATCTTTGTCCTTGACCAGCATTTTAACCCATTCTGCTATCTGAGTTGAATATCATACCTCAGGTGCAACAACCAAATTGTGGTAGGGATAACAACATTCATGTTACACCTTCTCCCATGCCCACATAGCCTGCTAGTTTTTTTGGCCAGCTGTAATGGCCAGGAATAAATGTAATTCATTTTGCATCACCAAATGTCATCTGGTTCTCCCTTTTCACTAATTTATTGATGAATTTATAGCGTTATTAAAGACTGGTCAAGCACAACTGTCCTTGTTAGAGGTTGGCCTTGGTTACATCCCATCTTTCTGTAACCTAAGTATGCTAGTGTAAAAGTTGCAGAAGGCATTGGTGTGAGAGACGTAAACTGATCTTTTTGAATGAAGTGTTTATCTTCCAGGAAGGTCAGTCTGAGAGGAAGGTGCTTAGGTAGAAGAAATTAAAGATGTTGCTTTTAAAAAAAAAAAAAAAAATCTATTTTCAGGAATTGTGTCACTTTCTTTTCTACTTTTAATTACAAGTATTCCACTCTGAAATTTATGACATTTGTTAACTCAGTTTCTGCTCTTCTGGCTACTTGCTGAATGGGGTTTAGGTACAAGTTCTTACTAATCAGGCTTGTTTTCTCTAATGGAGAAAAAAGAAGAATATGTTTCCTGATTTTTTTTCAGAGCCAGTATGTCCTTGTGATCCAACAAAGAGGATCCAGAAAGATGTTAGCAGTGGTAGAGTTCTATCTACTATTTGCTGTGATATTCAGATGATTTCAATTTAGATAATAGGGCAAAATTAATTTCCTTAATCTGACATTTGTAGTTTCACAAGAAGGAATTATTCATGAATCTTCATGAATCCTCATAGATGTTTGTTTTCTCTCTGTGCTTCACACAGTGGAGAAAACAGTGCTTTCTTTAAAAATGTATGCATATAATAGTATTTATTTCTTTCCTCTTAAATGCATGACTTGTAGCAACTTCTGTTAGCAGTAAAGATTTATTTTTTTTTCTTTAAGCAAGGAGAGTAGGAAGTCTTAATTTTCAACTCATTACATATAATTACCACTAAAATGTTTTAAATACATGCCAAATAAAAATAAAAAAAAAACCAAAACAACTATCAGTCAGTACCTCTAACACTGACTTTCAAGTATTCTGAAACCAAATTTGAGTACACGTAGTATGCTTAAAAAAAAATAAATTGATTTCAATATGAGGAGTTCCGTCATATTGCTGCGTTCTGAGCACTTGAAGAATAACAGAGGTCTTATTTCTTTGTATATCTTTGTGTGATAGCTTTCAAAAAGAAGCATTTTAACACCCTGGAATACTTCTGAAACAAGCATTGTGAGGAGACAGGAACTAACAGCCTCTGGAGCTGTGTGCGCAGCACTGTGAACTTACTCTATTTTGGAGAGAACCTCAAGAGTCCCAGGTAAGTTTTCATTTTCTTTCTTCCCCACCTTCTTGCTAGTCACTTAGCAGATGAACAGGATCTTTATCCTTCCCTGCACATTTCTCTTGTTGTTTGTTTATCTTTGGGACTAGGCTGAACTTTTTTCTTCTCCCTTACAGTACTGCCAGACACTTCTCTGTTTCTTCTCTTTTGTGATGGTTTGAATTTGACCTCCTTCTGTCCTCTGTGTAGATGGCAAGTAGCTTTGTAGGCTGTTGTTTCCCAGCCATTTTAGGAGGCCTTCATATGTTTTTTGTGAGCATTTGTAGAAAGAGCTTGTATGCAAGGCAAACTAGCTATCCCTGAGCAGCTGGGTATTTATGACCCATTAACATGTGCTGAGTTTTGAGGCTTTCTCAAATGATGATACAGAGCTTGAGTACTGATCATGAGGGAGGTATTTGCTGCCTCGGTGCTTAGCACTTCAATGCAATTTTTTATGCTTTGATGTTATATTTAGTGATGCGTTGGGAAGTGCTTTGTGCTTTACAGAATCAGGCTCTTTGCTGTGTGTCTTGTGCTGCTATTACTTGTAGTATCTCTGCCTGAAAACACTGTTCTTTGCATTAGCAGCTTCTCCATCAAAGAAAACTTGAGACTAAATTTTTTATGTTTCAGAAAGCTAGCCAATGATAGCTATGTAACTTAGAGTAACTGTACATACCCAGAGCTTTTGACAGCTTGATGTTCTAATCTGCACTGCTACAAAATAGAGAAGAAAGTGGGTACATCAACTGCAGACTGAGAAACTGAATGGGTAGGGTCACTCGTGACTTTTCCAAGGGTAGACAGCTGATCAATGAGGAGCTGATCTAATGCCAACATAGACATTACCTCTTATCTAAACTGGTAAAGTAAAAATACTATTTTCTTTGGTACCGATGCCTTTCTAAACTTCTTTTGCTTTAACTGACAATTATTTTTTTTGTTATGAACTCAGCTACAAAGTCACCATGCTTATTTTGTACTGACCTCTACAGTGTTGATTTTTTTCTTAAAACAGGTATTTAAAAATACTGTTTGGGGTTGAGGAGGTGGGCAGTAGAAGAATGTATTCTTCAAACATATTTCTAATTTTAAGAAAGTAGAATTGCATTTGTTATAAATGACAAATCTGGAGGATCTCATTTCTTTCTTTTACCTGTCAAATTTGAATGAATTCTCATTTAGCCAAGGTGCAACTTCTGGCAGAGAAGACAGGCTAGTAGTTGGGAGTTATTTAAATTAGGAGCTGAGAAAGGCAGGCAGTTGTTGAGGAGCATTTAGGTCAGACAGACACATTAATAAACCAGAGATGCTTTTCAGCCTAGTAAGGAAGAGGACAGGGATACACAGCTGAACTGGAGGAGGAACAGATGGAGATCATGGAGTTAAAATGTCAGAGCACAAAGGTAAAGTGAGTGTGTCAGACTAGAAGCTAAAAGAAAATGACTGCCATTGTCTGTACACCTGTGTGAGAAGCTAGAAAGCGAGAAGAGATGAACTCCTTTTCCTGTCATTACTGAGGCATGGCAGAATGACAGGAGTTGATGGACATCTGAGAATCCTGACTGCTGACCCCATGTAGGACAGATTAGGTCATAGATCTGAGGGGAAGCTGTTCTGTGCTTCTGTAGAATCAGGGAAGGAGATGTATGACAGGCATACTGGTCTGTATTTTAATACTTTCTCGTATGGTTATTCTGCCTTGTAATGTATGTGTTCAAAGAAGCAGGGTTAAGTTTATAGATCTAGCATTAGGTTTTGCATGGCTGGAATATTGCAGTGCTGGCATAATGTTCAGTTAATACAGGCCTGCTGTTTTTCAGTGGGATTGTAATAAATGTATTGTGCAGAAGGCTATGTGGGAAAGCCTGAGCAAGAGTGCAGGACTGCAAGATTTTCTGCTCTTCTGTGGGTAATCTGTTCTGTTGTGTAATCAAGTTGCTGATAGTTTTCTTAATTGGTATTTCATTTTTACAGAGAGCTACTATGCCTTTGCCATGGAGCTTAATAAAGATGTTTTTATTGTGAGACTTTTGTAATCCTAGCAGGACAGTGTTTTCCTTTTACTGGATGAGTTTAGAAAAAGTAGTTATGGTGAAAGATACCCTAGGGCATGAGATGCTAATTGTGCAATTAATAGGAGATGCTGTCTCATACGAAGTATTTTTTTCAGAGGCTTTGCATATTCTGTAGTTCCGTGTTAGAAAATAATACAAAAAGAGTTGATTTATCCTCCTGTTGCATGGGGCATTCTGTAAGTGCTGTTTTTCTCTTTCACAGCAGGTTGAAAACCCTTGCCATAAGAAACACAGTAAATAGGGAGAAGAATCTGATCCCTCCAGATGCTTGAGAAAACTATATTATGCTGTTTTCCCCTGATACCTGAGGCTGGTGGTTTTTTAGTGCTAATTAACATTCATATCTTCAGTCCTTAAAAACAAACAACAATAAAAAACAAGTCCCAAAATGACACTTGGCTGGAACTATAGGTAAGACTGTCCATCACTGTCTGAGACAGTCCAGTATCCTCTTAGACATGTGAATAGTTTTCAAACACTGTTACCACACATGGCAGAATGGCTGTGCTATGTAATATCACTCCTTGTTTACATCTCCAAGTACAGTTCAAATGTATTCTGTAGATAACCTAGCAGATGTATTTCTAGCATGTTTCTGGCAGAGTGGGAAGGGAGCTTGACTTTAAATAATTGAAGAGCTGTGGAACCAGAATGGTGCTTGTCAGATAGCTGTTGCCTGTTGCTCTCAAGACTGAGGGGAAAAATGGGAGCCATGGGTTCTAAATCACTAAAGTAGCAGGAGATTACTGGAGCAATTACTTGGTGTCAGTCTTGTAGTGCCACAACTTCCTCACAGTGTGTGACAGGGAAGGACAAGAGTAATTCTTCTGGCAATCAGAAGAAGTGCAAATAAAGGTACAGTTTATTTGGAAGCTGCAGGAAATGCGTCATGGCCTATTTAGTTGGAGGAGAGGAGGTTTGAGCCTTCAGTCCCCTTAGATTCCTCAATGAAACAAATTGAAATACAGCAGTGGGAGCAGCAGATGGGGAGGACAGAAAAAGCAAGAAGTTATTTTCTGTCCCAGGATTATCCATGCCATCTAAGAATAAGTATTCTTGGAATTAAAAGCCAAATAGGAATTAGTATGGGATTGTGCTGGGCAGCTCATGAAGAGAACGAGATGCACCTTCAAAGCTCTGTATGTAGAGACAGTGCATCCTGCAGAGAAGGTTCATGAGAAGCTTGGAAGAACAAAGGTAGCATGCACTCATCTCTTCCTAAACACTCACTCATGAGCAGTAAGAAACAGGGAAATGTCATTATTGATGCTTGTGTAGTATTTCAGATAATGCTGGTATCTTACTGGCATGAGTTCTGAACTTTGCTGTAGGGTCGTCTTTACTCTGTGTGTCCATGTGACAACGGGGCAGCTACACAAGCACTGTATAGCATGGTGGATTCTTATTCTCTGGAAAATTCAATTAGAGATGGAGTGTTGATGGCAAAAAAAGAAGCAAAACCAGGTAACCTTTTATTCTTTCATTATTCATATACACATTAAACAATAAAGGGTAATTTGCTGAACACACACTCTCAGTTTTGGGGTAATGTGTAAGTAAGGCAACAGCTGCAGGCAAGTAGGTTGATACCTCCAGCTAGCTATTCAAACATGAAATGTCACCTTGAAAGGTTTGGGGGTTTTTAATTGTAATTGAAGCATTTCTAAGTAGCTTTTTATTTGAACATCAGCAAGAATGTTTGAAATCAAGTGGGATCTTCTTGGATATTAAGCAGTCCTGGTAGCAAAATTAATACTAAATAACACTGAGAAAACTAATCTGTTTTGATGTGTCCATAAGAAAACAAAAGCAGTAATAACTTCTAACTACTATTTTTACACAGTGATTATAGTTATAAAACTTATGTGGCTTTAAAGAAAACGTTAGGTGCTAATGCAGTTTTCCTAGCTTCAAATCCTAGAGAAATCATTTGCATTGGTAGTGCAAGTGAGGGTATTTTTCATGCATATCCCTGTGCATGACTCAAATTTTTAAAAAAGTAAAGTGTTGTTGCAGGTCTGTACAGTATACAAGGGTAGTCAGCTCCTGAGATTATAAAAGGAAATACAGGCAAGAAACTGTCCTTTCTTTTGAAGTTGACTGATTTTTGCCACACAGTATGATAATCATACTTCTGTGGCTACCTGAGAATAACTTGTGTACAGTGAATTCATGCATTTGGGAAGGTGGATGTGATGGGTACCTATGTGTGAAAAGGAAGGAAGGATAATTTTGCATCATGTGTAAAGGGTGCACAATGGATCATCAAGAGAGGGAAATAGTTCACATTTATCCAAGAAGAAGAGCAAGGCCCAGTATATACATTATGGAAAAGATAGGAGTAGCATGTTACAGGCAGAGCTCATGTGTTGCTAGGGTCCTGTCAGGATAGCAGCCTCAGATCCTGAGGAAAAGCAATGGAAAACTCAGCAGTTTTAATGTTTGAGTTGTTGCAGCAGGGTCACACTCTCTTTAAATCAGAGACACATTAGAAGTCTGTTTCATGAAAATCAAGGCAAACATTAGACTTTGGGTTTTTTGGTGGGTGGTTGGTTGGTTCGTTTGGTTTTTTTTCCTAAGGGTCTAGGCAAGTTCAGGACCAGGGCTATCAGTCCTGTCAAAGACGCAGTACTTTGTAACATCAGTTGAGGTTTTCAAGCTGTATGCCCAAGTGAAGGAGAGGAGGGTAGAGGAGTTGAACTTGATAGGGTGAAGTGAAAGTTTCTGGTGAGACCAGTTGAAGAAGACCCAGTTTGGTGGCTAATGACTAGAATGGGTGCTTTTGCATTTATTTTCCTAGCTAGCAGAAACCAGCACTCTGGGGCTAGCAGTGTGAATCGCCAGGTCAGGGAGTTTGAGAGGGATGTGAGTGCAAGATGTGGATTTGACTTGTAGAGGTTCAACAGGACATGGGGGAATGGCTTTAAACTGAAAAAGGCTAGATTTAGATGAGATGTAAAGAAGTTCTTCACTGTGAGGGTGGCGAGGCACTGGAAGACATTGCCCAGAGATGTTGTGGATGCCCCATAACTGGAAGTATTAAAGGCCAGGTTGGATGGGGCTTTGAGCAGCCTGCTCTAGTGGAAGGTGTCCCTGCCCATGGCAGGGGTTTGGAACTAGGTGATCTTTAAGGTCCCTTCCAACCCAAACCATTCTATGAATAAATCTCCTAAATCTATAGGTAATAAGTTCCTCTGTACACTAATTACTTGTAGAATTAATAGCATCAAATGATATAAGTTGCTTTATCTTAATTGAAGGAGAGCTAGACCAGATTATTTTTTTTTAATTATTTTTTTTTTGGCTGAAGAAATGTGAGTCTCTATATACTATTACTGTGTCTAGAGTAAGTGCACTGGTAGCTTCTCTTTGTAGTTCAATTGAAAAAAATATAATTAAGATTTTTCTCTAATTGGTCGCATTTTTCTTTACCTGCAGAGGATTCAGAATTTTTAAATACACTATCAGAAATATTTGTAGGCATTACAACAACTAATATTTGTAGACAATACAACAACTAACAGATGAATTTTCAAGGATTCATGTGTCCTGCAAGAAATTTTGCAGGAAACATCAAGAACAACAACAAAAATCCCACCCCAAAAAAACCCAGAGCATCAGCTTCTTTTTTTCTTGCACTTGTTGTTTGTGCTTCATGCATGTCAATGTGTGATATCAGATAATGTAATTTAGTATCTGTTTTAGTGTATCTGTTATTCAGAAGTGGGCTGTTCACTTGAGGATGTTATGAAAGTTCCTGAGGGAGGTTTTTTAAGTAGGCCTTTAAGAAGATCAGTTTTGATTTGCATGCATTTTTTGGTAGTCCCAGGCAACCTATACTTGAAAGGAAGGATCTGTGGCAGGTAGCAAAAAAAGTCTGCCACTAGCAATGCCGTTTCGTCTCTTAAGGCCAGTGCAGGTTAGAAAAAACTCAGAGTGGGAGTCCATTATCTTCCTGTTTCAGTGAACAGGAGATGGACAGCCGCCTCCGGGTGTGCTCTATTTGGACCAGTGTGGTGACTAAAAGGTTGAAATTAAGCTGTAGTCTTTGTCCTGTTTTCTATACTCTGCCATGGTGTGTGCTCTGCAATTTCTAATCTAATGGAAGAGAGGAGGAGGAAGGGTGTGGGCAGTGCTGATATGTGCCTTCCAATTACTTTTGCATGTTAAATCCCATCTGGAATTTGATTAACTTGCCCCTTCTAGTGTAGGGTGCAATGGGCTTGTTCATAGCGTTATCTTTTCACACTGCTTTTCATTAACATATTGTATCTGACTGGAACAACCAGGATGTTTTAATGACAGATTCCTGAACATGTATGCAGAGAGAGAGGCTATTTCAAATGGACTGTAGCAAGCATGAAGTGAATTTTGAAATTTTATAACAGGAAACTTTTTTTTAAAATGTATAGTATAGTGTTTGGGGGGAGGGACTGATGTTGGGTTTGGTGGGGTTTTGATTGTTTGTTTTCCTTTTTTCTTGGACAGACATAGTAGTGTGATATTTGAAGAGATAGGGAACACATTTATGGTCTATAAAGCAGCTTCTAAAATAACTATCACAACTAACAAGAATAACTTTTCCAAGCTACAATTTTCTTTACTCTTAGGTAAGCATAATGTAACAAAATAAGCAAATTGAAGTGCCCTAATACTTTGATTCAGAGAAGCCTGGTAATATATCCTGTGTTGAATAAATTGGGTGACTGGATTCCACAGGAGAGAATGGTATCAGGATTAGAGTTATTGCCAAAAACTGGCAACTAGAGTTTTGGCTTGAATTGGTGATTAAGGGGAAAAGTCAAGATATTTGCATAGCTGTGGGGGAGGATAATGCAGGGAAGTCAACAGTGTTTGGAAATGTTGAAATGTAGTTTTGGTAAGTGCCTGAGACTTGAGATACCTGTTTGTGTTTAACTGTGCATCTCTCTGTTTGATACCTGCTCATCAATAGCTTGTCCTCTGACCATTAGAAATGCATCACTACAAGTAGAACAAAACTTAAATATTTTTATTTTCTGTGCAGATGAAATTCTCGCCTCCATGAAATTGTGTACCAGTACCTAGAATGCAATACTTTCCATTTAAATAACCATGTGTTTGTACTTGCTGACTTGTGTTGCCACAGTCATGGTCTTGGGGTTTTATTGCGAATTAGCTACACTATTAGCTGCGGGTTCTTGTGGTGAGTTGCCTTCAGTGTATATACTCTCTCCTAGCATATATTCTCACTCCCTATATTTCCAGATAGTGAAAGAAGTAACCTTGAGCCACACAACAGAGCAGTTGCTGAGGGACTCTGGCTGTCAGCTAAGGTGGGCAGAGAAGACTCTGTGTGAGAGTGGTGTCCAGTGCTGTACAGAGAGTATGACCTGAAGTGGTTAAGTGGTTTCAGGGGAATAGGACATTAGTTTGGGGGTTTTCTCTTCTGTCTTTCCTGCCCCCAGGGAGGAGGAAGCCCTGAAGCATGCTCACTGTGGCTGCACAACTTTCTCACAGCTGCTCTGCTGTAAGTTAACTGTACTCCTGGGCATCAGAAAGCACATTTAATCAACACAAAATGCAAGTTCACTGTTTTTTTCTGTAGTGGGAAGGGAAGAGGGATGTTTTGTCCAAAATCCTTGTTTAAAGACAAGTTTGAGAGCTGGTATCATCAGAGGCACTCTGCTCATTTTTTTCTTTACTTTGGCTTTTGCAATCTATGACTTTCTATTGATGTCATATGTACTTTCAAAACTATTTTCTCAATTTTAGCAGCCCTCTAGCTCTCAATATTTGACAAGTTGTTTAAACTGTTTTGCTGCAGTTTATTCTAGGTGTTCCTTAAGTGTAATTATAATATATTCTTCCTGTATATTTGGAGTGTGTGTGTCCTTGGTTGTGAATCTTTTTGCCTGTACTTACTTTATGAGCAATGAAAGCTTTTTGCATCTGGCTCTAGAAGCATGAGAACTACATTGTGAAGGCTAGGCACTGTATTGTTGGAGAGCTTGCATTCAGTTCTGTCTTCAGGCATGAGCCATTCAGACCTGCCACAGATCACTGCCTCCTTGTGATACATTAGCGTGCAAGTTATTCAAGGCTATTCAGCACTTGGTTTAAGATGTTTTTAATGAATATTGTTAAATACAGAAGTAGCAGCTTTTTCTAGGGAATGCATTTGGCTCCTTTGCCTCTCAGTCTCTTGGGTTTCTTTAATCATGACTGAGGTCTTCCTCACCCCTTTGTGGGAAGGCAGTTTTGATGTCACGGAGGTGGGCGTGTGTATATTTCAGCAGTGTCGCTAACAGGCTTTTACTACTTCCATCAGCAGAGGCTGAGGCACATGACTAACAAACACGCAAACTTGGGGAGTTGTGTTAGTTCCTCTGCTGTATTAGGTCTGTTTGTATACAAACTGTTTTTCAGAGGTAATCACCTGTCATTTTCTGAGGGCTGAACTAATGAATTAGTACATTGCCCTTCTTGGACTGTAGCTGGTTGTCAGTTTATACCCAGGTGCTTTGGGATTGGCAATATGTCTAGAATTGCTGACCTGGTCAGTCTAAATGCAGTTTTTGTTTTAGTGGTTGATTATTAAAAGGACACTTTAATTCTCTGTCTCCTATTTTGATACCTCAGCTTTCTTGACACTGCCATAAGATTTTATTTTAATCAATAACCACAGCTTCTATAAAGGTGTTGCCTGTGAATCGTTTGCCATTCTGGGCGTGACATACATCAGCAGATGATGCTGATCCCTGTACAGCAGGGCCCGCAAATCAAATTTCTGTTTGAATTTATAACAAAACTCTCCATCTGTAAAGCTATCATGCAGCTGCAATCCTGATGAACTTACTTCACAAGTACTAGCTGAAAATGCTTCCTTAGAGTCTTCAGTGGCTTCTGAGCTTCCCTGCAAACCCAGCTGCAGCAGTCCTGGGTCAGTACCTGCCTTATAGCTTACAGATCCCTCACATGGGTGTTTCTGCTGGCAGCATCACAGAGCTGCTTCTTGCTTCTTTGACTAGTCTCACTTTCTCTCTTTAGTAACTCTGTTTCTTTAAGATCTGGCAGAAAAATCTCCCCCCTTCCAGGCTCTCAGTCTTTAATCAGCACCTTGGTGCAGGATGGCCCAAAGCAGCTGGAAGCTGCACCTGTAGGGCAACATAACTGCTTGATCAGAAGACATACATGGGATGCAGATAGTACTATTATGGTGCTTGCAACACCTAGCAAACTGTAGTACAAACAGTTTTTCTCAAGCTGTCAACTTGACCTAATCTAAGGTAATGTATAGGTAGCTGGGATCACAACTGTAAGTGTAGACCATGCTTGAATGTCAAGATGGCTTCTCAAAAGCATGAGAGTGCTAGGACTTCTAACAGACTACATTCCTGGTTTTGTTCTTAACAGAAATAAAACATAATGTACCCTGGCTGCCTTGTACAAGTGAACTGTTTTGGCTAAAATTTTCTGTTAAAATAAAAATCAGTCTAAGGCAGAACTCTAGCATGGAAAACTTCAGCTTGAACAGTTAGACAAAGTTGCAAATAACTGAAAACAGTGCTTCCTCATGGAAATGCCTGGCAACTTTAATATTTGGCAGCACCGGCAGTCACACTTATTGTAACAGCAATATTGTCAAGTGCTTCCCAATTTATTACATGCCATTAGGAAGATGACCTGTTTAGCCAAAAATTTTAATAATATTTTAATAAATCACTGTGTCAACTGACACAGATGACCGGTACTCTGACATTTTTGAACACTTCTGAATGACAGATTTATGGTGAAACAGGGCTGGTGGTTATATGGGTAATAGAAAAAGTACATATTGATGGATTGTGTTCAAACCACATTTCAGAGAGTGCTCTTGGGCTCAGCACTCCAACACATTTTATTTGTTTTGACCTTTGCATAGATCTTAGAAATGTTGACTATCCACCTTATACTGACAATGTCATTAGGTATTTGGGGGAGACTTGTGCAAATGCAGAGGTATTGTTACAGTATTCAAAATCTCTTAATTGCTGCAGGCTTTCATGGAATATCAACATGGTGACCTTTGCTTCATGGCTCTGATAGCTAAGGAACTCTCATTGTAGATGCTGCTAACTTTGGTTTGACTCAGTGTTGTGTTTCTTACTAAAAAAAAAAAACCAACAAACCTGCCCAAAATGCAATTCAGCCCATAAGGCTAATGTGTTTTATCCTATGGTTTAATGATAATGTTCTTATGGCTGTGCAAAGTGTATTTCAGAGAATAGTAGAAAGCATGTGTAACAGCTTTTGGAAAGAGGACTAGAAATACTTGCAGTTCCATAAGCATCCTCTGTGTTCCTGGTGTGGCTGATCATTGCTAACCTAACATAAGTGATGCACCAGAAAGCATAATTAGTCACCTTCACTGCCTGCAAAAACCTTCTCAGAAGAAATGAATGGGATAGCTTGTACTGATGTTATGCCCTGGGTCACAGCCGTGCAAGCCATTTAGGGGAGGGCTTCTGTAGTTGTAAGGGTACTGTTTGAATGAGACATGACATTGAGTCCTATCTAGGTATTTGACCTGCTCTGTAATTTTTCAAAATTATCACCAGCCATGTAAAAATATCTAAGGGTTTCAGTCTTTGGTTTTATTTTGGACTATAATAAAGGATGCTTGATTGTGGAGCTGAGATCTGGGTTCAGTCTGTGAGCATCACCACAGGTTTGGAACAGCTTACTTTTCAGCCATTGAGAGTCCTGTAGAGTTGAAGTCTGGACTGAGGAGCTGGCCTGTGGGTTGTGTTGCTTGTAGCCCCAGAATGCAGTTGAGATTGTGGCCTCAATTCCTAGCACTTCTATCTATCATAGGCGAAATCTGATAAGGCACCCTGGGAGTCACAAGATTCACTTCATTTCCCCCCTGTTCTCTTTGACTTTGCGTGCTGCTGGGGGAGAAAATGGACGCAAATGCAGGAGAACCAAAAGTACAGGCTGTCTTTTTCAGCTACCCAGCCTTTTTTAATTTGAACCTGAACCAGCATTCAAGTACAGTGCATTCTATCCTGTACCCACCACTCGGTTACTCTTCTGTTACTGCCTTTTGAAACCTCCTGGGGTGGTTCAGATACTCTGAAATAACAAATACGGCTGTAGCACCAATAGACTATTATTTTGATAATACTTTATTGCTTCCTAGTAATTGTTTCATAGTTCACTGTGCCAGCCAAAAGCTGACTTGCTTCTTGCCATAAATATTTGTGTTTAAACAATATGCAGCTCTGTCATGACTATGAGAGGTGTCTGTTATGCTGGGAAGGAAGGGAGAGACTAACCTGGGAGAGCTGTAAAGATTATTTGGGAGACGGATTAAGAATTAAATGACCTTTTAAAATCCTTTTGAATGGATTTGATGCATCTGACAAAAAAAACTTGAACTCTCTAACATTTTGGAAGGCTATTTAGGCATTTGTTATTATTCCCATGTTTGTGTTCTGTTTAGACCACTTGTATTTCTGAGAAAGGACAGCTTGGAAAGCAGTCATACCACGTAGATGTGTCTGGGAGCCAGGTGAAACTCTATTGTCTCACAGATTGACCTGTTACCCTGCTCTGACAGACTTCTGGTTTCCTCTTGTACCCTGAGGTTAAATTCCATTTTGAAATAAATGGATGCAATTTGAATAGGTTGTAAACTGCATTCTGTTTTTCTTTCTTCTCCACAGCAGTCAAGCAGGAATGATAGTCTGCTTCCTGATAGCTGTTGTTGGGAGAGCTACAGGAATTTGCAGCTCTGCAAGGAAGTGTATTTGTTTTGCTGATATCCCCTATAGCAGGGAGGAATACCTCACGTCCCCCCTCAAAAGTCCAAGGCAGTCTGGAGAAGGAGTATTTGGATTTTTGCAGCTAATTTTTGCCTTTTTGTGGACAAAGAAAACTGTATGAATCCAGAAAGCCTAATTAAGTGTCTTCATGCCCTTTAAACCTGCTTAAATGAGAAAAAATGGAATAACTTATTTTAGTAGCTACCAGTGAGGGGAATATCTTTTGAAGATGTTTGAAAGTATATGGAGAACTTAGTTTATAAAATGGTTTCCCTTTAACATTTATGTATGCACTGATTAACAGTTGCTGAGACCAAGTGGAAACTCATCCGTTTTGCCTTGTTTCTTCTCTCTCAGAAAAGTCCTGGCAGAACAGGCAGATCTTAAACTGACAGACAGGTCAGTGGATTTTTTCACCTTTGGGTGAATTGGCTAGGAAAAAAAAAAACAAACACAACAATTTGAGTAGAGGGAAGGGGGAGATTAGTGCTGAGTTGCAGGAAGCAGCTGCAATGATCACTTACTGGCTCATGGTATGGCCTGGCTGCTTTAAAGTCACGTCTCAGGAGAGTTTGTGAACTCAGTATCTTGCAAGCTGCTGCTGTTGATTCTTTAACATGCAAACAAGATGGGGGAGTGACACACTTTTGCTGTCAGAGCTGGCTGTGATTGGATATTTTGTTCTCTTGTCTCAGAAGCCAAATGGCTGCCAACCTGTACTGTGTTACTGCTTAGCTGCTGTGCACCTAAGGGTAACAGAAAGACTTCTATCCTCTTCCTCCATCTTTTTCTCATCATAGTAATTTTAGTACCTCCAAGAAGCTATAGATTGGCCCTTTACCTCCCTCTTACCCTTGCTGATTGCACTTCTGTGCAACCCTGACCTACAGAAGTCTTCTCAGAGAAGAAAAATAGCCTTTTTTTCTCTCCATATTCAGTTCTTGATCTCTGTGAGCAGAGAACCAAATGAAAAATAGCATTACTTGCTGTAATAACACTCATCTTGAAGAGAGTTAACCAAGTATTTCTACTGGACTGGCTTAACGGTAAGTGACATTTTCAGATTTAGTGCTCTGATACATAGATGTTTCTAGAGCACCCAGTGGGGGCCCTAAACTACCATTACTGCTTATCCTGAGTTTTGAGCTCATAACTGTGTTTTAATGGAAAGAACCTCTTGCTATATAATAGCATTTTAAAGGTATTGAAAAACCTTAGCTCTGAGCATGGAGGTTGTAATTGTGTGGATGGTTTTTTGGATCAAGATGGAGGAGGAGGATAGTCTGGTACAGTCACCTGTTACTAGCTGTTGGTTCTCCAAAGCATTGCCCGAGTGAGTTCTTGTGCAAGGTCAGGGTTTGCACGAGTGTGGGCAGAGGCCAAGGAATGCTATGAGAAGATGTTGTGACACCCTGGGACTCTGGGTGGGTGCAGCTTAAAATGTGGTTTGTATGTGTGAAGCTGTTTATCTGAAATGCTTCTTTGCATACTGCTGGGCCGACAAGTTTGTTAACACACACCAAACCAGAGACAATGGGAAGCACTGAACTTTTGCAATTATTTTTTGAGAAACAAAATGGTGAGTAGAACTGGAGGAACTATGTTTTGCCCTCTGTTTCCAATGAGAGGGATGTAGGAAATACATACTTCTCGGGGAGAACAAAAGAGTAGAGGTGGTAAGGAAGGGAATAAAAGACCCTTGAGAGAGAGAAAAAAGGTTGACCTTGCCTGGGGCAGGCTAAGACAACAGAAGAGACGAGGAGGTTGTTAGAGCAATGTGGCTGCTTGGCTTTGCTGTGGAAACCCACCAGGTCAGACAATGTGAATAAGCTGGGAAGACCTCAGGAAACAAATTGTAAACTGCCCAGAGAATCCTGGGCTACAATCAGAAGGAACTTGCCACAAGCCCAAATTTAGCTCCAAATGGCCAAAAAAGTGAGAGGTGAATATGCAAGGAATGTGTTTTCTTTCTATTTGTCCTGTATTTCTCATGTTAACTGAAGACCAGTCTTAGTAATGGAACTACTGAGTAGAGTCAGCCTGAATAAATACTGAAACATAACTCTGTAGGGTTTCATTGTAGTATGGTGTACCTGATAATAGTCAGAACATATATATATAAGCTGCTAGATGGAAGGGATAGCTCTTGTCTTGCAGGGTGGTCTTCTCTCCACCCCCTGTCTCCCCAATATGAAGAAACCAAGTGCCACAGTCTGCCAAGACTTGGGTTAGCTAAAGGGGTCCAAACATTGCCATCTGACCCATGCTACATGACTGGCTAGGGTGTTTTGTTAATCAAAATGTCTCAGCTTTTGTTTTTCATG
Source organism: Elanus axillaris (assembly GCA_026212715.1). NCBI lineage: Eukaryota > Metazoa > Chordata > Aves > Accipitriformes > Accipitridae > Elanus > Elanus axillaris. The sequence continues at coordinate 17,167,130 of JANZLQ010000050.1, forward strand.
TAAAAACGTTTTTTTGGGAAAAAAAAAGATGAGTGCAAAACAGTTAAAAGTTTATGCAAAGAAAATAGTTTTTAAAATCCTTCAATAAAAACTGTATGCCTGTCAAAATAAGGGAGTAAAAGAGGAAAATACAACTAGTTTCTCCAGGCCACATGTACATTTTCAAACTCTCAGTTGAGTAATTCTGCATTTTCTGTGTTCAAGATGTCTCTTTATCTGACTGGGCTGAAGCTCTTTGAATTTATTCAGATAAATGGTAATTTGATAACTATTGTCATAAACTAGCAGCAGAGCATATTTGACAGTGGAGCTGTTTTACGCTGGAAGCAGATTTGTTTGGAAAACGCAAATTCATTTGAGCTTTCTGTCAGCAGTAAGAGGTTCTTGTAAAGGAGCTTTGTCAGGAAAGTTTCTTCTTTCCTGAGTTAAATTCCTTGTCAAAAAAAGTTCTATAAAAGAGAAAACGTTTTTCAGAAAGAAAGAGTCTTCTGTTTATAATATTGGAACAGGAAGCTGAAAGATGGGTTGTATTTCCAGTTCTGCCACTGACATTCTCTGTGGTCTTGGACAAATCACAAATGCCTTGTTGTTCAGAACTATCCATAAAATCTGAACACTTTGATTTAGGGTGGTTGTTTAAGGGCAAAAGACCTGTGTTGTTCAGTGCTTTAAAACTGGTTGATTGACCCTAGGTTTCATATGTGAAGTAGTTAGGAGATAAATTAATGGATACTTAAAGCAAATACATAGTCCAATTCTTTGCTTGTTTTCCTGCTATGAAATGTGAACAAATGGTGGTTTGGAGCTATAATTAGCAATTTGTGAGAAGTTCTGGGATCTGGAAAGAGAGGCTGAATTTGTAACTGAATACAAACTTTAAGAAAATTGAGATTGTAGAAGCTTTTAAATGTTTCATTTTAATCTCTTGCACTATTATGTTTTGCTGGAACAGACTTGGGCAATAAGAAAGACTATTTGGGTCCAGCCTAAACATTCTGCCATTTTGCTCTTGCTCTAATGATGGTTCTTGGGGTCTTTTATTAAGTGATAATATGCAGAGGCAAGTCCAAGAATTCACTTGTCAGGAAGCTTCTCGGCTTCAAAAGAACTGAGGGTTAGGAGAGCAGAACTGGCTTGTAGTCTCACAATTTCTCTTGCTTGCGGGAAAAGGATAGATGGCTGCAGCTCTTCAGTCATAGCTATCCTTTCAGAAGTATCAAATAAACCTGATGTTATTAATGACCTCCACTGAATTACCATCTGTTAGCTCATTACTGCCAAAATCCTACAGTACCGGTCTGGCTGAATGTAAGGAGGCAGGATATCTAGTATTTTGTTAAAGCGTGCAAAGGCTGGTAACACTGACGCTGGGAGTGACCCAGCTTGGGTGTATTACTTTGCAGAGTTGTATAGCTTTAATGATAAAGTGTCTTCTACTATCAAGAGCGATATTAGATCAGCCCATATAAGGACTAGAAAGACTTACAGGAATCACTGTTATGTCCCAGTTCTAAAGTTGTTTACACCTTTGCTAATGCAACTGATGAAGTAAGTAGAAAAGTAAATGTTAATCCAGAGAATTAAACAAACGTATCTTAGTTTAGTTCTTCACCACTGAAAATGGAGTGGAAAACTTACAGGTTTCAGAATGCTAGTGCTATCAAGAACTGTAAGGTTTTTTTCAAAATGAAATTTGTTGTTCTATAATCTAAATATGATTGTCTTTCACTTCCCCTATTGGCTGGAGACTTGCTTTCATGATTTTTCTGTTAACTAAGCTCTTCACTTTCTTATCAAGACAATCATGCTTCAGGCCTGAAATTAGTTTTAGTAGCCTGTGCCTGCTTCTATGGGAGAAGCTTTTTGTGTGTGCATAGTATGGGCTCGGGTGTCAGTCACCTGAAAGGCTGCCCCTGGCTGGCCAGAAGTTATTCCAGTGGGTTGCTGTCAAAGTCACAAAAGATTTTACTTATTTGTTTATTATTCAGTATGGAACAAGTGGAGAGAGCAGGGTGCTGGAGAAATATGCTCTCTGTCAAGTGGGGAAACAGCAAAGTTTGCTGTCACCTTAAGTCGTCATTATTCCTTGGTTCATAGGTAACATGTGAATTGATATTAGAGTTACAAAGAAGCATATCTTTAGATGGTGGTATAGTCTTTTGGCTAGCCAGAGGTGGTAACAGCATGGTCCATTCAGCTTGTTCATCATGCTCATAACACTGTAAACTTCAAAGATACCACTCTACACTTCTTCTCTCAGCCTCTAGTGTCTCTATGTAAAGCCCTTGCCCCCTGGATCCTCTCCTTGATCATTTAATTGTCAAGAGGCAATGGACATAAATTGGAATACAAGCTTCCATCTGATGCAAGAAAACATTTTTTTGATGTGAGGGTTGTGAAAATTGGAACAGGTCGCCCAGAGAGATTGTGGGGTCTCCATTTGTGGAGACATTTAAAACTCAACCAGACATGGTCCTGGGCAACCTGCTGTAGCTGAGCCTGCTTGAGCAGGGGAGTTGGACTAGAAGATCTCAAGAGGCCTCTTCCAACATCAACAGTTCTGTGATTCTGTCTCTGACTCAACCACATCCTTCTTGAGATGAGAACTGCATGCAGTACACAAGATGTAGGCATGCAGAGATGTTACATAGTGGAAGAATACCTTCTTATGTCTTGTTCTCACTGCAGTTTTCTCACCTGCCAGTTTTTTTTGTCTGCTCACTTGGTTCTGTGAGCTTCTTTTGAAGTTCCTTGCCATCAGCATAGCATTTGACTGCTTGAAAGTATTCAGTCGCATGCACAACTCGGAGGTTTAACTGTTCATTCCCCTCTCCATGTCACTGATGAAGATATTGAGTAAACCCAGTCTCAACTCTGATTCCTGAAAGACCCCAATGCTTACTCATATTCATCCTGAAAAGTGATTGTTAGGCTTGAAGGCTTATCCTTTCTTCCTTATGTTAACCATTTTTCATATGTGAAAGAGCCTTTATTATCAAGTCCTATGGCATCATCATTTCATGTGGAAGCTTGCTGAAGGCTTTTTGAAAATCTAGATGATTTTTTATCTGCAGAATCCCCTTTATCTGTGTGCTTACTGACACCCTTGTGGAAATCCAGGCAGTTGATGAAGCAGGACTGCTGTTTGCAGAAGCCATGATGACTCCTTGACACAATTTCCCTGCATGCTTGCTGGTGTTCTTGTTTATTATAGACTGTCATACTGCTGCTGGAAATCACACTCCAGTTGTTCTGATGATGCCCTTTGGAGCCCTTTCTGTAAATTGGAGTCGATTGGCAGTTGGCAGTCCTCTGGCATAGCAGCTCTTTGTGGTTATCAGCTACAAACCTTGGCCAGTGGTTCTGCAGCTCCACATTTGAGTTTCTTCAGAGCTCTCAGGTGAATGCCATCCACACCTGGTGATGTACTAACCTCCAATTTGTCTAACTGGTTTAATACTTCTTGTGTACTTGCTTTAGACTGATCTAGCTCCTCTGAGCTATCTGCTGCAATGAATGTGTAAGGTGTGGGATGTTTCCAGTACCTTCTATGCTAACAACTGACCAAAAGAGCACACTGAGCTTTTTGGCTGTGGCCTTATCTTTCCTGAGTGCCCATTTTATACCATAGTCATCAAGTAGTCCTACCAGCTCCCTTGCTGGCCTCCTGCTTCTACTGTAGTTAAGACACTTTTTTATGTTTTAGTCTTGAGTACTTACAAGGCACTCTTCACATTCTTTTTCAGCCACTTTTTCTATGACATTTCATGGGCTTTCCTGTTCTCCTGGTTTGGACAAACTTTTTTTTTTTGCGTTGTACCTTCATTTGAAATTATGCCCTACAAAAATCTCTTGTTTGTTGTTACAATCATGGACAATAAGGTTTGTTGCAATCCTGGGCCACTTGGAATCAGGTGAGACCCTTTTTGGCATCTCCCCAACACATACTTTGTGTTATTATTGCCTTTGATTCAAGTAGCTAAAGTGGCAGTGCTCAGTGTGCCACTTGGGTGCAGCATGTCTGTGCTGGCTCTGGAATGAACAGCTGTTACTGTTGTGGTTGGTTAGAAAATGAGCTTGTTATAATGAAATGGCTGAAAGCAGTTATGTTCACAGCATACAATAAAAGAGGAATCCCTGGGAGCTGGGAAGCAGAGAAAATCTGAAAGCAGAGGTTTGAAAGGATTTCAGATTAATTTTGTGTAAGGCCTCAACATAAAGTTGATGTATCACACCTGCCTTTCACTGTCTTTAGTTTCGTGGGCCCAAGTGGGCTAAAAGCACCACCTGGTAAAACTGGAGTCTTCTGCGCTTCAACAGGTCAACAATGATGGCTCCATAAGAAAACTTGGGGTCAGCATAAACATAGGATCATTAAGTGTCCCAATCCTGACTTTTTGAGGGAGCCTTCTGGATTTTATCTGCAGTGGTGAACCCTGACTTCCTCAGTGTAGTGACGTAGAGAACGTATGAAGCGAAGATGAAAACTCTGATATTCTATGGAAAAAAGAAATCTCAATGAGTTGGGTCAGAATCTGTGAGAAGAGAGCTGTAATAGACAGCAAAGCTAGGTTTTAAGCAGAATAGCTGTTGACCAAATGGATGCATTAAGTTAGTCTTCAATTTTTTTCTTTTAGTTTCCAGTTGAGTTTTTTTCTCTGCTACATTACTTAAACTTACATGTCTAACACTTAGTGTTCTCTTATGTCTATGCACTATTTTAAACAGAAATGTTGAGAGTAAAATACACATTGACTCCAGAGGCAGATCAGATGAATTTTTCTGGAGAAAGCAATTCAGCTGGCACAACTGAAGTAGGCTGACTCCTCCCTCACAAGAATAGGCCAGGACCTAACCTCTCTGGGGGGACTAAACACTGCTGGATGCTTATCTTGAATGCTCAGCATCTCAAGGTGTTCTTGAGGAAATTAAGTATCAAACTAACGAGTAGTTTTGGATCTGGTTCTGACTTTGTGTAGTATCTAGTGAACTTGCCCCAGTTTTGTGGGCTACTTGCTATTTGGTAACATTTTGTAATCCTCCTCAGTTTCAGTGAACAGTTTTTAAAGAAAACCTCGGCTGGATGTGTTGTAGCCCATCCAGATATTCTTCAGTGGTTGAAGTGTACATGTGTGCAAAGTATAACTTTGGAGTAGTGCTCAATGGCAGCAATTCTGGGTGCTGCTTGATTAAGCACTAGCCATCTGGGTCCCTCTGAGGTAAATTCCTTCCCATGTTACCTTCCTGAGGAAGTGAGGACTGCACTGATTTACCTGGCATATTTGCCAGGAAAAACTGACACTTGCAGCCCCTCTTCCAGGTGTATGTAGCCTGTGAGAGATGCGGAGCGGGGTGGAGAAATTTAAAAATCTTTTTAGACTCTGAAATCCAGTGTGGGGGAGGAGGCAGGGGTTGGTTGGTTATGGTCTTTTTTTGTTTGGTTGGTTTTTAATCTGCCAGGTGTGCATACATTGCAGAATAAAGCCTGTGTTTTTCCTGGACATGAAATTGGGGAAACAGCTTTTATCACACCTTACATCTGTTGGTGCCCCAGGACATACAGACAGTAGTTAATGCCAGGAAGCCCAGAATGTGACAAAATACTGGCAAACTGTGTTTTTATGCAATTTGTTTGTTTGACACTGTGGTAGGTGTATCAATTAGCAGAATGACTGTATTCTAGCCAAATGAAGGCAAAATTACTGTAAGCCAATGTCTGCAACCCTCTTTGCTCCTTTGAATGTTTCTGCCCTGCAGTAAGGTGGTATGTCTGTTTAGCACATAACATTTTAGATCCTTATGCCCGTTCCTTACAGCATGAGGCAGGCATCTGTTTCTCTCCAAACAGTGAATGGAAAAAATACTCTAGGCTGTTGGTATGTAACCGTCACACATTGCATAGCCCCTGGTTGTTTCTGAAGAGCTCAGAGGTGACGATGAAGTTGCTGTAAACTTAGGGCTGTGATCTGCTTCACAGAAAAGTGGAATCGTGCATTACAAATATGTCACCCCTGAAAAGGATTTTTTTCCTGCAAATTCTCTGCTTTGCTACCATGCATAGGTGGTGTGTGGAGTAGTTAGAGGGGAGGGGACCAACCTTTGAGTTTTTTATTTCTTTTTTTTTTTGTCAAACTTTTGGAACTGGCTGTTTTAGAAACAAAAGCATTGTTAAGGATGTGGAAATATTACTTACAATTCAACTGAAACGGTACAGAGGGAATCAGACTGAGATGCGCAGTGGGGCAGATAAAGCAGTGGGTACTGGACTTAAAGTTTCTTATTCTGAAACAATGAAATAAAATTAACTCCCAAATCCCATTAGTTATCCTGTATTTATGGCAGCTGAGGAATGTATGGCATGAAAAATTAATAATTTTTGTCATTATATAATAAAATACCCCAGAAGCCTGTTCTATATTTGTTAGTCAAACACTGTTTTTAATACTTACTTTTTGCCTGACAGATACATCCCCTCTATCCCCAGGTTCCCCTATCTTCACTTTACTCTCTGGAATGAAGATAACACTCTTGTACTTGTTGAATGGTGTATTGGGGTTGACAGCCTCAAGAAAGAGCTTTGAAAAATGGGTATCTTATTCAGAAAAATATTTGTTATTTGGTATACTCATTATTGCAGTGAAAACTCTTGATCTTGAAATAGGTGTTGTCAGCTAAAGCCAGAATAACTGATTAAGTGTTAAACTTTAAAAAAACAACCCACCCTTGTGGGTTCTAGTTGGGTGGTAACATGCTTTGGCTTTTTATTTGTTAGGGAGTGGATGCTGATCAGTCATTAGCATAAGAGAGTGCAGGAAAACATCTGTCATTTTTCAGTAAACAGAGACAATTATTTTTTCCCTCACTGAGGGAGGGAAGGAAGGATTCTGCAAAGCTTACTTTGAAGGTTAGATGAGGGTCTGCAAGAGTGAGGTAGAGGATGCAACAGCTAGCTGTAAGGATTTGGAGGTTTCACAGTTCACCCACGTCCATGATGAAGGAACTGATTTACTTGGGCATTCTAGGAAAAGGAGACATGTATTTGATAGACTTTGTATAAACTCTCTGCTTGACCACTTTGTGTCACTTACAATCACTTGTCATTTTTATGGCCAAATCTCTGTAGAGAGTTCAGCTGACCCACCCATTTTATTGTTGTAAATGACAGAGAAACCTGACTGCATCCCCTATAGAAAGGTACAGGTTTGCCCTTTTTCTGTTTAAATATTCCTGTTCTGTGATAGACAAAATCATCCACCTTCTTTCCCATCTGCACTCAAGGGCTGCTGAAGATAAAGACAAGCCTACTACTTTCTCAAGAGTTTTGAGCTGTGTTTTGTTTCCACGCCTTGCCCCCTTTCCCCACTGGCGGAATGCACAGATGTCATCCTCACTACTGCAAATCCTGCAGTCAGTTTCTTGAATTTAGGGACAGTAAGTATAAAGTAAATGGGTTGAGCACAGGTGGGATACATACATCTGTTGCCTGTGATGATGGTTAGAAAAGCCTAACTGTGGAGAGTTATCAGTTTCTGCCTCGGTAGCACATAGCATTTTCCTTCCAACTAGTAAAGAGTCATAGCTATGCCCAAGTCTCTTAGTACTGCTAGCTTTCTCAGCCTTAAAATACAGAAACATCCATACATTTAAAAAAAAAAAAAATGAAGTGCAAGAAGAAAACACTAACCAATAATTACATACTTGCAAAATAATTTGAGTGTCACCTGCCAAAGAATGGCCTTGAAGTATTTAGGGTCAGCCTGTTGCTTCTGGGCTGTTTGTCTTCTGCCAGGACAATGCACGTGGTTTGTTCCTGGCTACCAATGTTTTTAAAGGTACAATTTTACCAAAGGTATAACTTGTAGTTCATACACTCCACTTCTGGAAAAAGTCTGACCTACTGCACAGGTATAGGCTAACTCTACAGTGCATGTACTGTGGCTTTTGTGATAGGAACAGAGCTATGTGATCTGCCAAACTGGAAATTTTGGATACTGACCCTTGGAGAAGAAGCAGTAAGTTCTGGAGAATGTGTTTCCAGAAGGAGATGGAAGTCCACAGTATTTTTATTTAGGAGTTGCAGGATGTGGTAGCTGTAGCATAGTAGAGGGACATGGCCAAATACTTAAAAATCAGCAGTGCAAGCATGAAGGTTTAATGTATGTCTTGTCACTTTTCCTGTTAAGTGATAGTAAATGAGAGAAAGTCATCCTCTCTGTGTTCCTTGAGAATCTGAATGGCTTTCGGAGGAAATGGGCATTCAGAAGTTTCACACCATATTTTAGGATGTGATAATTTAAAACCAGTCAAAAATCAATGACTTGTGTGGGAAGGTAAACAGAGCAAAGAAAGAACTTTAGAAAAAGTCATCAGGAAAAAAACAGTGCCAATCATCTTTTAAAATGTATCTGTATATCTAGGGGTGTGGTTTTTTCATTTTTTGCAGTGTCCCATTGCTATAATAAAGCTTCTCCCACGTGAATGGAAAAATCTGGAATTAATGACCATTTAAACATAAAATTAAATTAAGTTTTTTGCTCTCAAAGAAGAGACTAAATTGTCTGGCATCTGTCCTTTGAGGAAGGAAAACAAAGTATTACATTATGGGAAAGGAGCGTATCTTTGTCACTTAGATTCTTTTACAAATCTGTTTTTTATTGATTTATCCTTTCTTGATAGAGATTTAATGGTAGGACTCCTTATGTCGTAACTGGTGTATATTGAAGGAATTCTCTAGATAGTTTACGGGCATGGGCGTACATTAATCATGCTCTTTTACTTAAAGGCATTTTAATTGTATGTTGTCAAAATATAACTTAGATCAAAGCCCATAGAAAAAGCATGGTCAGATATGAAGCTTTTGCCTAATGCCAGGAAAAAAAGAGGAAAGGAATTGATGGGAAAAGATTAAATTTGCTTGGAGCCAAAGCAATCACTCAGTGTACAAGTTTTGCTTCCCTAGTGGCTAGACTAATCTGCTTTTGCCAGAATTATATTTTCATGTTTTATCTTGAAGAGACTAGTGAAATGGAAAAAAACCCATGGAAATTCAGTTTAGATGGCTGTTCAGAGTTTGAAGAAGTTATTTGGTCTAGATCAGTCTAGAGAGTGAGTAACTGTTGCTGACAGATTCAGCTGTAGCGAGAGTCTCATTTATATTACAGATGGGCATTTCCCATGTTTTAGGACAGCTTAGTCTGTAACTAACATTAGTGAGAGGCATGACTTCAGTGTCTGGTGGGAGAGAGACCTCAGTCTGGGAGAGAACCCCAGGATGTCAACATGGTGGGTCCAGCTATGAGGTGCCCAGTCCTGGGCTGGCCTGGGGGTCTCCTCTGCCGCTCCTCAGGTGCTCCTGAGGGTCTCATCTGGACCTCTCCTGCAGTGACCACAGGCCCCCTTCCCTCTGGGGTCAGGTAGCAAATACCCAAGCCTGACTCTTCCAGTTTCCCATGGCACCTGGCCATTGACTGTTGCTGTCGCTGGTGCTCATCTGCTGCTGCTCCAGAAGGCTCTCTGTAGTGCTGTCAGGGAGGGACAGGCTATTTCCCTGTTCTGGTAACCAGGTCTGTCCTATCCTCACTGCCACAGGTTCAATCTCCTTTCATGTTGGCTTGAAACTGGCCAGTGGGTTTGTAGTTTATTGGGCTGAAGGGAGGTGCGTGGGGTGGGAATTACAACAGCCAGCCTGGCTTGCATGGTCACAAGGAAAGCGATAGTTCTGTTAAATGTCATTCTGACCATATGTTATATATTTTCAAATATAAATGTGTTCAGACAAGAGGATCTTTTATGGAAAGAGAATGAAAACAGAGTGAATTGAGAGACAGCTGCTTTTCAGGCAGTGTATTTTCTCATGTTCAGTAAATAGTGGTGGTGATGATGATGATGATGTCTGCTCCTTATAGACAAAGCAATGCTCTAAGCAAGAGGGAAAAGTCTTAACAGACCTGCAGGCTGTCATAATTTTTTGATGGTAGTTTATACTAAAAGCCTTATAATTGTATGCTAGGGAACAATCCCAGCCAGTGCTGGCCCACTGAAATTTATCTTCAGGTTCCTATTGGTGATACATTTGCTGTAATGATATTGTCCTTCCACTTCCAATATGGATGCAGGAGGAATGGCAGAAGACAGGACTTCTCCAGGTTTTCTCATTGTCTAACCATCACATCATGTTAGTTTTTGGCCCAAAAGCTCTGTCTGGTCCACTCTCACACTGGCAGCTGATTAACTAGAGGCTAGCAGTGACTAAAAGTGGATATGTGGGTTTGATTGGTTTCTCAGAGTTCAAATCCACTCTACAGTGCTGGCTGAGCTTCAAAATGTCTTTGCCCAAAGCAAGTTTGCCCTGGCTGCTGCAGGGAATTTTTACTGAAGATGGCAGCACTTTCTTGTATTTTCCCACTGGCACTGTTATTTAAAAAAAAAGTATAAAAACTAAAAGGCATTTCCTAAATGTGAACAAAAGTGTAATTCTCTTTAAAGTGGTAGAGCACATGTGTAGGCATCTGAGTGACTCTATTGTTTCCCTTGGAAGAAGAAGTATTGCCCAAGGTCTAATTTAAAGTATTATTCTGGGAAACTTGCACCAGAAATAGTCTAGTATCTCTTTAGTTTTGCTTTCTTTGAGAATCCTACAACTTGAGCTCCCACAGAAAAAAAAAAGGAAATCTTGATTCTTTTTCTTCTATATGGCTTTTTCTAAATCTGTATTGAACGTAGATAGGATTGAGGCCTTGCCTTGAAATTTGCAAGTGGAATTTGTGATGGGAATTCTTTTGAAGGAGAGAATTTTCAGTAATGTGAATTTTTTTTTTTAATCTGAAGTCAAATTACTGCAATCCTAAATTACTTTACAGTTTTATCAGTTTAATAATTCTGTTTTCTGAAAGTGGTATTCAACATGTCTAGTGTGCTTTTCAGCCTATGGCTAACTCATGGTTGTCCTTTGAGACTGCCAAATAATTACTGATTTATTTTACAGATGGAGAAGAGAAAGCTGAACATCAAAGATTTGCTCTTACAGGTAGTGAACCCATGTCTTTTGGGTTTGTTTCGGGTTTTGGTTTTTTTAAGGCCCCTGCTTGGCAAGCAGTCTGTGTAAGACGCTGCTGTTTTTCTCTGCTGCTTTAATCCAGGACAGCTCTACTTTTCTGAGGCATAACAACACTTTTTACAATATGAGAAATTATAGAATATAAGAAAAACAGCCATTCAGCATCTGAATGATTTCTCTGTTGTACCTTTATATTGAGCATATAACCTGTGACAAATCCTCTGGATCTTTGGCATGTGGAGTAAGTGCTGAAGTTTATTCCATCTAGGGTCCTATCATCTGTAGTGGCCAGTATTTGATTGACACTGGCTTCGTGAGCCTGTGTTGCAGCAGGCAGCTGGAATACACTTCATCTTTCCAACTGCAAAAGGAATAAAAAGTTAATCAGCGAGTACCTGGCTAAGTTTTACATGCAATTGAAAGTCAAATAAATTTTGGAGCTCTAGCTTTTGATTTTTTTTTCAGGTTACAAGCATCCATGATTGTTGTATGTTTTAATGGATGGTGCAGCCAGATGTTTGGGCTTTGTCTTAATGCTGGATGAGCAGATCTAGAATCAGAGATCTCCTCATCTGTTCAGCTCCATCTGTCTTTCTCAGTCTTCTTGCTGGATAAGGTGAAGCCAGATGAGTCTTGGCTGGTGAGTTGCTCAGAGCTCTTTTGGCTTCTGAAATGCTGAGATTTGGGCTAGCCTGTGTTTGAGTGTTTCCAGCTACCTCTTTATTTTCCTGCCAACACTCTTTGTACAGGCAGGTGTTGTGGACAATAGATATTTCACTGACACAGAGGAAGCCTGGCCAGAGCAGCTGCATGTTTGCATGGTGGTGGTGTAGACCTACCCTTTTTTGCTCTGTTGCAAAAGCATACATATTTCTGTCCAGGAAATCTGAAGATAGTCTCGCAGTCTAAAGACAGATGATATGTCTAGTGCTTTGCTATCTTTGCCTGTTCAAATCTGAATTTGCAATTTAATCCTGTTACTTATGCCGTGGATATAACCAATTGGGTACAGGGAACAGAGGATTCCCTTGCTCTTTGAAGCAGCCATCAATGAACATGAAAAGCATTACTATGTTGTCCAGCAAAGAAAGTTGTCATCTGCTCCTAAGTAGTAAGAGACTGTCTTTAAAGCCATCTTCACTTTCTTGCAAATCTAAGGCATAGATACCCCGTGTCTCTTGCAGCTGAAAAACTAAAAGAAGAAATGCTCAAGGAAGACCTCTTTCACTGACAAAAGTGGGATCTACTGTATTAATTGCATGACATATCTGTAAGATTAACATATAGAAGAGTTCAGTATTAGTTGAATATTGCATGGTTATATCATCAAATGGGTATGGGAGGACCATGCATACATGGTCTGTTCCCTTGACGGAATTTTCTAAAGTTTGAGGTGTCTTGCAGAGAAGCAAAGCAGCTGCCACTATTTTCATCTCTGCTGGAATTAAGGTGGGTTTGCTCCCTTTTCTTTTGGAACAAGAACTGTCTCTTCAACTGCAGCTTTTTCTTTTTTTCTCTCAAGATAAAGTCAGTTGTCATTGACTTCATAGTAGTTCTAGTGTGAAGGGCAGTACATCTTCCTTGTGCGACTGAACACTTCTCTGTGATACCAGTAACAAAAGGTGGTATTTTCCTGTGTCTGAAAGAGAAAATTTGCAGAGGATCATGAAGTTTTCCTTCAGAACTATACAGATAAGCACCTCCATAGTTTCTCTCAGCTTATGGAGAGAAGTGAATGTCAAGCCTTATTGTATGCACACATCAGCCGTCTAAACAGGTTTGTGAATCCTGTGACATTGTCCATGTGTACAGGCAAGTGGTCTGGTGGCCAGATATATGTCCTAAAACCAGTAGGAAGCCAATTGCCCTTCTAAACCTAGTGCCTGCTTTCCATAATTAAGGGCTATTGGAAAGTGTTTTGCAGTGTTGTGCGAGATGCAATTGATAAAGGTTTTATTGCTGGGTTTATGTATTTCCTGTGTTAAAGCTTTACAGGGTAAAACTAAAACCAAGCATAATGAAAAGCTGAAACAAGTAAAATTGCTCCCTTTCATATACCTCAAGAGGTGTGTTTTGTTTGTTCTAGTATATCGGTATTATTGGTCAGTTTTCTGTCATGGATATTACAGAAACAGCCTAAGGACATATTTTCTGCTGTTATGTGTTCTGCAGCCTCACTGACATCAGTGCGAATGTATATATATATTTATCTGAGAATGAATCAGACAGAAATAAGAAGTGAAATTCTCCTAATATATTATTTATTCAGATAATTCACTGTGTAGAAGAACAACATATGCAATTTATCTTTGACAGCCCTGAAAAGCCTGCCAAATGTCTCTGTATAAATCCCAACAATCTAATATACTTTCATGATATTTATTGAAAAAAATGAGAGTAGGTGTTTCATCTTCTAAATAGGGTATATGGATTAACTCTTGGGAGCAATGAATATTCCAGAGGAAAAGATGTGACAAGCAGTTTTGTCTATTTCCACACAGACCATCTTCATTGTATAGGGGTGCCTTTCTTTGACAAGGATTGAGACAGTGTTGTGAGCCCACAGTAACCTCCAGAACGAATCATGGAAGCCCCATCACTGGTCACAGTTTAGTCAACTGGTAGAAAGTATTCAAGAGCAGATGGTTGAAAGTGCAGTGAGAACTTGGGTCAGAGAAATGTGGTTCCTCAAAAGTGAAATTTGGCCAAGGAAACAGTATGAAATAACCAGTTATGTAAAATACACACAGGCTTTTTAAGGTCAGGTAAGCCAAATATCATTCATACTTCAGAGTCAAAGCATCCAAACATGAAGGAAGTCCAGGAGTGACTCAGAAGACACCATCGCCTCCATGTGATCACCAGCTCACTAGCTGGGTCATCTTGTTTTCTGTGAGGCCTCTGAGCCAGACCCTGCCTAGCTTGTGACATTTGGCAAAATTTCAGAAGGGACTGTGCTGCATTTTGAAAGGTGCAGATATTCCTGTTGTTAGTGACCCATTGCCTTTATGTCCCAAAGGGACATTGGATCCCCTTTTGGATTAAGGGGGTTGCACACTACAGTGTGGTCTTGGCCCACAGAATTATCTTCTGTTCGATGGGCTCTTCTAGCACTCATGGTCTTTATCCACATTCTTGCTCCTTCCTTGCAATTTATTGCTTTGCATTCTTCCTCCTCCTTGTGAAGTTGCTCTGTTGTCTCTTTTCTACCTCCTGCTGTTCCTCATGCTCACTTATCTCACCAGTGGTTTTATACTGCAGGTATGTTCCCAGCATCTGTCCCATGCTTCCAGCTGGTTTTTGGGTTTTTTTTATTTATTTCCCTTGTGCATCAGGGCTTTTTGCCCCCTTTAAGTTACTTCTCTAGCCATTCCCACCTAAACTACAAAATCATGTCAAGAAAGGAAAATTTAAATGCTTACTCTCTGTGGTATGAAATCTTTGTCCTGGCATTATTAGCTTTCTACTAGGCGCAGAAGATTGTTATGTTCTGTATTTATTTTTATTTATCATGTTTTTAATGGGAAGGGGAAAGAGGCCTTTTTCAGGGGAAGTGCAAGGTGATGAAAACCATGCATTAGCTATTGCTGAACTACACAGACAAAATCTTGGGGCCGTGTACTATATGTGTAACTCTCTGTCTCATGCTATCCCCCCAATACAGCACTGAATTCAGATCTACAACAGATCTGGCTAAAATAATATTGGGGAGCTTCCCTTGCTCCCGTCCCCTTTCTTTCTGGTTACGCTGAGCAAGTTTAATTCAGTCCGAGGGACAGAAAAAAAATCCAGTTGCTTTCCTTGTACTGGCTTTTACATGTCATCAGATTGAGTTCATAACTGATATAATGGAGCACACTGATGACATCACCTGCGTGTATGTTGCCTGCAGTAAATTTGGTTGACAGGTTGTCACTGGACATTTATGATTTAGTAGCACAAGCTGAGCAGTGAAGTCAAGCAAAAAAAATTGGTATGGAGCTTTGTTGCCAAAAGTTGCAGTTTCAAGTCAGCAAAACCACCTATGGATTTTGGTGCAACTTAGAAACAGTCTGATCTGTAGTCAAAATGACAAGAACAGTAAGGAAATGAGAATGCTTTTATTTTCCTAAGTGATATTTTTTTGTAGAAAGCAAGCTGTAGTAAACATAATTTTAAGAAAAGGGGAAAGCATTCCAAAAGGAAAAAAAGTGTTGTGTTTCAACCCAATCTAAAATATATTCAGTTTATGTCAGCTGAAAGTGAAAAACATTTGGTTTGGGTCATCCTGAAACTGATTTTCCTGTCCCACACCCTCCCATTTCATTTACTGAACCAAGAAGTTAGTTTCTTCTGTAGCTCTAGTTCCAAGTACCCTGAAATACACTTGCTTTGATTAATTCAAGGATTAGTCCTTTAAAAACACACTTTTGAAATATTATTGTATGTAGTTTTAATAAGTGTTCTTTGTGAAAGAACCTCAGATTGTTATAATACTCTGGCAGGCTAAAATCTTTCTACTGACATACTGACACAGAAAAATAAAGGTAAGTTGCTTCTGGTTTGTTTGGTTTTTGGTTTTGGGTTTTTTTTTTTAGTGAAGCCAAGTTCAGTTTGTGTATGTAGACACTGTTGTATAGCCAATCAAGCCTACATATTTAGGATTTTCTGCATATTCTTGAGACTATTTAATTATTTTCTGGACGTTCAGTGTGTCAGGTCTGCAGTTTGCTTGAAGTGCTAAGATGGCAGTGCTGCATCTACTCCTAAGATGTTACAGACTTGGTGGTATGTCTGCTGGAGCACAGGTCACCCAACACAGTAAAATTACTGACTATGATGTTTGGGAGTCAAGAGCTCTGAGTGTTGTTTGTATCACTAATCTTAATTATAGGAACGTCTTCCTGGATAAGATATAAATCAATGCAGCTTCATAGTCATTAAGTGCATGTTTTTGTGAAACTAAGTATCTTGTCTTATTTCTGCTGTTGTAGTTGACTCTGAAGAGATCGTGGCTCCAAACAAGATGATAGAAATCAAATCCCTAAGAGTTAGCTTTTTAGGCTTCTGTTTAATAAGGGGGGGAGGGAATGGATGGATGACAGACACGTAATTTTTGCTTTTTTTTTTTTTCAAACCATTTGTTTTTTGGGTTTTTTTTTTGTGTCAGGAATCAAGGTGACAAAACTTTGTGTACTATTGAAATCTGGAATGACAGAATGAGGACATAGGGATACTACTTTCTTAGGAATATGAGACTGAAGTTGTACAAGTTGCCAAATTAATAAGTGGCTTGTGTAGACTTGATCTGAATCTTGCTGATTTGATACCTTGTTACTTGAGAGCTAGCATGTTTTAAATTCACACTTTAGCTTCATTCTTAAACGTTGGTGCTTTAGGTTGTAGCCTTTTGTGCTTAAGCCCTTTGTTAAATAAAGACTGTATTAACTCTCTGTTAAGAGTTGCTCTGAAAGTTGTAATGAGCAAATGAATCTGCTGTTCCTAAAGCCTTATGGTTCT
The DNA here is from genome assembly GCA_026212715.1 of Elanus axillaris. NCBI lineage: Eukaryota > Metazoa > Chordata > Aves > Accipitriformes > Accipitridae > Elanus > Elanus axillaris. The sequence continues at coordinate 17,183,685 of JANZLQ010000050.1, forward strand.
GATGAGCCCCAGCAAGAATCTTTGCTTCAAAGGATTTGTTTTGCTGACCTGGGGGTGAAATTTGGGATTTACTTGACCCTAAAAACTCTTAAGTAGGTTGACATGCAAAGTGGTGAAACTTGTAATCCCTGCAGCAACTGTCACTTCACTGAGCTGGTGTTTCCAGCTGGCACTGGGCATCTTGCTGTTAAATGCAGGCACATCCTTGGCCTGATTCAGGCCTGTATTGTCTGTGACCATCTGTACGTATTTTTTTTATCTGCTTGGAGCCCCTTGATCCTATGATTTTACAAGGTGCTGGGTTAGAACTGAGTGAAAACCATTGTGTGAAGAATCGTTGCTGGGAGAAGCGATTTATGGAATTGGTTTATTTTCTTTCCATTTTTCATGGCTAAGGTCACAGCACAAAACAAAACCTCTGCCCTTTGTGAAAATAGCAAGCTCCAAATCACTACCTGTAGTACCCAGATCAATGTTAACTTTCTTATGCTGGATAGCATTAATATTGATTATAAGAATGAAATATTAATAATTTAAAGCTAGGTTTAAAGTTAATAATAAAACTGTGAAGTCTTGTCTTTGCATCTAGGAAAGGGCAGACAGGCAAGACAAGAAGGGGAACAGTGTAAACAAGAAGAAAGACCTGATAAAGGGAATGGCAAAGAGCAAGGCCTGAGTAACGAGCTGCTGAAGCTTCAGCTGTTCCAAGACACAATTGCACATTTCTTCATACTCAAGTTTTCAGGTTTGTTGTGGAACATGACCATTCCCCAAGAAGCAACATCAGAGAGGCTTTGTGATTATGGCTGCCTTTGTGAATATATGTCTTATAAGGCCCCAGTTCATGGAGTAGATGCTGACTGCTTGCTTACTCTAGTGCCAGCTGCTTTTCCTGTATGTCTACCAGAGGATATTACTACTGCATGTTCAGCAGTTTCTTTTATCTTTACTAAGGTATCAGCATGCGTTTATGGAGGCTTTGCCATGTTTAATACATTCAAGGTAGAAATAATTCTTGAATTTACCATAGCTATGTAATAGAAGTATCTTGGGTGGTGCATTGTGCAAGTTACCTATTGTAAAGCCTGTGAAACACTCTGCATTACACTATCCTGCATCTTAGTAATATCCTTAAGATGCAGCAAATTCTTTTCTGATTTAGAAGGAATGTGTGGTTGATATTGGTGAGAAGAGCTGGTGGAACATTTCTGCTATATCCTGTGGTTCAGTGCATAAAATATTGATATTGGCACATTCTGCTGGATTTTTTTTTTCTCCTTCTGCAGTTAGGATTTCTACTTCTGTAACTGATGGCTTTTATGCTTGCATACAGTTGGCATTTGGACATTGATGGTGGACTGCATATATAATTATACTCCCTCCAACTAGTCTATATATTCTTCTTCTGAGTTCTGGTGATTATTTAGCTAATTGTGCAGAGTTTACATAAAACTTGGGATTAAATGAATTTACTCTTCCTTGTACATATTTGTACAATGTAAATTTTAGGTTCTGGACTGATTCTAATGTGAAGAGTAAGAAGGATAAAATTGATGTTAGTGAGCTCCAGAGGCTTGATTATGTTTCTGAGATCCCATGATGCACGGCATAGTGTGATCTCTTTTCTTCCTATAATACAGAGCAATGCAGTGATATGGAGAAAGGCAGCAAAAATGTTTCCCATGTGCCTGATTCTGGAGTCTAGTGAAGGAAGTTGGCATAAATACCACGGAAGGATGCTGAGAAACCTATATAAAGTGCCTTTATGAACCTGGGACTGTCACGTTATAAGGCTGCCTGCATGTTTATGTGATGGGGAGGCTAGCCTGGGCCTTCTAGCTCTCTGTGATAATTATGAAAGTGGATTTGACTGCTTCATGCTATCCCCTGAACTGAGGAAATCCTGCTTGGACCAATTATAGTAGCTTCAAGGCACCTTTGCACTAAGAATGCTTCTTCTGCACTTACTGTGCTTTATTGTCTTTATATAAAAAGTCAGACTGGGAAAGGACTTCTAGAGTACTGGGAGCAGTGGTAGTCCATTGAGAGTCTTGAGTATTCAGCAGTTTTGATCATCTTCTGAGTAATGACATGGGGTTGGGGTCTAGAAGTAGCTTCTGCTGTTGGATGAAGCCCCAGTCCAAACAAGCTTGAGAACCTTTTAAAGTGTTGTATCAAGTTCTGACTTTTCAGCAGCCTCTGTTCTCAAATTGTTCAATTTCCCAGCTGGAAGTACTGAAGCTTTTAGGGGTTTGGGTGGGTTTTTCTTCCCCTGACGTCTGCAGTAATTTTTTTTTCTCTTTCCTGGTTTTAGGCTATCTCTGCTTGTTGTTACTTTTTACTGCACTTACATGTTATCTCCTTCAATTTTCTTCTTTCTCTTTGAAGCATGTTGAATTTTAATGAGTATGCAAATTAACATTAGCCTTCCCCATCTACTTGCTGGCCTGCTGCAGTTCTCCTCATGCCCTCTTGACATTTTAAGCTTTACATCCAGATGGTGCTGACTAGAAAAGAATTTCTTTCCCATGCAATTTTCATGGGGAGGAAAATATTCTCCCTAGCTGGTGGGGGGATAAGGGTTGGAAGAAGGAATTATTTTGATACAAAATTGGATCAAATTCTTATAAAAATAATATTTTTAATGTAGTTTAAATATTTGTGAGGAGAAACCCAGTGAAACAGTTCAACTGAAAGAAAAACAATTTTTTGTTTTAAGCCATTCCCTAGGCAGCAGTCTTCCTAGGTTATCAGGGTGTTCAAGATTATGGCCACTGCAGGAACCTGGTTTCCAGCTTTGTACGCAGCTGGCAGAATGCAGGTTGTCCCCAAATGTTAAGTCAGCTTTCTTTACAGTAAATGCATAATAATGGTTTTGCCTGTTTAAAACAGTGGTGGCTTTAGGGCTCAATGCTCTAAATTGCCCATAGATCAGGGTAAAAAAAAAACTGACACAGGAAGAGTTCTGTCAAGAGGCCTGTTCTATTTTTCTGGTAAAATGATGCCTGTCCTTAAATTTTCTACCTAACTTTTTTTTTCTGCACTAGACATACCTGGAGGGTGGCTTAGCTTAGCTCTGTCTTACAACAGAAAGCTTTGTCTTGCAACAGTGAGGAGACTACCATGAAAATTATGAAGCATCAGCACGTGTTTCCTGTGAACAAACTTGCCAAAAAGTTTAATATTATAACTGTAATAGTGATTTTATGTTTATGAAAGAAAGATGTAGCAGGCCCATTAAGTCTCAAATCAAGCAGACAACCTCTTGTTGGGAGGTCAAAGGTCCTGCAAACTTAATGAGATACCGAGCATCCCTGTGTGCCACCAAAGCAGATCCTGCTTTTTCCTTTGCTGTTTAGCAAACATTGGTACTTTTAAAGCTGCTTCATGCCCAGCAATTCAGAAGGCTGGCTTTGAAGTGGCTCTTACCTGTGCTGCTGGCAGAGTAACTACAGCAGGCCACTGCTCAGTTTGCAGAACACCTCAAGTCATTTGCACATATGTAGCAAACACATATGAAGATAACCTTGGAGATAACCAAGGGCTGTACCCCACAACATGTGTGTATGCTGAGCTTTGACAGAGGGTATCCTGTGTGTCTAAAAGTTGCAAGAGACTACAGCTATGGTGAATTCCCCTTACAGACTGGAAGTGGTTTGTACTTGCATGTTTTGCAAGTTTTTGGTTTGGGTTTTTGTTTGGTTGATTTTTTTTTTTTTTACACCAGTCCAGTGAATTAGTGAAACAGACTTCATACAGAAAGGAAATTTTACCACTTCTTCCCCTGAACAGTTTGCTCATGTTGTCTTACATTTCCTCTACTTGCATATACAGTTATCCTTTTATCCTTTTTTTCCTATACTTTCTTCTGTGTTTGCACCACTTTTCCTCACTTTTACTAGCATTATTCAGGAGCTGGGAACTGAAGGATATGGCTTAGACCAAACATCAAACCTTAAGCTTCCGACAGCCTGCCAGGTTTGGGCAGCATGTATGAGATCCTTATAAATTTGGCAAGCACTAGCTTCACTACCAATATGAGTGCCTTGACTCTGTTGCAGTAATTGTACTGTAGTTTTATCACAAACATTAAATAAAATTATAAGAACCGCTGTGTTAGGCTGTTAGATGACAGCCACTTTCTGCTTATTTATACATAAGGACAAATACTTCTGAAAATATTAAGGTATTTAACTAAATAAGATTTTGTGCACTTTGGAAGCAGCACTTCTTTTCTTCTTCCAAGGTGAATTTAAAAATACTTGTAGAAAATACAATAACGTGACTTGAAAAAAGAAACGAGTATCTAGCTACAACCTGATTAAGACCCCAAGTCCAAAGACAAATTTGATGTCATTAACTTCTACTAAATGTCTAGATAACTTGGCTATTTCAAAATGCTAGTTCCATGCTGTGAGTTGGAATTGTTTTGCTTGCCTTGTTGCAAATGCCAGAGACTTGACTTTACTGGCATCTACTAATGTATTAGCAGGCTAACACAAAATATTAAAGCAAAATACCACTAGAAATGGTTTTTATATCTGAATGCTAAGCCCCTTTAGGAAATACTGAACATGGAAGGGTTTTTCTAAACCAAAATAATTTTTGCTACTACTAATTAACTTCACAAATCTTTACTGCTTTTGTTACAGAGTAAGTCCATTGATCTCTCATCAGTTAACATAATTTTGTAACAAACCTACTGGAAATCTGAAAGAAACAAAGTCTGCTGGAGAGAGATGAATTTCCAAATGTCTAGTGAACCAGAAAGGCTTCCTCCTCTCCAGTGATAACATGTAACACAAACTGAGACAAGTTTATGAGGCTTTTGATGAGCACAAACTAACTAGTGTGTCACTAGAAGTGCTGTTTCAACATTTTGAGAGTACAAAGCATCCACAAATTCAGGTGAAATCACAGGTTGGAATGTGCGATAGTACTGTCCTCAGTATTCAACAGGGCAATTGGACACCACAGCATTGTTGGCGAGCAGGTTTCTGCCACAGGCCAGCATGCTGGGGTGGGGTGACAAGGCTGCAGGGAGCTGCAGGCCTAGGAGAGACGGACAGGTGCATTTTTTACAGATGAAGTGTTTATTTCCTCCTTGTGGGAAGTGAGACTGCTTATTTTCTACAAGTAGGCATGTTCTGAGGTTTATGGACTAACCTTTTCATCAGATTAAACATGGATGATATTTCCCTTTGCTAATGGAACTGGTGTTTGGGGAAAGAATAGTTAATATTTTTGAAGATAATACTGACACACATTAAAGTCTCTTGTCTGTTTCTCTAGACGCTAATGCAAAAATCTAGGGTGCCAGCAGTGGGTGGGTTAAGGTGAAAGAAACCATGTCCAGAAAGAAGGTTTGCTGCTACAGTGCAGCAGACTTAAGTTTAAGACTTCTTTACTTTCATTTTTAGAGCTGTGCAACAAACACAGAAACATAGGTGCTGCTTTGCAGTGCTGCAATTGGAGATATGTCCCTGAAAAGCACAGTGTTTAGCAGCTTGATGGATAACAAGCAATTTTATCTCAAAAAAATGAATGCAAGAGGTGAGCATTCCTGCAAAGACTTAGGAAATGCACAGTTTAAATACATGAACAGAATACATACAGTATGAAGGATGGATGCGCAGGAGCAGACTGATGAAAATCAGCAGCTGGAAGATATACTAGCTTCCTTGAACAGATATTTTCTCCAAAAGGTCTGTCACACCAGCGACGAGGCTGAGCAGCCAAGTGCACTTGGTTAGTGTCAGCTGGTGTGGGTAGTCAGCATATTCTTGATGCCTCTTTTTGAATGGTTTGAATGGTTTTTATTGCCAACATAATCTTTTTCTTGCCATCCTAGAGTCTGCCATCAAAGCACTCGCCAGCGGAGCATGACAAGCCCTTCCCAGTGGCTGCATTTGGATATTAGTCTCCAAATAATATCTCAGTGCATCTTCAAGTTTTGTTGGTTCATTCTAAAAATATAGATCCCTTTGGAACAGCGCAGTCTCTGAAATTCTTTCTTAAGAGTCCGCATTATTTCCTTTTGTTCTTAAATTACTTTGTAATTATTCGCTAACTTCTAAGTAGCTTCTGGTCCTGTTCAAGATGTAAATGAACCTTAATGTCTTTTTTTTATTGTGCTGCACCTGGCTTCAACTTTGTTTACAAAACCAAGATGAGGCTGATAGTGTTTTGTTGGGAAACTTTCACGTTAGAAGTGCAGGGTTAACAGTGAGGGTGAAGTTCCTAGAGCACTCTTCTCTCCACCTGCTTTTATCTGTTATAAGTGTTCTTCATTTTGATACTTAAGCAAATTGGGGAGGGGAATATAGCCTATCTTATAATACAACATAATGTATGAAGGAGAGTTGCTCTGTTTGGCAAGTAGAGGTATATTTGCAGCATCTAACAGTCTTTGTAACTTTGCAAAGAATATTATCATATAAAAACAAAAATCAGTGTTTTACAATGTTTTCTTTTAATAGCTGAGGCTGTTCTTTTGAAAGATGGCACATTTTGCAGGCCCTGCAAAATGTGTGCATATGGCTGGCTCCATGCAGGTTGGCTCATTCCCCAAGGGGAAGTATGGAGCTTTTCCATGCAGAACCAGAGTTTACCCTGTGCTTGCCGGTGTTTCACCAAAGGTATTGAAATTAATGTATAAACTAAGGATTACTGCTAGCTGCCCTGTGACAGGTGACATGCCTGGAAAGCTGAACCCACTGGTTGGGTTGTGTTCTTCTCATGTTCCCTGTGGTGAAAAGGAGAACTGCAGTTACTTAAGTGCTGCTTTTATTATTTGGCTTCGTTTGTCCTACTATACACCACACACTCCTGTAGAGAGGCAGACATAACTCTAGCAAGAATATTTACAGTGCTTGTGAATTTTCTGTTCATCCCAACTTTGCATAGCAGAACCACGGCAGGTTTGCTGATGCTCAGTAATTGCACCTTCAGGCTTGGTTCTGTTTGTGCATGTGCAGCACTGAGCATATTGCTGTGTTGCGAGTGGTTTGCGAAAATGCATACACATATGAAGTTTGATTTTTTCTTTTTTTTTAATTTTTAAATTCTCTACTTCAGTGTTATTTCATTAAGGGGGCTCATTATTGCAATAAATTACAAAACTATTTAGATAAATAGTTTGTGATACCAATGAGACCCTTGATATGCAAATGTTCTCTGTATAAATAAACGTGTGTGTGTGTGTGTGTGTGTGTGTGTGTGTGTGTGTTCAAACTTTTGTTTAGCTGGATATGCAATACACGGGGTTATGCCAATTCCTCTCATGAACTGGGAAATAAAAATCTTTTTATATTCTTCTCATCTGGATTGACTGATAGCACCGATTGTTATCTTCAATGAATAAATGAAGGAAGTGGTAAGTATGTGAAACTTGTGCCCGATGGCGGTGGAGTATACAGTATGTGGATCATTCTGTCATGACTTTGAAGCATGTAATCTGATTGGATAATGTACTAGGTAATGTGGAAAAGTAAAAAAACAAACAAACAAACAAAAAAAACCCCCAAACCAATGAAAAACCTCTCAAAGAACCTTTCCTTCTTCATCCACAGAAAAAGGCAGATTGAGGTATAAACAATAGCACCCTGAGTCTCAAAATCTGAAGAAATGCAAACAACTGGTGGGTGGTCTGACATCAGCTTGAGGTGAACAACAAAGGAAAATGCTGGAACAGTCAGCCTAGGCTGAGAAACGCAGAGTAAAAATGTCAGAAGTTGTGAAGACATCCAATTCCCCCTGTCAAATGTAACTTTTGGTGAATTTTATATGCATGGTGCCTCTGAAGTTATGAGTTTTGTGAACTTTGTCACTTTCTTAAATCCCCTTACTGCTTTTGTGAACTAGCAGTCTCTCAATAATTAAGGCAGTAGTTGGCTTTTCTTTATGAACTGTTTTTCTTTTTTCTCCCCTTGATATATAGTGCTCAGAAATGGTTCTGTCAGCTTCAGCTGTAAATCTCAAGTCGATGACAATGGAAGTAATTTTGGGATACAAATGTTAGTGTGAAAGATACTATGTTGACCATAAAAAAAACCCAAACAAATTGTGACTAGAGTTTAGATGTCAGAAATCTTAGTGAATGTAGAAACAGGGAGTAAAAAAAGTCATGTGATATTATCCAATATGTCTTTTTATTTTTGGTGTTATAAGTATGTACAAAAATAGTTGTAGGTCTGTGGAAAATATAAGAAGCTGTTGTGTGTTTTGGATACAAACCTTGTTAATACTAAGAGACCTGAATATTTGAAGGTCTGCTGTTGTTCTCTGATAGCTGGGCTTAATTGTATCTGTGGCTGGGTAAACATTGGAATCCTAAAATGGTTCATGCAGAAGCTTCAGTCACAAGGGAGGCTGTTCATTGTAAACAGTAAGAGGGTTGTTGTCATGGTCAAATAGCTAGCAATGGGAAGACGGTGACATTTCTGGTATGTTTGTCCTCCCTGTCATCCTCATCTACCTGTCGTGGTTTAACGCCAGCAAGCAACTAACACCACGCAGCCGCTCACCCCTTCCCCCACCCCAAGTGGGATGGGGG
>JANZLQ010000050.1:17194976-17211591 GCA_026212715.1 Elanus axillaris
GATTGAGTGCATCCTCAGCAAGTCTGCTGACAACACCAAGCTGTGTGCTGTGGTTGACATGCTGGAGGGAAGGGATGCCATCCAGAGGGACCTTGACAGGCTTGAGAGGTGGGCCTGTGGGAACCTCATGAAGTTCAATAAGGCCAAGTGTACGGTCTTTCATATGGGTCAGGGCAATCCCAAGTACAGATACAGGCTGGGTGATGAGTGGATTGAGAGCAGCTCTCCAGAGAAGGACTTGGGAGTGTTGGTTGATGAGAAGCTTAATGTGACCTAGCAATGTGTGTTTGTAGCCTAGAAAGCCCACTGTATCCTGTGCTGCATCAAAAGAAGTGTGACCAGCAGGTTGAGGAATGAGATTTTGCCCCTCTGCTCTCCTGAGACCCCACCTGGAGTTCAGCTCTGGGGCCCCCAACATAAGAACCACATGGACCTGCTGCAGCAAGTCCAGAGGAGGGCCACAGAGAGGAGGCTGGAGCACTTCCCCCTATGAAGACAGGCTGAGAGACTTGGGGTTGTTCAGCCTGGAGAAGAGAAGGCTCCAGGGAGACCTTAGAGCAGCCTCCCAGTACCTAAAGGGGCCTACAGGAAAGCCAGAGAGGGACCTTTTACAAGGGCATGTAGTGATAGGACAAGGGGGAATGGCTTTAAACTGAGAGAGACTAGATTTAGATTAGATGCAAGGAAGAAGTTCTTCACTGTGAGGGTGGCGAGGCACTGGAGCAGGTTGCCCAGAGATGTTGTGGATGCCCCATACCTGGAAGTGTTCAAGGCCAGGTTGGATGGGGCTTTGAGCAACCTGGTCTAGTGGAAGATGTCCCTGCCCATGGCAGGGGGTTTGGGACTAGGTGATCTTTAAGGTCCCTTCCAACCCAAACCATTCTATGATTTGTATATGTTTTTACAATGTTTGATTAGGTTATCTTGCTCCTGTGCTGTTGTGCACACTAAGATGGAGTAGAGATCTTCATATTGTTACCAGAGAATGACTTACAGGACAGGTCTGGTTGCATATATGTGTGCTGTATACCAGCAGATGATGTAGGCAGTACATGGAGTGGCGCATGGTTGAAATGGGCCATGACATGCATTTTTGTCATGGATATATAACATTTACTGATCATGTTTCTTTGCAGTCTGTGTTGGGAGACAGGTTAAGGTAAATGGCAAAAATGAGCAGTTGTGTAGAATCCTATTATAGGATTTCTGTACTTTCCAGAATTTGTGTTTTTGTAAAGGTTTTCCTTACCATAAACTTTCCTTTTCAGTAGTCTATTTCACTTTCTTTAATAATTAAAATGTTGTTGTCCCTAATGCTAGAGATATTTGGTTCCACCTTAACTGTTACCTAATGGCTTAATTTTAGTCTGGAGATAAAATGAGTGCAGAAAAACTTTTACTGGATCATTGAAGCTGTCTGGATATTCATGGAGATGATAATAAGATAAGCTTTTTCCTAATTATAACCAAAGGGAAAATCAATGAGTGACCATGGCACATTTTCCTTAGGTAAGGAAAATCAATGAAATATGCAAATAAATTTTTCACTAACATGACCTGAAACCATGTGTACAGGAATGTGGACCTAGAGGACATGCTGAGAAAGTGAAGGGCAAGTTGTTGGACCATATATATTGACAGTTGTCTGTGTTGCAGCAGATGCAACACCAAGGGGGTCAGCAAAATAACAATAAGAAAAAAAACAAACAATGAACAGACAAAAGGTAGAAATGCAGTTATTGCCAAAGGTTAAATTGTAAATATCACTATAGTTTTTGAGCAGAAAGAATGAAGGTGTTACATTAAAAATGTAGTTGTCAAACAACATACGCAGATGAAGTAGTATGGTAGCCAGAAAGAAAAGGTTCTTACCAGGAGACTTTCTAGTCTTTTGTTAGTATCGGGGAGTCTGGCTGTGCCTGTGAGATAATATGTAATGGTGGGTTTTGCATCACCAACATAAAAATTAGAGGAGGATGCAACAAAAATGTGTTTTGACATATTGTTTGTGCAAAGAGGCCTGGAAAATTCTAGGGATCATAGTGGAGACTTAAAATCTGACTGGAGAGAGCTTTGACCTTTTACTTAAGTCCCTCTGTGTGACTTGGGCCTGGGGAATTGTCTGCACTCCTGAGCAAATACTGGTGAATTCAGTGGGCCTCAAATTCACATACACTAGAAACTGTGTAAAAGGTTTGAATTAATTACAACATTCCCTTGGTAAGCTCCTATCACTATATCTCTCTGTTATGAATGTTCATGATTCCAAATTCTACCCAGATTTTTTTGTTGATGGAGTCAGACTTTTGCCTCTGGCTTACCTGTGACTGTATACCTAATTAACAACATCACATTAAATAGTGTTGTTTGGGATGTGTATATACTGCTACGATTTCCCTTTCTCTAGTGTTCTTTATCAGAAAATTTCTAGGCAGTTCTGAAATTTCCCATCACTTACAAAGAGCTGTGCCTAAATTGCCCCCAATTCTTTTTTGCTAGGTACATAGCATTATCAGTCTCAAGGCTATGAATTTAAATATAGCTGTTCGATGAGGAACAGTTTATATGATGTGAGGTTTTGTGTATGTGTTTTCTTCTGTGAGGTGCTTTCCTATCGCTTGAGGGAAATGTGTCACTTTTCTGTCTGCTGTTACAAGGCAAATCGGATTCTGCTCTTATTTAGAAATGATGAGATTTTGAGAATGCAGTTTGTTCAGATAAGGATTAAGGATTTATCACCAGATAGAATTTGATTTAGTTTTGTATTTCTAAAAATGGGTTCATTTGGTACAGCTGGTACTCTACCCGTTGTCAGTGCCTCCATGGTGGTCACAAAGCATTGGAGGTGAGAAGCTATCCTTAACAAGGAAAGGAGACAAGTCCTGCCACAGTCTCTTCTTGTTTAGGCAATGCAGGAGACTTTTAACCCTTGCAGTAGTGAGCTTAGCTCAAGCACAGGCTTATCATGGGGCCAGCACATGGAAGGAAGAGCTCTTAACTGCAGGTAATGTGCAGTGACCTAATGTCAGAAGCGTACTTGTGAGCTGCAAATGGCATGTATCTTCCAGACTTTCTAGGATGGTAAAACCTCTCCTGAAGTGTTTTTATGGGTTGTTTATGTGCAGCTGCTTTCTTCAGGACTAGCTCACCTCTACATCCAAAGTGGTACGTGTTCCTGGACATAGTGGTGCAGAGGTTGATTTCTGAGGCAGCATAGCACTGCTGGCAGCTGGAAATCAGATTTTTTGGGGCATGTATTTCTTGTATCCATGGATCATCATAATTTCTTATAACAGACAAGCCTTCACTCATCAGACATCCCTTGCAAAGCAAGCAGAATCCCTATCATCCATAGTAGGGAGAATCTGCTCAGGAATATTTGTTTTATAAATGGTTTCGAAAATATGACTGGGTTTAAAATGAGCAGTACAAAAATCTGTGACATTTGTAATTAGTTTGAAAGCTGACCTTTTAATGAAAGCTGGGATAAAGGTTTTATTTCTAATCTCTGTCTCTGACTCCTATTTGCTATCGGATCTAACTACAAGAGAGCTGACTTAAAACTCTTCTTTGGGGAGGCAAAAATAAGTACAGCAGGTAAGTGGCAAAACAGGATGGCAAAGGATAGGAGCAGTTGTTTTCAGGAAAAACTTTGAGAAGAGGCAAGGCTGGCAGGTAGCAAGACTGAGAGAAGAGGGGATTTTTTTGAGGTAGGAAGAAGGTCTTTCAGAGCTTCTGCTAATGAAGCTGAGTTAGTGCAGAGACAGCTGCAAGAGGATAATGTAGGAGGAAACATGCAACGTTTTTCACAGATACATCGTAAGAGTGTTGATAGCACACCTCAAATTTTGTATTAAAAGATGACTGTTCCCTGAGGCATTAAATTGGGAAATATAGTGTCCTTATTTGTGAAAGGATTTAAGGAGAGTGTAAGCAGCAGTGCTCTGACCTATTGAAATATGCAAATGGTTCCTTGCAGCCAAGGTGATCTGATGTTAGTCTGAAGTGACGACTTCTGATTTTTTTTTTTCTTCCATTCTGACATCCAGTGGTTCTTGGCAAGGATGCTTTGCAGGGGTTTGTGTTGCAGTTTCAGCTTGCCTTCTCATGTAAGACATTCACACTGGTGAATTCACTGTTTTCATCCTTAATTGATTTTGCAGTGATTTGATGCTGTTCATGAAGCCTAGCGTTCGCTGAACAGAGTCTTGGGTGCAGCTGTGAGAGCACTAGGGGAATCAAGGTATTTTTGTTTTCCTCAGTTGATATTTCTTTTGGCATAGGTGTCCTGCCTTGTAATTGTTTCACATGTAAAATTTTAGTTTACTTATTCTTTTGGTGAAGTATAGTCATAAGTAAGAGGTTTTTTCCTCTAAAAGCTGTTTGTGTTCAGCAAATAACCTTGTGTCTAAGAAAAATTATCAAGAACTTGTAAAATGTCTTTTCATCTTGCCATGCTTGTGAAATGAAAAATGTATATGTTTTTCAGCTTTCTGTAAGAGTGAGGCAGAGACAGAGGGAGAGGTTACCACACTGTAGATTTTCTCTAGACTGCAGAAAGAGCACAGCTGGAATAGGTGCCAGAACAGATTCTTTTTATATAGTTCTGTTGCATAGTGCAAAGTGGAGAATGAGGATATTATATTCTTGTATTTAAAGCAAGCATTGCCTTCATCTCAGGTAGACATGCCTTTGCCCACTTAAAAAAAAAAGTCTATATGTGGGTAAATTGGTTCATGCAGAACAGCCCAACTATGTGTTAATACCTGTCTAAACTTCAGATTATTTTGGTGGTGGGAGTGTGGAATGATTAAAATGGAAGCACCAAAATATTTTCCTGCATGGGAGATTTTCATAGAAGTGAAGAAACTTGTACATACTATGAATACCAGTGAAAGGTCTAAGTGATCATCACTTCATGATGAGTATGTTGAGACTGGCCTGGGCTCACTAACTTTAAGAGCTAGCAATATCTGACTAACAATTCTGGTCTTTGGGATTCAGAATGCCTGTTGGGAACTAACTGGTTAAGATCCAAATCAAACCCTATCTGAACATGATCTTTAGTTTCATTAAAAAAAAAAAAAAGTGCAGCTAATCATAGAATGCCAGGTTGGAAGGGACCTCAAGGATCATCTGGTCCAACCTTTCTTGGCAAAAGCACAGTCTAGACAAGATGGCCCAGCACCTTGTCCAGACGAATCTTAAAAGTGTCCAATGCTGGGGAATCTACTGCTTCCCTGGGGAGATTATTCCAATACCTGATTGTTCTCATTGTAAAAAATTTTCCTCATGTCCAATTGGAATTTCCCTATTCTGTTACCCCTTGTCTTTTCTGTGTGACTCTTTGTAAAAAGGGAGTCTCCCTTTTCTTTGTAGTCACCCTTTAAGTACTGGAACATGGTGATAAGGTCTCCCCTAAGCTGCCTTTTCCCAAGTCTGAACAAACCCTGTTCTCTCAGCCTTTCCTCATATGGCAGGCTTCCCAGTCCTTTGATCATCTTTGTGTCCTTCTCTGGACCCTCTCCAGCTTGAGTTCTTTGAGCTAACGCTAGTGTGTTGTGCCCATGGAGCAGAGGACTCTCACAGGACAGTGGATGTGCTCCATGGGGAGAGGGAGATGAGAGGGAGGCTTGAGACTGAAGGGTAGTTTGCACATGAGGACAGGGCTTTTACAGACTATCAGCAGCATCTGCCAGGAGGTGAGTTTGGAATGGTGTGATGGGTAATAATGGGCAGAAAAGCAGGACGGGAGAGGAAATCTTAGATACTCTCTCTCAAGTGTCTTATTTTAAAAGCTAACAGCAGGTTTTACATTACAATTGGAATTAAGGCATATTGTAATGGCAGTTCAGTTTTCTCAACGTGATGTATCTCAACAGACTACTTGGTATGGCACTCACTTCTTGAGTGCCTGGGGTTGTAGTCCCCCAGTGTGTTGTTTTGGGTGGCAGACTGGTGTAAATTTTGCCATCCTTCATGGCAGATAGTCTTGCCCTTCTGTCTTAAAGAGTCCTTTCATCTATAGTGTGGCCATGTTGTGAACCTGCTCTGGAAACTGGTCACTCTTAAAAGTAATGTGTCAAAAGTACAGAGGTGTTTTAAAGCCAGATTGGCTCATGACAGATCTGCACATATGTCATCCAAATGCAGCTAGTTTAGTTGTGGGAGTGAGCAACAAGGGGTAGATGGGGGGGATCCTGGCAATACCTGAAGCCAGGACTGTTGCAAGAAGCTTTGTAATGCAATGTCATGGCTCTTGTTATGGGCAAAGAAAGCGCTGTTTTGTATATGGATACTGAAGCAAAGTGGGGCTAAGGACTCTTCTATACCAGATTTTTTTTTTTTGGTGAATAGAACTGTGTTAAAACAGTTTTGTGTCAACAGACTTGAAGTCAGTTTTAATTCAGGGACTGATATAAGCTGTACTACAACATAAGCTCTAGTATAACTATATTCATACTTGCATGTTCATCAAGGTAACTGGAAATCCTCCCTGGCAGCTCACACCCCTAGCAGCACTGTTTCAAAACCACAACCCTTACAGGGAGGGCCCAAATAGGCTGAAGATCAGATAGGAGGGCAGAGAGGGCGTAGGCAGGTGCTGACCCCTGCTCTCCAGATTCACAAGAAAGCACTAACCATTGACCTGTTACCCTTAGCTCTTAAGAAAATAATTTGCAAAAACAGTAATAGAGAGATTTTTTTAAGAGCAAAACCATTGATCACATGTTCAAGCCCATTCAAAGGCTGGGAGAGTTAGGGTACGTGCTAAATTTAAAGTGCAGTGGCAGTTTTCACATAACTCCTCATGCAGGAAAGCCTTCTCTTTTTTGTACCTTCGAAAATTTGTCCTTCAAATCTCAGTGCTTAAAAAGATAAACAGCCAAGGAAATAATATATAATTTGTCAGCAACATAAATACTGTTAACTTTTCTGTAATCATGTCTTTGTGATTCAAAATATCTAATCTAGGTAAGTTACAGCTATAAAAATTACAAAGCAACACAAGGTTCAGGTAGGATTTTGGTTAAATTAGGCCTGAATGAAAAACATCCCCCTTGACCAGGGGCAGTCACACTATTCTGTAACCTCTTAACAGTCTCTGACTGCAAGAAACTCTGCCAGTACTGAAGAAACGTATGTTTACTATTAAAGTATGTAAAATATAAACAGGAAAGATCTTTTCTGATTGAGTGGCTATAAAAACAGTACAGAAATTAGTGTATGCACTCCCTATGTGGGAGACTCTTCTCTGTTACTGTTAAATGATGTCATTGAATCAACAAGATAGTTGCCAGAAAACCTGGGGTTGGGGGGCGTGTGTTTTAGCAGCTTTCCTCTGGAGCAGGCCTTGAGTGCAGTGGGTGTGGGAGGGTGGCTGGAAGGTAGGTGCAGATCCTTGTGAGCCTGCACTTGATCTCTCAGCTGCCTCGAGATCCCTGCTAGCTCTCACCTGCTCAGACACAGATCACCCTCTTTTCTGGAAAAGTGGTGTGTTGTCAGATCCTCAGCGCAGGCTAGCAGTAGTCATTTAAAAATAGCAGTAGTTATCAGTTTGATGGGAAATGAAGTACTTTGAGTTGGGTACTTCTTAGCATTTGCACCACATGGAATGGGAGACTAAATAAACTGAGATGCTTACCATACTAACAGCTCTGGACCTTGCCTTTTAGCTTCCCTCTATTTTATCTTCAGTGTAAGAGGCTGAGAAAACTCAGGATCTGAATCGTGAGCAGCTGCAAAAGAGAAGACTGTTTTTATGAAGAGCTCTTCAGTCTATGTTTTAAAGCCAAGAGTGCCTGAGCCTAGTTAACTTTTGGTTTAAAAGCTTCAATATATGTTTTTTCTGTACTGTATTGGTATTAAAATAGATCTAGTGCAGAAATGAGGAACATATGATTATACCCTCACTTTGTTCCTATGAATTCACATAAAATGAACATGCAATAGAGGGAAAATGATTTTGAATAGCGTGGGGCAGATGTCTAAACAGCAAATACCCATAATGTGGGTATAGTCTCAGCAAAAACTTTGAAGACCCTTTTAGTTGTGGATCTTGTGAACCGTGGTCTTGGAGTACACGCACGTGGCTGAATGAAGGTCGGGGAGGAAAAGGTCATAAGGAGAGACAAGTCCTTCACCATTAAGGGATCTAACAAGCTTGCAGGCCAGCATAAAAGCTGGCAATGTAATCATGGCTATTCCAGTCACTGAGCAGGAATGCTGCTGTGCACTGTGCTGGCTGCAGTGGCAGAGAGGCCTGCTGAGCAGTCTGGCCAAAACAGAATTATAAGAAATGAAAAAGGATAAGCTGCTGGGTTTCACTTTAAAAGCAACTCTTTGCATAATGCCTGTATTATAAGAGCATTTTAAAACCTTTTGAGATATCAAAGGCACTGTGACAGTTCCAAAACTATTGCTGTTGATGATCAATAATCTACATTTTCAAAGCATCTTTATTACCTATTTTTAATGCAACATAGAAAATAGCAAGGGACAGAACTGGTTGTTGAAAACAGACCATATGGTAGATTGCACTATGTACATTTGTAACAAGAAAGGTGTGATTTGAATAGTGTAAGAGGAGATAGCTTAGTTTACTTAATCCAATCTCTTTAAGTCCGTTTGTGTTAAAGGTTAGATGTTACCTCTTCAGAAGTCCTGCATATTGTGTAGAAAGCTTACTTTTGGTACAGTGACCACGCTATCTCTAACATCCATGGGGAGCTCAGCAGCAGTCTGAAAAATGTATGGCATCATCTGATAAGACATTAAATGGAGGATCATACTGGAAGAAATACACAACTAATGTGTAAAAGGGCAGTTTCTCCACTCTTTACACTGAAATTAAGTCCCATTTCCTTGATTGTTGTCTAAATCTTCAGTAGCTGTCTCCACCACCAAAAAGAAGTTGAAGTCCATTGTGAATTGTATTGGGTCTGGCTCCCAGCATAGCGAAGTGTAGCTGTATCACTTCACTTGTTTTGTATCTAGAATGTTTTCTACTAAATGAGAGCTAGAAGGATGCTGTTTAATTTATTTAAGTATATTAGATTTTGTTTTCTAACTATGCAAGAGAAGAATGGCTATTTGAATTCACTTTGTGGAAAAATTCACGAGATGTACTTTGTAAAGGAATGTGAAATGACACAACTGAGGCAGCACTCATGTTTTGTATTCCAGATCTGAAATTTTCTCAGTGTATGAGCCCAAGTTCAGAATTTCCCTGCATTCATGGCAATTAATCTAGATTTTAAAATTTTTAAAAGGAATAAAACTTTTTTTTTTTTTTTTTTTTTTTGTAGGGTTACACTTGTACTACCCTTTGTTCTCTTCTTAATGCCTATTTGAGGAAAAAAAGCGCAATGATTTGCAAAAAGCCGTGTGATCTTTTTTCCATTGCCAAGTGCTTAGGAAAAAAATGCTTATTAGACAGCTAGGTTTGGATTTTGAGCTGATCCTGTAATGCTCCTTCAATGGCATATAGTTTTTGTTCCAGGATAAAATTAACCCTGCTGCTTTTTCATGAGAGGGGAGGAATAATTACCATGCTTTGTTCTTTCTCATCAGCATGTTGGCCTACTGCCTTGGCTTTTTAGTACCAGGTGATACAGGCAACAGTAACTTTGTTTTGTTCCCTGCTACCTTGTCCTTCAGCAATCAATGTTTTGCATGGTCACTTCACCTTGTGTGTTAATGGCCCTGTGTTCTAAAACCCAGCTATCTTACTTCCACTGTGGTGGTGTGTGCTGATAATATACCATTAATCATTTTCACTTCTACTGCTAGTTGGGTATTCACCAGATGGCTTGAAGCTTGCTTTATGTTGCTCTTTTCTTTGTGCTGTTTTATCTCTGATTCTTCAAGGACCCTTATACAAATATTAGCAGACTGCTATCAAACAAGTTGCAATGAAATGGTGAGCTTATGCTTTGACCAAGAGAAGTACAAATGTATTCTTTTCCCTTGTGGGACAGCTTGAAATGTTTTTTTTATCAAGTGTTCTCGCTTCTGTGTAGTATTAATGCGGTTAAGGTGCAGTGATAGTTACTTTCTGTAAGTAGCTATCATTCCTGAATGCAGAGACATAAAATTTAATGGGCTGATGCAGTGAAATATCATGATGAGATATTGCACTAAATACAACAGTTAATTCATTTGAACTTAGAAAATATCTGGGCAGTCCACGTTTTGGCTAGATCTGGTGGGTTCCTACTGGTGGAATTAGTACGCAGCTTTTTAAAAAGCATTTAGGGGGTGAGCATGGTGGTCATGATTGATGTGAGCTGAAAGATGCTAGACTTTTTTTAATTGCTTTGTGGGAATTTGACAGCCTCTCTTACATATCTGTCAACTGGCTGGAAAGTAGGCATCAGGATCTTTTCAACTGTCAGCCAGCTAGAGAGACCCCCTTTCCCTGCGTAGGAGAGACAGGAGATAGATATTGGCATATCTTACTAGGATTTCAGCATCAGTCTTTGAAGGAGAGTTCTGTGGGCGTGAAGCTGAGCTCTGGCAAGTCTGTGCTGCCCTGGCACAGATGATCAGAAAGGTTTTTTTCTTGTTTACAATGAGTACAGCTAAACATTTTTACTTGGGGAAATTGCTGTTTGTGGTGACCCTTCCCAGACTGAGTTACATCTGGTTGAAAATGGTGATTTCTTATTTGAGTTATGGGGCTTTTTGGGCAGGAGTGAAAGTTGCAGTAGGACGTGGGATGGATAACCACAGTGGAACCCACAGGAAAACAGGGGAGAAAACACCTCGACACTCACTACCAGCCCACATAGTTCCTGTTTGTATCAATTAAAGGACCTAGAAAGGGTCTAGCTGTTCAGACGCATGGGTTCTGGCAGGCTGTTGATGTCTGGTGCCAGCCCAGAGCTCCTCATTGCACCATGGCACTTCAGGCTGGTGCTGTGACACATGTTCCTTTATACTATTTGGTCTCTCCAGCCTTCCCAACACCCTCAAAATACCAATGCTTTTAAAATATCATAAGCACAAAAATATTTTAATGGATTACTAGGAGGTACTGGTCTGGTGTACTACACTGTAAGACTGCCAAAGCAAATGTTGAGAGAGATATTTTTTTTTTTTAAACAGGGTCTGAGAATGCTGTCTGTCTTCAATTTTTTTTTTCTTTTGCATGTTTTTAGTAAGCTTTCACCACAAAATCCTGATGTATTTCTTTTGATTTATGGTGTGCTGCAGAAGTGTATCAAAGGGCTCTATTCCAGTGGAAAATACCCCAAACCAACCCAGGTCATAACAGCTAGACATGTTTTATGGCTGTAGGCCCTTGACGAAGCATGGACCCAATTCAGACCTCCATTTAGTGCTGCATCTCAAAATGTCCCTTTCCTGAGGTTTAGCCAAACCATGCTCCCTCACCCAAGACACTGTTACAAGTTAGGTGGTAATCATGATCTATTGCATAGCTGGCTATGGGGCCCAAAATAGAAATCCTGTGATGACCTATCACCCTGAAAGAATCATATTTCTTCTTAATGGGTTGTCCTCTACTGTTCTGCTGAGATGCCTGTCCGCAGTCTGGCTCTTAAAATTCATGACCAGCACTGTCAACCTGTACTGTCCATGCTCTCACTCTGACTAATTCTGTCTGCCTATGGCATCCTCATCCTATACAGGACAAGGGGAGGAATCTTGCATTTTGTCTCATCAGGTCAGTGGAGGACCCTGGAGATCTGCTGCATCATTTTCATGTTTGAATATTGGTCACTCATGTTTCCTGAACTGAACCAACAGTTTCCCTCTCCATGTTTGGCTCTCCCCTGAGTATAAGCTCCTCTGTAGCTATTTTGTAGCCCCCAAGTTTGCACATTCCTTTCTATTTTGGTGCCTCTGTGCCTTATTTGTTCAGTAAAGTAGCTAATTAAAAAGCAGAATCTCGATTTAACTGTGATTTGTTTGTTTGTTTTTTCTCCTTCTTCTTTCTTTCCTGTATTTTGCTCCAGAGCTTGGCTTGTGGCCTGAAGCTCAACAGCACGGAGGGAGCTTGCTGCCCACATTTGTTGGTGAGCGGGGAGGGGAAGGACCCAGAGCAGCTTTGCAGCTCCAGTGAGACACATCCCTGGAGACAGAGGGAAGGGAATAATCTCTGGCACCTGTGAATGTGTGCAAGGGAGAGAAACTATGTATGTCAGGCTACTGCACTCAGTTCAGATACAGTTACACTGTCAAGGCTGTGGTTATGTATTCTTCCTTGTTGAGGAAGTAGTGCTGTCCTGTGTGTGCTCAGACAAAGCCATTGAAAAGCAGAATACAACATGCCCATAACAGCAGAACTGAGAGGGTTTTGGTTCCCTAGTTTCCTATTCAGTGGCTATAATCTTCAGTCAGCATGGGTAAGAGCTGCTTCCTCTGTGGATTTTCTGGTGTTTTAAATAGTACAAGTTTCCATTGCATTGTTTCCCTTGCTTGTAGAGCTTATAGGGTATTTGTCCTCTATGCAGGTGTCTTTTTTTTCTTTTTTTTTCTTTTAATGAAATCTGTAGGAACCTCAAAGACCTCTACTGTGCTGAAACCCCTCTTTTAGGTTCTAGAGTTACTGGGGGTAGAGAAAAGAGCAAGGAGAAAAGCAAGAAGCTTAGAAGAAGAGAGACAAAAGCAAAGATTGCATCAGCCTCATTTCCATGGCAAGGCAGGTTAAGTGAAGAAAAAAATAGCAGCTCTTGCCTTTTTTTGCCTGTGGTCTGCACCACTGCTAGAAAGAACTCTTTAAGTGTTTTCATGCACCTGTTGTTTCCCCCTTGGAGATTCATTCAGTACTGTGTCTCTGTGGCTTTGAGGGGGCTGGCAGGAAATAGATCTTTTGTGCTGAAGCTCTGGAAGGCAATGATTGAATCAAGAGGCAGCCTCCAGTGAGAGACTCCTGTTTTTACTCATCAGCAAATAAAAGCATGTGCACTGCAGCTGAGAGAACCTTAACTAGTGCCTTCAGAGCTATTCATCTCTTAGTGCCCAGAGCTGAACTGGAACAGCAAACTGCAACTGTGACAGCAGAGAATGAGGGGTATGGCTCATGCTAGTACTGCAATGTTTGTTCAATAGCCACTCACAGCTGTGAGAGAAAGGCTGAAGTTAGACATATTGCCAAGAGATCCAGGGGGTGGGAGTGCCATGCCTAGAAGATATTACTGATTTATCACTCATTGGCTTTCCCAAGTTTATTTTGTTTCCTACTCAGCTCCTTTCTCCTCCTCCTAAAATATGTTTTTGCTTTCTTCCCTTGGAATTGAGGGAGTGTTGCAGGTAAAGACTCTTAATGAAAGTAGTTAATTCTCTCCAGGTGTCTGCA
Source organism: Elanus axillaris (assembly GCA_026212715.1). Taxonomy (NCBI): domain Eukaryota; kingdom Metazoa; phylum Chordata; class Aves; order Accipitriformes; family Accipitridae; genus Elanus; species Elanus axillaris. Next base: position 17,208,301 of record JANZLQ010000050.1, read on the forward strand.
TGGGACTCAAACCATCGTTGCTCAAATCATAAGAGGAACTCTTAGATATGTGAAATTGGCCTCCCATATTGCTGACAGCACTTGGCTAAGAGTTATTTTTTTTTTGTTCTTAGCAAGTTCAGCTTACCATGACATGGAAATCAGTATTTTTAAAACTTGGTGTCTTACAGTACTGAGAATCAGAAAGGTCTCAAACAGCTTTTTCTTTTAGAAATTCCTTTTTAAAGAAGGTCATAAATTATATCCCCAGATTTGTTTCTGCATGGTGAAGTTACATGGTAGGTGCCTTACTGCACCTCACTAGCAGCTGCTGTCTTGTCTTCTTTCCTAGGGCATGCTTTCTTAATGCTTAGAGGAAATTTTGGTAAAGGAGAAATGGCATTTAGGGAAACTAGGAGGAGGAGGGAGCAATAAATTATCTTCAACAAAACATGTCAGCAGTGAGAGAAATTATTATCCCGACTCCTTTTAAGGGAAGAGAGGGGACATTGGCCTGTTCCATCCCCTATGGCTCTGCTGTGCCTGGGTAAATGCTGGAGCAGACCAGGAGAGCAGAGCATGGTGATTCTAAATGTGGAAGTGCACCTTTTTGTTAGACACATAAGGGCTTGTGTTGCTTCTGGCACCATTTCAATGGCGCATTTCAGTGACTTCAGTAGACATGTCTAGAGCTCAAGTCTGCTGCCCATCCTCTTTTTTTTAAGCAGTGCTTTGTTGGTTTTTTTTCCTGTAGTTCTGCATGTCTGCTTGTGGCAGTGATCTTGTCTCCGTACAGTTCCTACTGGCAGGATTTTTCTGTTACAGTGCAACATTCAACCAGCATTAGCATTTCCCTGACAAATGCTGTAGTAAAATCATTGGAGACTACCCAAACTGCACAGGGTATTTGTCATATTTTGCATGTATTGTTTTGTGGCACATAAAGTGCCAACAGGTGCCATTTAAGATGCTGCTCTCTCTGACAATGCTTTTTTAATAGCTGCAGAATGATCCCTGCTGCCCTCATATAGCCAAGCCAGCTGTCTGTATCTATCCCAGGGCTGTGACTCCACCAGCAACTTTTAATTTTAAACCCCCAAACTGGTGTAAGTTCACAAAAGGTTAAAACAGTGAGTGTTGAGGCTGCTATCAAGGGGCAAGGTTGGAGCACAGGTTTTTTATTTGGTTTGGGTTGGGTTTTTGGTTTTTTTCAGCCAGTTCCTGAAGGCCTGCTGTTCCTTGGCCAATTTGTTGTTACAGCCTGAGAGCAGGCACCCTGCCATTCTTGCAGATGGACAGAAGAGCAGGCTGGAGAGAGATTGGCCTGTCAGATGCTTCTTTTAGTGGATTTTGCAACCTGGGATCTTCAAATAAAAGTTAGCACACCAATGGCCTGTATTTGTATGCTAGTTAAGGTGTAGGTGACCATGTTATGAAAATCTGAGACAAATGTTTATTGTAATGTGGTACACAGAATTAATAAACCTTGATATCCAGCCAAGATACAGGATGCCCTGAAACTGTATACCAAAGATCTTGGGTTACTGAATTACTGCAGAGAGTTTCTTCAGTATGAATCTCTCCTCCACACACACTCTTCCTCCTTCAATGCCCCCCCCCCCCCCCGGGATAAACTCAAAGGCAAGCAGCACTTAAAACGCTGTTTAGTTGAGAAATGCATTTTTGAGACGATTTTTTTTTATGTGGAGGGCCTATAGCATTTCAGTGAAATAAAATGCCAAGTTAATAAAAGTGTGAAAAGGATGAATCTGCTGTGATTGAAAAAGCTGGGCTATATTTTCTTTAAGTGCACTACAATCCAGAAAACTAGTCTGCTCTGGAATAGATGTTCCTGGCCATAATGAGACTTGGGATGGACTTTTAAAATGTTCAGGTTCCTCTTCTAGCTTTTCACCCTCCTATTCTTATACAAACCCTGTCACAACTCATGTCCTGGAAGGGCTTGATTATGTTTTATTTGGCCCAAATTGCTTTACTTGCACCCCATTATGGGAGTGGATTGCAGGTCCTTCCAATCAACTCTTTGTCTCTCTCAGTATAAAAACAATCTTTGGGGAGGGAGGGGAAAAGCGGCCTGTTTTGTTTGCATCAAAGGACGTTCCATGGTGTTTGATCCAGCCCTTTGTGCTGTGAATGGCACCAAACTGTTCGGATGATGCTGTGTTTTTCTGGCAGAACTTGACCTAACAAGAGGACAAACGCTTTTCTGATTGTAATTTGCCCTCTGTGAACTGATACTGGGCTTCTTTGCTGAGATTAGACCTCCCCACAAACTGTCGATCTTAATTAGGCATTGACTCTGATGCCTAATTTTCTCTGAAATGCTTATTACTTGAAGGCACTGTCCTGTAGGTTTGGAGGATTTGGACTAAGTTTTTGTGCAGTACTAAAAAAGTAGCAGACTTTTTTTTTTTTTTTTGATGATGAGATCACTCTTCCTGCTGCTGCTGCACCTACCTCTTGTGAGAGACTGAACAAGGAACCTGCTGTGAGATGTCAGTCAGCAAGAGGGTGGGCACAAGGGGCATGGTTCCCTCTTCTGATTGGCTGAGTAGGGCAGCTCACCATATATGGCCGAATGTCAAAGAAGGGGTGGTACCTGCAGGGAGGGAGAAGTGACTCCCCAAACCAGCCCCAGACCCACCAACCCATTTCCCCAAAGTTCTGGAGGTGTTTCATCTTAATCCTGACCTGGGAATTGGCAAACCTGAGTTGTCATCATCCTGAGAAATTGGGACGTGACACCTCTCTGCTGCATTAATTAGGTATTTGTACGGTAGGAACACTCTGGATGCTCCTGTGCTGTGGAGCATTGTGCAGGCTGATCTGAATGAGCTGGCTTTGGATTGAGAAGCAGGTGGTGGTGGGACAGTACCCGTGTGATGGCTGGAACCTGCCCAGCTGAGGGAGTTTTAGGGTTGTGCCATTTGTATCATGTGGGCATGTTCTCTGCCACCCCTTGTCTCCAGGCTGCTGCAGCAGGATCTAGGATATCCTGTTGTGGTTTAACACCAGCTGGCTACCAAGCACCATGCAGCTGCTCACTCACTCACTCCCCCCGTAGTGGGAGGCAGGAGAGAATCAGAAGGGTAAAAGTGAGAAAACTCGTGGGCTGAGGTAAAGATGGTTTAATAGGCAAAGCGAAAGCTGTGTACACAAGCAAAGCAAAAACAGGAATTCATTCCCCACTTCCCATGGGCAGGCAGGTGTTCAGCCATCTCCAGGAAAGCCGGGCTCCATCACATCTAATGGTGACTTGGGAAGACAAACGCCATCATCCAAATGCCTCCC
>JANZLQ010000050.1:17213491-17228786 GCA_026212715.1 Elanus axillaris
AACTCTTTCAAGCTCTGTGGTCTCTAAGCCAGACACCCGAGCCTTTGTTCTGCTTCTGCGGAAATGTGATTCTTTCAGCTCCCTCCAGAGAAGTTAGGGAAAACCAGCTTTATCAAGGACATTGCTACTCTTTTGTTCTCTCCAGGTAGGATTGGTTCAGGTACTGATAATCTTTAATAATCAGCCTGTTTTGAGACAGATCTTTTAACACCCTTCCCCCTTCTCCAATGTATGTGCAGTAGCAGACCAAACACAGTAAAAGGTTTAAGAATAGAGATGGTTCATAAAATCAAGTTGAAATTCATGAATCATACTTAAGTAGAATCCCCAAACTTTCACACACATTAATTGCAGAAAAAAAATGGGCATATTTATACACACACTGTCTCTCCATAAGTAACAAGTTTCCATCATAATGAGCTGTTAGTTAAAGTTGGTTATATTTCCAGTTATTACTATTCTGATAAAGTTATAGTAAAAAAAAAATCATTTACAGTTGACTGATCTCAAGGCATTTAAAAGGATGCTTTTAATAGTTTTATGTAGTTGTTACCCTGTGGTATTCCCTAGAGCTATACAATTATGTCTGTGGAAAAAAAATATATAGTCTTATTACCAATAGTTAGAAAAAATGAAAATTCTCTATGCTTACTATGCCTTTTAGCTCAAGACCAAGTCTTACAGACATAAAACCCCAGGAGAGCTGAATTGTATTTTGAAATTTTATGCAAATGGAACAACCACAGTTAGAAATGGACGAAACACAAAAATGCTAAAACAATGAAAACACATATGACCGATTGTAATTCAAGTAGAAGTTGCAGAAAAAGAATTAGTCACACTGAATCAGAGCAATGCAAACAGTAATTAATAACGTGGACTATGAAGATTTTTTGGTAAGAAGTGCTTTCAAAAGCTCAAGGTTTGGACAAAACCTAGACTAGTCTTTCAGATATTCCAGAGGTGACTTATGACTGCGGTATGCAAGTGGGTTTGTGCTGTTAGCAGAAGTTAAACTACTGATAGAATAAGGGGTATGTTTCCTGTACCTGCTCTGGGTGAGTTCCCACCGAGCAGAAAGGACAGCTGGCTGAGGAGATGTGCCCTGCCAGGCCTTCTTCAGATTTAGTTCATCATGCTCTACACTGCATATAACCCAAAATGTAGCTGGGAAGGACACTAATACCCTGAGCCAAGTATCTTTCCATGCAAGGGAGCATTCATTTTGTTAGACGAGGAACAGAGCAGAGTGGAAAGACCCCCCTCTTGCAGTTCTTCAAGACATGCAGGTACTAACGTGAGATTTATGTGCAATTCACAGGGTTGCAGTTGCAAAGTACATGGCATTGCTAGCAGTGGGATCTACTGGATGAATAAAAAGTGGTAGAAATCTTGTCACTGATTGCATGCTAGAGCTAGATTCAGACCAGTAACTGGTGATAGTAATACAGGGAACAGTCATGAGTGTAGAGGGAGAACAAGGGAGAAAATTGGACCAAAGGTACCTTTCATTTTTCTAGAATCTGTAATTTTCCAGAAAAATAAAGTGATTTTGCAGGTTAAAATGGCCACAGAGACTTAGAGAGCAAAGGAAAATTAATTCCTGAGGGAGCAGGAAAAACTCAGTAATACAGGTTTTTCAGCTTGAAATACTGATTTTAATGGCAAACTGTTGGATTAGTTTACTGATCTAAAACTTCTGTGTGTTTTGTGTTATCAGTGGTTTTACTGACGAAGTCTGAAGGTGGAAGAACCTGGGATAGGTCCCTTTTTAAGGAATGCTATGGAGGTTAGAAAAGAATCTTTGGAAAATGTCCTCATCCCTCTCTGTGTACATCCCTGCATCAGTCACTGAATACAAACGTTGCTCTTCTTCCTCTCCAGTTCTGTTCTCTGCCTCTCCTCAGCACCCCTTGGCTCACCCTTCGTGCTCTTCAGATCCCTCAATGCTCTGGACCTGGGGAGCTTTCCTGGCTTCCCCCTGGAGCCTGGCTTTGGTTAAGTGCTCCTTCCTTCCTTCCATTAGCTAGAATGGCTGCCCTGGGAGACCCCACAGGGATCATTTATCTCATCTCTGCAGCTTTGAGGTCCCCTGTAGCACTCCTGACCTCTTGAACTTGGAAAACATTAGGATGGTGAGGATGAGAATTTTTTAATACAGCTCTGCAAAATGTTAATAGCAGGTAATTTTTTTCATTGCAACTTACTCTTTACAAAGGTTGGCCAAAAATATTTAAATTCTAAAGTGGTGTTGACTGTGGGGACATAGTGAAGAAGTAAATTCCTAGTCATTTTGGTATGTGCAACGACGTATTTACACCTTGTGGATGGGGAAGATTATTCTTTCAGCATTTTTTTATGTGATTTAAAATAAGCAATGAGAAAAAGCTCCTAGCTGGCATTTGTACCATGCTTCTGAATAGGTTTACTGTTGCTTCATGTTGGGAGTTCGCTTGAACATTGCACATAAGCTGAGTTGACTTAGCACGGTGTACTTCATTCATCATGTTCCATCACAATTGAGAAGTGTGTATTTTTTTTTTAAAGCGTGTTACAGGCTCACTGTAGGTTATAACAAACAATTCTGGTCTGATTCTGAACTTGCTTTCTTTGTGTTTCATCAGAGGTACCTACACAGACATCCCTGTATTTATACCAGGCTTAAATTAGTGCAAGGTGGAGAATAGCAGACCTTTACAGAAAGCTGCAGCAAAGTGGTAACGCTGGCTTTTTCTTTGAGAGAACTTCATGGGACATATTGTGTCCATTTTGTACTATTTTTAGGGGGCAGGCAGTCCTAGAATGTTATGTCTGTGAATAGGCCTGACCTTCAAAGCCAGGAGCTTCAGTGGCTCCCTGAGGTCACCTGGGCTGCCTGTCTCCGAGCTCGAGTTCCATGCTCAATTCAAAATCAGTCCCGCTGCAGTGCTCCGATACTGGTCAGGCTCCCATCCTTTCACACTCATTTGTCTCTGGTTTGCTCCATGGCTTCAAAATTCCTTTTCAGAAAGGAATCAGTGTTACTGCAGTGGCTCAGTCAGTATATGGGGAGCCCTTTGCCTATGACAGCAAAACAGGTGAAAGATTGCTTCTCCCTTCTCCCTTCTTCCCCTGCTAGTTATACTGTCTGTTGAGGAGAAGTCTAGAACATGCTAGGCTACACATGTATCCCACTTTTTTGAGTAAAGAAGCTGTGGCAGTAAGAGGATAAACTTTAAGGTTTTGAGGAAAAAATTAAGTAGGAGCATTTAGTGTCTCTGAGTTTGCCAGCTCATGTTTATTCTATCAAAATTAAACTATAAGCTTAAATCAGCTTCAGTCATGTTTTCTTTCAAAATTCCTTGTTTCACAGGAGGCTGTTTCTGCCACGCAGAAGTCATGGAAAACCAGGGGTTAGATTAGGAGCGCCTTCTCAGCTGTAGTTTATTGTCACTGCTGCAGAGTGGAGCGTCAGCCTGCTTCAGACTTCAGCACTACCCTTTGAAATGAGGGACCAAAGAGCAGACAGTCATGTGGATCCCAGATGTCTCTTCACCAGAGAGACATAGAAGTTGTGTACCCTCAGGAGCCATGTTGAGCTTATTCTGAGTCCAACCACCTCTGAAGTGATATTTTGTAATAGGGATGTGATCACATGTATCGCTAGGCAATGTCTTTTTATTTGAAAAATTTTCTGATTGCAAGGGACTCTGAACTCATTAATAGGGGATTCTGGAGAAACAAAAGAGAAAGGAAGCAATTTTCTCATGAAGGCACTCAGGCAAATTGGTGTAGGCCTCAGACTTACCAGCGGACTGTCTAATCAATATTTTAAAATTTTAAAATTATTATTATTTTTAAATAATGCTTGCTTTAAAGAAAACTACAATAGCCACTTCCTTGTCAGTAGCACCAGCTGTTTTCACCTTTCCAAAGCCAACAATAGGCAGCCAGACCTACTTTGCTTCACTTCCAGCAGATATCTGTTCTTGAAAACTGCCTACTTTGCCTATGTCTGCAGATGACCGTGATCTAAAAGTAGATACGCAAATGGTTCTGTGTGTTCCTGCACATGTGTGCGTATGTGAGTGCACACCCACACACCATTTGTGCTCAGAATTTTATGCACACAGGTATGCAGGATGGGGAATTTGTGAGTTTGCAGTCAGAGACCCCACTGTGAATACTGTTCAGATTGATACCCACTTTTGAAAACTTAGCTCTTAGGCTTTGGAATTTTACAGTAATATGAAATAATGATTTATGACAATCCTGGTTTCTGGTGTTCTAGGTTATTTCTTAGACTTACTTAACTCTTGTTGCTTGTTGCAAAATACAATATTTATTTTCTTTCACAGTTTAATAACTGTGAAATAATAAAAACAAATAACTTTGTTTTCTCAACTTTCGGTAGCAAAAAAAATCTGTGATTTTCTGATTTCTCTGTAGTTATCCTCTGTTTTTATTTTCTCTTCTCCTTCTGTGGCTGGCGTACTACACTGTTTTTACCTGGTAGGAATGCAAAGCCAGGAACCCTGTTAGCCTTTGTTGCCTCAGCAATTAAAAAGTATTAGGTCATGCTCCAGTCTTAGTCCCCTTGGGTCTCTTCTGCAGTGTTACTGAGTTGTTTCCAAATGTAGTGGATAATCGTCCTGTGTTAAGAGAGATGGATTCATTGTGACAGCCTTGTGCTTGCTTCTTAATAATGAGTAGATTTTAAATAATTTATGGACAAAAACATGCTCCCTTGAAATTTCTGGCTGTACTTGTCTCCTTGATGTCTTAATGAACTTTTGATTAGTTGTGGACATGTTAACTGTGAGCCAGGAAATGTCAAAGCAAAAAATCAGGAGGGAGAAAGAGAACAATATTGCATCACTGAATAAGACATTTAAGTGCTTTACTTCTCCCAGTGCCTGCAGGAAGCAAAGCTAGTGTATACCCTTGTTTGGGGTGTGCATGCAGGGTAAGACAACCCTTTCCTGCTGTTTTGCACCAATCCCTTATCCTGTGCACCTACCTGCAGTGGCAGAAGCAATAGAATTGCGTTTTATGGGTTGCTTGCACAAACATTTGCTCTATCTGACAGTCGTGGATCTAAATTCTGTTGTTCCTGCCTCAAAATTCAGACTCCTGCATAAACAGATGTTCTTTTGAAAATTTAGTTCTAAAAAGCTCTCTGGGATGAGTTTTCCCTGGTATATAAAACTTCTCTAGCATTAAATTCAATTAAAGTCTGCTATACAATCTCCCTGTTGTGAGACAGTCCCAGGATTGCCTTTATCAGCTCTGTATGATCATACAAGACTGAGAATATCATTACTTTCAGGCATCCACTGTGTTTCTGGTGAATGCCTGGCATCCTCTGAGGTTTTCTGGGAGTAGATCACTGGTTGCCTTTTGTGTTGATGGTTTTGCCTTTTTACTATACCTTCTTGGGAAACAGAATTTGATATGATTATAGGGAAGGTTCTAATGGGACCTGCTGGTGAAATAATGAAACAGAATGATTTTCTAGAGATGACATCATCAAAACATGAAAGGTATGTACAGTGTAGATAACTTGCCTTGATAGTGCACAAAGAATATGGTCACAAACTTATATGCAAATGTCCAGCTGAGTGTTGTCCCAAAAACAGGGTTCATTTACCCAGTGTGCACACCAATAACACACAGAGTCAAGGTATTTTCAAATTATTCTCATTGGTGCGCGTGAATGGGTGCCTGTCTCAAGGCAAGACACCCTTGTCTCAAAAATCCTCGCATTTATACACTTAACTAATACATAGTCATTGGTACTTTCTTTAATGATTGGTTCTTTCTTCTTCATCTCTCGTAAATTAGTGCACAGACTCTGTCTTCTTCCTTTGTTGCCTTCTTTTGAGTAGATAGTATCATTTGAGTAGGTGGTTAATGAGTCAGTCGGAGGTCGCAACAGGATTACCTTTTACCTACTTCTTCCCTAATTTTGGCAGTTCTAAGTGGAGGGGTTCTTCAAGGTTTATTGACCAGACCACAACCCATTACCTTTTCTGACATAAAGCCCCATTGTCTAGTAGTTAGTTCCTAAACATTAAATCATACCTAGTTATTGTTTCCCTGTTTTAAATATTAACTAATGGGGGCCGTATGCAGGACTTTAGCAGCTCTCTGGTTATTTTAATCATATTATACATATTAATTGATAACACATGTCCAAAAATGAGAGATCTGCCATAAAATCAAGAGAAATATCCCTCTCAGCAAATCTTTTATTTCTTTTTAGAGACCATCAAGTAGAGACCTGATGAACCAGCCTGTTCTTGCCAAGCTTCAAGGCTACTCATCAATGTTAAAAAAATGGAATTTTGACATTTCAGAACTTGTGGGGTTTGGAGTCAGTCCAAGGTGATTACTTTCAGAAATTCATGTTTCAAAACTTTTTTGGAAACACCAGCAAATATGAAATTATCTGATGGTATCTGACTGCTTGAAGAAGGCAAGAAGCTGCTCTCGGCTTCAGTTCTCTGAAAAAAGCTACCCAACAGCTTTGTGGCCACCCCAGGATTTCTGAACTGAGCAGCATGTAGGTTAAGAGGCCCAGTTTGAGCCATGACTTTGGGGCCTTCTTGATTCTGACTTTGGAGTCAGGACTCCCAGAGCTAAAAACTGGTCTGGGACAGTGAAGGTACTGAAAATTTGTCAGATCCAGAAAGTCCTGGGAGCTCCCAGGCATTACCTGAACAAAGGAAAATGAGTTGTTAGTGTAATTGAAAGTATTTTGGAATGCCAGCTTCCCTTTCAGGGCATCTTATCATCCACTGAATTTTTCTTTATGACTTTTGTTATGACTAAACTAGTATTTTTCTGAAAAAATACTTTGTTGTCAGTTAAGACATGTTTTCTATTTCCCTTGTGGGAAAGTTGTCATCACCCAAAACATCATAGTCATTTTACTTTTGCTGTTTAGATCTGGTCAGTCAAGAATTCTTGCACTGTGCAGGTATGTTGCGGGAGATAGAACAGTCGGCAGACAGAAGCATTACAGTCTGCTCAAGATCTTCTCAAATTCCTCATGGTCATTTCAAGCTGTCTTTGTCCCCAGAGCTGACGAAGTCACATGAAGGATATAATTCATTCTTGTTACAGTGTCATTGCTGAATAATGTCAGTGAATCGTATCATGAGCCTATGCTGCGCAGCACACTTCATGCAGGACTCTGATTTGTTTCTCGTTAGTCCTTGGGACAGCTGAGGGTGCTGGTGCTTTCATAAATGTTTGCTGTCATTGGTGACCTGCACAAGCTGGTTTCTTAAATGAGAGACTTGGTATTCTTAGGAAGAGAGAAATGAGTTGGCTTTTCTTTTGTCCACCTTTATGTGAAATGCTTGCAGTGAAAAGCCCAGACTCTGCTCACACAGATGGAGAGATACTAATTTAATGTGTATTAAGCAATTAAGCTGAGAGTAAGAACCAATATGAGTACTTATTCTTGTTTAAATGTTAGCTAGCTCAGCTTAAAGGTCACTTCTTCTCTCCTGTTTTGCTTAACAAGGTGTTAGAGATACGCACAGTTTCTTGAAATGGAAGTAGTGAATTTCCTCATTGTGCACTTCTAATCTATAGCTCCCTCAGAGATCTCAGGCTTGCTTTATCTTGTTTTCTAGCTCTAAAGTGCAGTTCAGTAGTACAAAGATGAATGAAGAAGCTGTTCACTCAAGTAAGGAGTTTTTGGGCATTAAGCCTGCGGAGCTTTTAAGAGGAAGGGAAGAAGAAACACTGGGCACCCTCCCTCAGAGTGGCTTTCACTAGGGTTATAAGTATCTCAAAATGCATTGCATCTTAAGGCCATGCTCCACACCACAGAAGTAAGGCTGTGGTAAGGAGGATGACAGAGAGAGTTCAGTATTTTTCCTTTCATTTCTCTCTGGTGCTGCTTCTGCTAACTTGCCACCTTTCAGGGTGCTGTCTCCAGGGCTTATGTTTGTCAGAGTCTGCCACAACCTACAGCCGGTTGTAGATGTTCTCTTTACACATCCAGGCACAAAAGTTTGTGCCAGGAATGGGAGTGCTTAGTTTTCTACTTTGGAATAGCTTTGCCATTTGGTATCGAAATGCAACAGTTCTCCAGAATACCTTATTTAGTTTTTTTCCAGAAACATTGTGATGTCAAATAGTCTGTATTTGCTCACATGGGATCATTGTTTCACAGATGACTAAGGTTCTCTTGACCTCAAACACAGGGTAAAGAAGCCTATAAACCCACATAGGCTTAGGTCGACTCAAGACATTGGTGTAGGTGAAGGGTCTTGCCACTTTTTAAGTGTAATAAGGATCAGTCCCAGCCAACTAAATTAGATTCCAGTGAATATATCTGGTCAATAAAATGGAATATGGAGACCTGAGGTATTTCTGCATAGGCAAGGTGCTGGATGTCTGATTCTTTCAGCTATTTCTGTTGGTGAGCTGCAGTATGTTTCTGATGACAAGGCCACTCCACTGTTCTTTTTGCAGACTTCTCTTCAGTTGTCTTTCTCAAAGAGGGCCGCACTGCATCTTCAGATACAGTCCCTTTCCCAGGGCAGGGAAAGGGTGAGCCCTTATCACAAGAATATGAACCCTCAGGGATGCTGTCTATAACTATGAAAATGCACATTCTTATTTGCTTTGTAGGAGGTTGGTTTGTATAAGGAGCCACGGGATGGGTGCTGGAGCATCCCAAACTATTATGAACTTAGAGCTTTGAAAAGAAAGGTGTATCTCTTTTGTATCTGGCATGTAGACTTTCACATTGAGTAGCTATTCTACTATAGAAACCAAAAATAACAAACCGTTTTCTCTTTTGAACAGCATCTTTGAGCATACACTGCTTCAGTATCTTGCTAACATTTATTGTCTTCAAAAGCAACAATATAACATGGGGAGGCAAGAAGATCCTTTTGACATTTTGTGAATGTTACAGGAGTGCAGTAGCAAGGTGACGTTTGCGACATTTCAAAGCCTTATTTGTTCTTCAGTATGTATTTGTCTCGTGCCTTTGAGCAAAGAGGCAATGTCAAGGGAAAAAAAAAAGCCTTTAAATATTTTAAAGTGCCCATTTAGGATTCATTTCTCAGAGAACTGAATTCTAAATGTCAGACGGTGTTTGATAGTTCTCTGTAAAATCATCATTAAGAATTAGCCTCCTTTGACATTTTTAAGCACTTAGACCTATCCAAAGAAAGTCAAGTGAAGAATTACCTAGATTTCATGTTTTGTAAGTTTATCTCTATCTGTAAAAAAATGTCAAGTGAAGCATTATGCCATTGCTGAATGCCTTTATGGAGGCTGCACTGAATGTTAGTATATCCAAAGTGCATACAAGCTTCACCTTGACTGCTTTTTTTTTGGAATGTTTTAGGAAACTTCCTATTATTATACTATATCGCTAAAACTCTGCTGCTGGTCTCTGTAGTGACCAAGCAGCCTAAGCAAGTTACTGATGTCTTAAACTGTGCTGTCTAGCACTGTTTGGAACCACAGCCAGGGTATTTCTGCAGTGTGCTATGAAGCATAGAACAGAGAACCACATAGGTAAATTTTCTGTGTATGCTGGGTTCCTGCATCATGGGGTGGCTTTTACAGAGGTGCATTTGGGAAAGTCATCTCCAGCTATGCCTGTGTGTACAGCAGTGAAACTCAGTTCTCCCTCAGGGCACTGTCCTTGCAGGTGTCTGTGGTCAACACAGGGAATATGAACAGGAACTTCCAGAGACTAAAAAAGAACAACTACTAACAGCCCCTCCTCAAACCAGAATCCTCCCACTCCTGCCAAATTTCTGCTGCTCAAATAATGAATCTACATATCCTAGTGTGTGACATTTCATGTGCTCTGGGCATTGTGTACGGAAGCGCGTTAGTAGTACTCTCCTACAGATGGGCTGTGCTGTGTTCAGCAGCTCTGCAGACAATCGTTGTAGCATAAAAAATTAGCAAAGGCAGTGCTTGGTCCAGTCATGTCACTCAAGGAACTGTGAGGAAGAGGAGATAAAAAAAAATTTTTGGTCTCTGCCCTTTCTTTTTTTTTTCTTATTTTTAAAACAAGCAGTGTAATTGTGAAGGCTCTTTTGTTGTATTATAGAACAACTTCATTTTGTGCAAGGATTTCATTTCAGAGTGTTTTAAGTCTTCATGTTATGGTGGCTATGAGTACATGCTGAGGTAGGATGACTGGTTAGTGATATTATTGTTTGGTATAACTTTCTATCAGAGGTCATAGATGAGGAGGTTTTTTGTTTGGTCAGTTGGTTTGGAGTTTTGTTTTATTTTAGTCTGTGGTTAGCAGCAGTTCATAGCAGTGAAAAGTCTTCAGGAGACCAAATTCCTATTTTCTACTGCAGTGATTAGGAGTAAAAAGATTTGGCAATCTGTCATTGTCCTCTTCTCTGACAGTGGTTTTGTTCCTTGAAGGAAGTGGTTTGTAAATAAAATCAACTGTAAACTGAGCAGAGAAGGTCCCTTGGTTCTAGCTCAGTATTATTTTTCTAAACCCTCTATGTGAAAAATTTGTGTTACTCTGACAGTTTCAGAGAGTAACAAGTAAAGATGGATGTCCCTGGGCAATTAATCAAATTTCTTTTGGCAACTGTCTCTGTCACTATTCAAGGCTGCCATTTTAGTTCTTTCAGAAGCCAGGTGAAGGAAGATCATAGCCATGGACTCCCCTTGTGCTAAGTAATGTAAAACTTGGTGAGTGTAATTAATAAGTGCCCAAATAAGAAGAGGTGGACTTTTGAAGTACAGTCAGGGTTTGTATCTCCTTCCAATACTGTAGCTAACAGATGTATAGTGAAGGTGCCTTGCTTGATACTGGCATGTGGTATGTTCTCACTTTGCTCAGAATTAATGCTGTAAGGCCAAACTGCTGAGGTGGGAGAGGAAGAGGCATCCCTCAGTTCCCAACTAGTTGTTGGATCTTACTCTTAGATATTTTTTTTTTTTGCACCTGTGAAACATGTCAGTTTTCCTCTTTTAATGGGAATCAACTCACTTCCAGCTATGTCAGTACAAGGTTTGCAAATGGCTTCTGCTGGCACAGAATTGTGTTGTAGTCCAGGTGCAATTGCTAGCTGCAGCTGGAAAAAATGCAGGCTAAGGTAACTATAAACTAAAATTCTCACTATGTGTGCTCTTCATTTCAGAACACATCTGCACAAGCTCAGTTCTTCTGTGTTTTCACTCTGTATCCATCCTTATACATGCATTAGTCCTGCTGCCCCACTGGCACGAGTGGAGGAGAGAGCTCAAACTTTTGCCTGGCCCTGAACTTATTTGGATCTTTCTTTTCATTCTTTTAAAGTGGACAGCTGACCTTGGAGGCAGTAGCAGAGATCTAAAGCAGAGGTGCAGTAACTCAGCCAGTTCTGCCAGGCAGCTTCCTTCATTAGAAAACCTGACAAATCTTACTGCCAGGATTCAGGATTAGTCTCTGAAAGCTCCTGTCTGGCAGCAGTGCACCAGGGATGCACACAGCCTTTGCTTTGCATCAAAGCAGGACTGCAAGCGAGCAGGACAGTTTGTGCTCCTCGGTTTTCCTACATGCTACAAATACCTGCTGTTCAATTCTATATGCATACAAACACATGCACGTTTATGTTCACACACATATATATGTAAAAGTTCAGAAAGGAAGAGAGAATGAAAAACTCTCCAGAAGGTGAAGAGCATGACATAGTGAGAATGCCAAGTATCATTTTTGGTACACACTAATTTAAAACACAGTTTATATTGTACAGCTTTATATACTTCTTGTGTTTATGCATGCTTGTGTGTGTGGTGCATACATATATTTTTATCTATGTATGTTGCTTCACTCACTTCAACTTGAGATGTGATATTGAAATGGCAGAGGAAGCAGAAGCATCAAGAGGAAAAAGGCAGCAGATACACAAACTACAAGAAGCTCTCAGGAAACATGGAAAGGCACAGGCAGCTTCATGAAAGAGGAAGGTAGCCTTCCTTCACTGCTCAGCACCTGATCTGTCCTAATAGCCCAATGACTATCTGTGTGCTAGCAGTAATCTAGAAATCTGTCTGAAACACTGGGAAATCAGAGTTCATGCATTTGTACCTAGCTATACCCCGCAATCCTATTAACTTCTGTCTTCAAATCAATTTTAGCCTTAAAAAAGAGGTGGTAAGAGCCAAATCTGGCTAGGTGGCTTGTTGTGGGATAAAGCACAACTATGCAATTAAACTTCTTTTGTTGTTGCATGCAGAGCCATGGGCAGGCATAGATTTTCATGAATGTAGTTACTCTTCTAAGTGGATTTCGCCCTGCATGTTCTGGGTTTACGTGTCTCTGATAAGTTATGTTAACTGCATTGCACTGGGACTGCACCCTGAAAAGAGAATGGGGTATGTGTCAAGTCAGTATGTTGCTATGTTTAGTTTTTGTTCTCTCCAAATGAAGAAATGCTCTCAGAAACCATTCAAGAGTTCATTTTTAAGGCTTTAATCTTCTCAAGAAAGAGAATTTCAGTGTATAAGCAGAAAAGCAAAACGAAACATTCTCCCTTTTCCAAGATACAAACATTGACATCCTTTTTTCTTGCAGACTGAATGTTTTTCTGCTGTCACACTTCTTTGGTTCTTTTTTTGCTCTTTACATCTAGCAGCTGAGCCCTCAACTTAAGGTTGCAATATCACAGTAAAAATGTTTAACTTCATACACTGAAAGCTTTATGTGTTTTATGGACAACTGAAGCTGACAGAGTAAGGTAGAGAGTGTAAAGTGTGCAACTCCTAACAGGGTCAGAGAACACACCAGGTGTCTTATCAGACATTTAATCACATAAGTTTGATTTAACTCATGAAAGAATCTGGACAAGAATCTAGTTTCTTTCACTGAACTTTTCTGTCCTGAAGCCAGCATGACTGTCCCTGTGCTTTGGACCATGGTGTGGGATGAGCACTTTGCTAATGTCAGCACATGAAGAGTCAGCAAGGGAGGAAACTTCAAGAGAGCTTGCAGCTTGGAAATGAGTCTTTTAGCTGGACCACTTTGAGCTTGAGGCTCTGCTAGCAGCTATGTTCCTTCTGCAGCTTGGTGTGATAGTAACTTGCTGGACTGGGACCACTGATGCCAAGTGTAGACAGAACTGCAAAGAAGCTGTGATTCTGAGCAGTGAATGAAAGCCATTATGGCAGAGATGTGTGTGTGATAGATGCCAGAGAGGTGAGTCTTCAGCTTGGGCTAATACGTAGATTTGGGTGACCTGCATTTTGTGTGACTTCCCAATACTGGACAGATGGTGAAGTCCTTGTGCAATGAAGAGTCATCCGTGAAACATTTGTTCAGAAAAGGTGAATAAATGTTTTCCAGCTGAATATCCCTTTGAAAAGCAAACCATCATCTTTGCAGACTTCAGTTACTTCCTTTATGGGTCTGTCTCTATAACAATTCTTTTCAAGGAATGGACCATACATGGTGGGCGAGCTCTATATCTAAAAGGCAAACATAAACCAGCCCACCAACAATAACAAAAAAGGACTGCAATATCAGTGGAATTAATATAGTAGCGAGGAGAGGAAGCAACCTCTTGAAAATTGAGAGTTGTATAGATGTGTGTAAAATAACTATAATGAACTGAATCTATTGCTGCTGTTAAAAGACTGACAATTTTTCAAAGTTAGGTTCCACAGACAAAATGTCCTTCAAAGTGCATTGGCTCCAAAGGAAGGGAAGAAGCCTCCAAAGTTTGCAAAGAAGTGTGAAAGAAAAATATTTCCCCCAGTTTGGAATGTAGTTGAAAAGGAATGAACATTATCACCAAAGGATAAGAAGCAAGTTAAAAAACACCTTCAATCCTTGTCTGCTGCAGATGACCCTGATTGACTTTGAGACAGTAACAAAAGCTTAATCTTGTTTGCAGTATATTGAGAGATGGCTGGGGAAGATTGACTGTGAAAGGGTAGTCTCTGAGCTGAGCTCAGAACGAGGTAAATTGTTTTAAAAGTTCCAAATACCATTACATTTTCCCTTGTAACTTTGCTTAAACCTTTTAAATTCTTGTCTGCACCACAAAGGCACAAAGCAAACGCTATCACTTTTGCACCCCAAGGAAAATTCCAGGAGTCCCACTGGATAGATGTATGTGGATGGGGGAAGGAGTGAAGACTTCAGTCAAAGAGAGCAAGGCTTCTGTCACTGACATAATGAAAAAACGGTTAAAAACTAGAATTGCTTACAGACACCAGGTATTTACTGTCATTACCAAGTTAGATCTTAATTGCTAACTTGTCCAGCATCCAAGCTCATTTCTAGAAGAGACATTTAAGAGATCTGGACAAATTTTGTCAGCCCCAGGGGACCAGAGAGTGAGGTTTCCTCACCCAAGGAAGTGGTTATTGGAAGCTGCTGTTAGTTGTCCTGCAAGGGAAAGAGAAAAGCTAGCTGTGGTGGCTCAGCAGTGTTCCTGCTCAGGATGGGTTTGTGATCTCCTAACTAACAAAAACACATGCTTAATGGAAAAAGTGATTCCTCTTTCTTCTGTTGACATTGAATTGCAGCTAGGAAGGTAGACACAGCATGGAGTTCAACAAGCCTGGCCAAAATCTGGCAAACTTGTGCTGGTGGTAGCCTGTGGTAGAATACTGCTCTTAGCCGAGCTTTGTAGCTGGTCTTACAGCAGTGTTGTGGAGGCTGCAATCATGGCCAACTAAGTGAGGACAGATTTTTATGCATGGAGAGGAGAGTGGGGAAGGAATCAGGGAAGTGAGTACCCAGCAGGGTCATTGCTCTGTCTGATCTGGGACACCGAGTCTATGGCAGATTAACAGGTAGCCTAACAATCACTACACTGTGCTGTGCAGGAAATTTTCCTTTTGTACCTTAGGATGTTTACACCTGCACTCGATGTCCATTGTACTTCTATATCTCTGATGCTGCATCTCTCTTTGGGGGAGAAAATCTAACCATCCTAATCAGTGTCTGCTTTTAGAGTTCCTATTTAATATACTGCTAACATGCCTTGCAATGAGGCATAATTATTTCCCTTTAAACTTTTTTTGAACTTCCCCTCGTTTCCCTTTCAGAGGTGTTTTATTTATCAGAGCATGAATTTGTACATCTGAGATCAGAGTACTTTGTGCTTTGCTTCAACACAGATCCCTAGCAATTAGAAATTATATGAAAGGCAAATATAATTGAATTCTTGTCCTTGCAGTCTCCTAGCTTTGTGGTTCACCCTTTGATTCAGAGCTCCTATATTTTATCTTTTCCTTTGTCCTGGTTTCAGCTGGGATAGAGTTAAGTGTCTTCCTAGTAGCTGGTACAGTGCTGTGTTTTGAGTTCAGT
>JANZLQ010000050.1:17228886-17299823 GCA_026212715.1 Elanus axillaris
AACTGGCCAACGAGGTATTCCAGACCATGGGACGTCACATTCAGGAAATAACTGGGTGGTGGGGGAGTTGGGATCGCTGCTCGGGGACTTGC
This sequence comes from Elanus axillaris, assembly GCA_026212715.1. Lineage (NCBI taxonomy): Eukaryota > Metazoa > Chordata > Aves > Accipitriformes > Accipitridae > Elanus > Elanus axillaris. The sequence continues at coordinate 17,228,979 of JANZLQ010000050.1, forward strand.
TGGGTGTCGATCGGCAGGTGGTGAGCAATTGCATTGTGCATCATTTGTATATTCCAATCCTTTTGCTATTACTGTTGTCATTTTATTAGTGTTATTATTATAATTATAATTACTTTCTTCTTCTCTATTCTATTAAACTGTTCTTATCTCAACCCACGAGTTTTACTTCTTTTCCTGATTTTCTCCCCCATCCTGCTGTGGGGGAGTAAGGGGTGAGCGGCTGCGTGGTGTTTAGTTGCTCACTGGCATTAAACCACGACATACTTTCACAGGTTTTTAATTTTTCTCTCAGAATTTGTTACTTCTCTTGGAAAGGCAGTACCCCCACCTGACGTTACTTTCCCCTCCAAACATACCTTTTTTTTTTTTTTTTCTCCGTGTCCTAGGATCAGTTTAAGGCAGGAATGATTTAAATCTTCTAAGCCAGATAGCCAACATTCAGTTTGGGATAGCAGCAGCATAGTTTTCCCAAGTGCTGTCGTCTTAGTACTTCAAGCACAAAGCCCAAGGCAGTGCTGCCATGCCTCTAGCAGGCAACTACGTTCCCACTGTCTGCTCATCTGACCCTGCTCTGTGCTCCCCTCTGCCCTTGCTCCCCAGCAGCACTGGGTGCTGGGCTCTAATGGCAGTGTAGGGGAAGGTGAGGAACTGCATGACCTCATTTGTTTCCCCTTTGCAGCAGGGAGGAAGAGGAAGGATAAGGCTAAAGGTGGAGGCAGGCACATGGTTGAACAAACCGGCCGCTGATTGTCTGAGCCACTTGGGAACTGCTGTGAAATTTAGGAGGTGTGTGTTTGCACAGACCTGTGTCTCTCCTTTCCACACACACACACACGTGTGTGGAAGTGTACACAGACAGTCACTGTCCCTCTCACCATCTTCTTCTGTCACAAAGCCCGAGCTGGAGCCCACTGAGGTCACTGAAAAAAGTGACCACTCAACTCATGTGAATTGGATACTTCACCACTGTAGCTCACACAACTGACCCATTCTGCTTTAACTTCGGATTGCAGAACAGCTGTGCTGTCACTCTGGGTTGCCAGTTACATCCATCCTCTGGATAGTATTTCAGCATCATTTGTGTTTGCATTGCAGCTTTCATTTGTTATCTTTTAAAGGCAAAGAGAGAATTAATATCATCATTCTGTAGAAAACCTCCAGAACTTCTGTCAATATTTTATATTGCTTTACATTTTTTTAAAATGGTAGGTTTTGGTGAATGCAGGAGCATTTATTGTGTTGTTTTAAACACAGCAAGCAATGTATCCATTGTTTAGATCTCACTATTCCCTCTTCCATTTAATGCTTATTACAGACCAAGCCTTTTACTATACATTTCATATCTGAGCTAGTTCCTTGTTGCAATCATCTAATACCTTCACTTCTTCAGAAACAGTCAAACCCTTGAGGAATCACATGTTTTGATTCTGGAGAGTGGTTAGGTATGGCTAGGCTTAAAACACTCAAGAAAGCAAGTCAGGGGTTCCAGAGGGCTGATGATTATCAATTTTTTTTCTCTTGAAGAGTTTTCTTTCCTTTGATTTTTAGGACTACAATTACGATTGTGTAAATACAGCCCTCGGAAAGTTGCAGTATATAAACTGCATAACCTTGTGAGTATGATCAGAAAAACATTTTATTTAATGTATGGACTTTCCTCCTCTTTCCCTTTGTTTATTATTGCTACAAATAATATTCCCCCTTATCTTTTCCCTGTTGTATGATGCTCTCGTTTCCCCCAAGCTCCTGTAGATATGATGCACCATCACTGTTTCCTTCCCATTGCCTTCCTGTGCCCCCCTTCCATGTGGCTTCTGTGTCTTCCAGTGAGGACTAGCATGTTTGGACAGCTGAGATAAGTTTGCTTCAACAAATTTTTTCTTTATTCACACACAGGTGCATGCACACACTTTGTGTTTTGGGCATGCTGTTACCACCACACATGTACACACTTCTCATTTTGGGGAAGGCTGCTTACCTGAGAAATACTGGAGTAGCATGAGACTGAGTGCAGAGCAGTATAGGTTTGGTGAGGAGGGGAAAGAAGATGTCTTAAACATACAGTGGCCTTAGCTCAGTGTTCCTTTTTTTCAGAACGTGGACTTCACGGGTTGTTATGACTAGTGGCATTCTATTAGAGAGGCTGACTTCAAATCATTGATACTTCAGTGGTTTAAAAACTGCACATCTAGATAACATTGTCCCTCTGACTTTTCAAAGTACATTTGGAGCCTGAACTCCAAGCTTAACCACATTTTTATTTGAGAATTGTAAAATTCTGTAGTGCATTTCTATACAACAACACTTTGTTATTGTAGGAACATACGATTTAGAGAAGTCTTATGTGTTCACTAGAAATAAAACTTTTTCTTTCTTTCTTTTTTACAATAACACCTACAAATTTAGATACCAAAGGGAAAACCAAATTTAAATTACCAAAGGAGAAAAGAAATTGCTAAGTCATCATGCTACTCGAATCTATATTTTTTATTTATTTTTTTGGCTAAAAGGCTTCAGATTTTTAGGTGTTCACTAATGCAAAATGATCTGTCAAAGGACCAGCATATCGGTAATAAACTTGTTAAACCTAAATTTCATAGTCTGTCCTTTTTGTTTCATATTCGGTTAAGTTTGAGGTCCTCAGAAAGTTTTCTAGAAAACCCTCCAGGCAGCTGACTAAATTAAAGAAGGGAATTACTCGCAGGCTTAGAAGACAAGTAGGGATATCAGCAGTGAAGGATAAGTGTTAAGCTGTCTCACTCTGCATAATAATTTTATTGCCTGGCTTGATGTATCATAATGTTGGAGATGTATTACCCAAAGTAAGTAATACAGTGCACCATTGAACACATTATGTTGTAAATAATTAAGATGCGTAATGTTAAAACTTTGGGTAGAATGTAATTACTGTACTCCACGGAAAATCAATGGCTATTCCAGCAATGTAAGTAAACATTAAAAACAGTGGTTCACGAACACACACAGTTGGCAACTGTTTTATGAATGTATTTTATAGGCTGTTCTTGGTTTTGGTCAGATGAGATGGAGGAGCTCATGTGCAGAAATTAATTTTCCAAAATTGTCTGCCTTGAAGATTTTTCTCTTCACTTGAGTAATGAGGGATGCTTCCTGCTTCAGTCAGCAGCAAAAGGATGCAGAGATCCACACTAAAGTAAAATAAATGCACAGTGCTTGACAGGACTGAGCATGCTTTGCAGCCTGCACCCTATGGCTCTCTTTTGCTAGTTTAAAGCATAAGGTAGGCTTATTCCTGCAATTAAAAAATAGATGTATCCTGCACTTACAGTGGTGGTAAGGTATGAGCACAGGTGGGGAATGAATCCCTTATGATTTTTATTCTGCTCTGAAGAACTGGGAGCTCAAGCAAGGAAATCTGTAGAAAGCTGTCAAGATCATTCAGTTGAACCAAACAAGGTGATAGAATTGAAATATGAATTTAACATGTAGTCCTACCCAAATCTTCAGTCAGAGTTATGCTAGGAATTTGCATGACTGCATTACGTATAGACCCTGTCTAGAAATATTTATAAAAGGCACTTCACATGCATATGTCAAACAACAGATTTGTCAAAGATGAAATTCTGGCTTTCCAATTACTTTTGATGAGACAAATGTTTCACTTGCAGTTGCCATAGTGGATCTGTTAGATTTTTCTTCAAAGAGTTTAAAAACAGAAAAGGCAAGTAAAGCCAACATGCTGACCTGTACATCAACTTAGCATTTTGCTTGCAAGCACTTGTTGGGTCCTGGGGAAGTGTTCAGAGGAAGCAGAAGATAGTGCAGCTAGCTCATCCATGAACAGTACTCTCTGATGTTTCCTGTTTGAAAGAAGTTGTGTGGGCATAGCTCACAAGCTTGTGGCTGAGGCTGAAGAATTCCTTTAGAGCACCATAAAACCTTGAACAGCCCACCAATACATTAAGAAGATGAATTCCACATGCAATGTTTCATGGCATTCAGAATAGTTACTCTAGATCCCATGCTGGTATGAGATCAGAACCAGTCCCTTTACATGACTTGCAGCAGGGTTCTCTTTTCAAGGCTTTGTACTTGGTGAATTGTATTGCTTAGGCAGCCCATCAGTGCTTGGTGACAGATTTTCAGGACAGGCTGAAAGGCTCTCCTCATCTGCTTGCCATTTGATTCAGATGTTTTATTTTGGTTTTAATTATGTTTTTTCTCCAGCATTGTTGTTTGCAGATCTACATTACTGTCTTTAATAAAGAGCCATGGCAACAGGTGTTGTAGAGATTAATCAGATAAATAAATGATGTGTTTAGTGTTCATTCTTATGCACAATTCCATTAAAATGAATAACTCTAATAAGTACCTGGCAGGCATGTTTCAGTGTTTGGGTAATATGCCAGAAGTACAATGTTCTGGTAGAGGATAGCATATTTCAAGCCCAGATGATTAATTCTTTTTTTTCACTCTTTGAAGGAATTAACTGTTGCCCTGCCATTTGTCACTTAAAAGCCTCTGAAAAACAGACTTTAAATGTGGCTTTGCATAAGTTCTTCTGCAGCCTTTCCCGCAGTAATTTGAGTACCTTGTAGTTGTCCATTAAAAGGATGTGACTCAGAGCTGTCATGGGAGATTCAACCTCTCTTGCACTCAGTTCGCTTCAGGAGGAAGTGCACACTGGATTTTGCCTCAGTTTAGATAAAGAATTGTTTTTTTAATGGAAGGTATTTTCACAAGAGTGTCCATCTGTGTTGCCAAGGCACAGTGGCAATAGTACTTTGCCCTCCAGTTGTTAGGAGTTGAGTTTATGGTCAGATGGTTGCATCAGCTAGCTTCTTCAGATGGTGTCACTGAAGGTGAGCTGCAGGCGGTCCTGGTTTGCATAATCAGCTGAGCACTTTTACTTTTTGAGGCTTCAGTATTAAGTCCTCTATTTTTTCTTCTGTCTGCAGATAGGTGATTAACATAGAGTTCTATTTTGATTTATAAATATTTTATTGAAGAAAGACTACCTGTTGCCAACACCCCCATAATAAAAAAATATTGTTGTAGCCTCCTTTTTCTATTTTATGTCTGTACTACCATGAGTGGTTCACCCTTTTCCTGTTGATACTCATTTTATTTCACATGCCTAAAGAAATGAGGATTGACATTGATGGTTCTTCATATAATTATTCTGTGATTACTGAAACTCTGAAGGAGGGATGGCAGCTCATGTCAATGTACTTTATAGCTTTATTTCATAGCATATAATACCATAACCTTGATGTTAATATTCAGCCAGTGCTTTGTAGCACCCAAGCTTTCAAGTTGCTCACAACAGAATTACTTTGATTTCATTTAACAGACAAACATATCTTTCATTAGCCTTTGAGGTACATGGATTTGTGGACTGTTTTTCTGAAACCAGTGAATTTTGTGACTTTCTGGTCCTTTTATTTTTCATTTTTTAATTGTTATTGACACAAAGATTGATTGAGTTTATTTTAAAAAGTTTCTTCTTCTGAGTCCTATGCTTACTCTAGAGCAAAGAAGAAATAGTTTTTCTAACATTTGACATTCTGAGGTCATTTGGAAGACGTTTGATTCTCAATGTGTGTGTGTATGTGCATGCATGCATGAACACTCAGTTTGAACTGAATTATTAGCTGAAATCATCAATTTATCCCGAACTTACAAATAAGCTTTTTGTCACCTGCAGATCTTGCTCAAGTACAGCGTTGTATTTGGGTGCAGAAAAGATATTTCTTATATGTCGGGTTCCTGGTAGTGATCCGATGGTCTGAACCTAAGATTCTTAAGGAAGAGGAGAATATGACCAGGTTAAAAAAAAAAAAGAAAAAAAAAAAAAAAGCCTGTGTTGTATTTGTCAGGGATGTGAATCTTTTCATGACAATTTCCTTTTGATACTGTTAAGGTTAATTAAATGTTTCATATAGGTATTTTTGGTAATGTTATGCATTTTACAGAATTTAACTAGGGTCCTGCTTTCACCCTGTGCCCTGAAGTGTGGCAGACTGTGGGGAGGTCTCCTCTTTTGTTTCCCTCCAAAGGGGTAATGGGCAATAAATATGGTCACTGGAGAGAGAAAGGGAGCAATATGTTTACCTGTGGGAAGGAAATACTTCTAAATGGATATCTTCATGTCTCTTCCCACCTCTTGGCTGCCTTCGCTGTTTAGGATGGGGACTCTTTGAGGAAGAGTCTACTGCCTGTTATATGCGTGGGTGTCACCTTGTGCAACCAGAGGCTTGTTCCTCATAGCTCCCAGGCGTAGATGGAGTCTTACTACAGCAAAACTTCATTGCTATTTTTTAAAGTGTTTGACAAAAATGGGAAGCTATCAAAAGAGACTCTTCAATTCAGTAATTCAGTACTCACAGCAGACCTGCTGTCTGAAACCATTAAAAAAAAAAAAGGTGAAAGTTATTCTGTTTCAGATGCTCAAGTTGTTGTATGATGTGGTTAAAGAATTAATTTTTTGACAGGGAAGGTAACTAAGCTTTGGGTCAAATTGTCATGGGATATGAAGTTTTAAAGTCAAGACTTGGTATCTGAGTAGAAAATACTTTCATTTTCAGACATTGGCTAAGATTCTGGTTCAGAAATTTGTGAAGAATATGTTGTGGACTGAAGAATTGGCAAGTCATGCATGGGCATGCATAGTACCGCTATCAATACATGTGCGTAAAGCTCTTGGTTGTTTGTGGAAGAGGCTTATTTGAGATTTCCACAGTTTGCACATCCCACCACACTTTGGCCATAAATCTGAAACTCTCCAATGAAATTCGGAAGTCCCAGGAGACTTGTGACAGCCATTTAATAAACAATACTTTTTTAGTTCCTTTTATGCAGGGGCAGCCTGTAGTGCAGTATTTTGTTATGAATAGATCACAATGAAGTGCTCCTTTCTGTAATACTGTGTGAATTTGGGATGAGTTTGAGGTTGGTTTTATTTCATTTAGTTATTACAGCTGGCATGGGAAAAGGCTATTCCTGTAAGTCTCTGTAGCCAAGAATGTTATGTGAAATACAGCCGGTTGATAATATTCGTGTTTGGAGAATCTAGTGGTAGGAGGTCACTGAATATGAAAAACTTTGGTTTTCAGCCCAATTTGGTAACTTAACATTTAATACACAGAGCCAAAGACCTACAGGTCAGCCTAACTTAGAGGGGAGTTGCATGTTTCTGTCAGTTCAGATGCTTTTATTCATGCAAGCTAGGGTGGCTTTCGGTATGTTTCAATTGTGTAACTGGAAATGTTTGCAAATAGGCATGCTGTCAGAGTGATCGGCTAATAAGGTGAAAATAAATTCTGACCAAATTTTCATGCATGATTTTTTTTTCTGCTTGCAGCTAAATGCTCTACATCTATTCCTTATTATTTATAAAACCTACCTATGTCTTAAGCAGCTCAATGAAGAGTAAAGTGCTGTAGAGGCACAGGCTATGAAACTGATAATATATATTGGCAGAGGATATGTCGTATCATGACATAGTTATTATGGGATACAGGGCTTGACTTAATTTACATAAAAGTCATAAGTATCTATGGATTTGCTGAAGGCTGGGATTAGGGGCTGCAATGTGCCTTAGAGCTGTGGGGATTTGAGAGCTTCTTGGGTAGTGTTAATAAACTGCGTCTCTTGGGGGAGAGTGTTAGAATGCAGTGGAACGCTTTCCTTAATGGTGGCAATTTTGAGCATTACAAGACGTTGGAAATCTTCATGTCTCTAAGTAAACTGCAAAAGTCATTCTTGTTAAAAGCATGTCTTATTGCTAAGCATGATATATTGTGGAAATGGAAATCTGTGTGTGGATTAGACAGCTGATTGGTACAATGCAATGAATCCATTGGAGAATTTAGAGAGGATTTCATGTTCTTTGCAGAATATGAAGGGTATTTGATGGAATTTGGCTCTGATTTTTATCGTTCTTACAATTATTGGTATGTTAAGCACAGTGGTATTTCTCTAGTGCAATATAACCTGTTTTTTAAGTGTTTAGTTGCATATACTTGTATCTCTTGCATATAATTTCCTCTCCTTTCTTGCCTAGCAAAATTAATTTATTTGAACTAAAGGAAATATACTGCAGATTATTCTTCTAGTACATGATTCATGCTATTTTTAAGAGAAACATAATTTTCCTCACACCCTTACAAAAATACTTCAGAATAAAATAATAATAAAAAAAAAGATAGAAAGCGCCTCCTAGCCAAGCAGTGACAAGCATTGATTCATTTAACTGCAGCCAGCCTCTGCAAGTTATATGGTACTATTGATGCCACTTCCAAACAGTATCAGAGGTGAGCTTGGTAACCTGTCTTCATATAATATGTTTTAATTGCAAATCCTTTCTTCCTACCAGATACTGTTCAGGCTAAACCTAAGGCAACCAAACATTTTGGCATCTTCTGATATACCTGGATACGGCCATGTGTTGGTGGCATACCCATTATAAATAAACATTTGCCAACACTGGATGAGTTAATAGGTTGTAGAGCCCTTATTTGAGGCAGCAAATAGGCGTCTGAGAAACCAGTATTAATTGAAACTGGGGTATGCAGAGCAAGTGTATTTCAGGAAGAAAAGAGAATTATTTTTTGATCTAAATTTGCAGTAAAAAATATGCATTGTGGTGAAGCCCTGGTCAGAGGCATATTGCTGGCTCAAGGGAGCATTAAGGTTAAAAAATATGCACATTTTCAAATGATAGTGCCCTTCCCCCACAAATATTAACAGCCTGGGAGGTAAGAAGGTAAAGAAGCTGATTTGCATTTATTTTTCTGTCAAAAATTGCTAGGTGTCTTCCCTCTATTCTTACAGATAAGGAAAGATTTAGGAGCAGAATTTATATGAAAACTGCATATGTCACCTTCCAACCCCCCCAGCAATTATCTATATCTTCATTATTTTATTTTAAAGTATTTTTGCTGTTTACATAATGCTTCAGTTACTCAATCTTAGATGCAGTGAGTACTTAAAAGCCTGAGCCATGAATTTGCAGTGTCTCGCAAGCCAGAGGCTTCCAGGGATTTTATAGTGAAACAACCTTGTAGTTACAGCTAAATTGATTAGATCAGAATGGACTTATGGGCAATAGGGTTGCAGCAAACTGCTTGCTGAGTCACCCTGTGGTCTCCTTATAAAGGAGACACAGAAAGCATGCTCTAAAGGCTAATAAAAATTGCAGTGAGAACAGCAAGCACAGAATGAATGACTTCATAAACAGGTTTATAGTGTAACTGGAGTTCCCAGGCCATATAATCAACACTTAGCAAACCTCTTTTGAACTTGTAGATGTGTTTCACTGTGCAAACACCTTGGGTAGAGTATCATGGCATAAAATTATATTTTCTTCTGAAGCTACTCATCCTACAAATCATTTTAGTACTAAAATGAGCAGTCTCCATCAATCTTGCTATCCTTTTTCACAGCATCATTTACTTTCACTGTTCACTTTTTGTTTAGAAGTCCCCAGAGTTGCTCAGTTTCTCTGGCTTGGCTGGTGTTAATGAGATGTACCACAAGGGAAAAAGTAGAAATGAGTTTGTGAAAACTGAATTTAAGGAAATTGTACTGTGCAGTGTGGGAAAATATAGGTAATTTGGCAGTATGATTGCCTTGTTTGTGTCTTATAAGAGCACCTCACCTGCTATCAGCCAGTGCTGTAACTTGTTGAATCCTCTCAGCAGCAATGATGTCAAGTAGTAGAACACAGGGGGAAGTATAAATCTTCCAGCAGAGCTTGAGTCTTGTCTCCCTTTTTGATGGAATTAACTAGAGACAAGGAAAAAAATGGTCAATTTGCAATTCTGTGATCTTGAGCCATTTATAATTGGTAAGTCAGTGAAGGTATTTGGAGTAGAGCAGAGGATGTGACGAAGTAAGAATATAACTAGCAATATTTTGATAACTAGCACTGTTAGAGATGTGGCAAGACCTTGATGGGTATTATAGTGCTCTGCTACAGAAGTCAAAGAATGGGATTTATTAACATCATACAGCAAGAAATAGTAAGAGCTGGAGCATGGGGTGCACAAGCGAGGACCCTGAGAAAGGAGAGCCATGGAGCAGGCAACACACAGGATGACTTGTTGGTGCAAGGGGGAAATGGAAATGGTGAGAAGTTGTTCTTTGAGCCTGAGCTGGTCTGAGGGCTTGAGGGGTGTGTAAATAGGAAGAGGAAGATGGAATGTGAGGCTGAGGGCTGGAAGTTTAGAGATAGGTTTAGCTCTAAGGGAGGTGCAAAAATTGCAAGTAGTGCAAGGAAGACAGATGGTTTAGGAGAAAGATGATGATGACTGGAAAAGGGCACAGAAGAGTAGCTGCTGAAGGAAATTATGCACTGGTGTTTTTCCTGGCTGTGAGTGAATTTGGCTTGGAAATAGTAGAACAGCTGCCAACCACACTTTTCGGATCTTCTTCCCTATAGGAAGGACAATGCAAAAGTTTGCGACAGACCTGTATCTTTTGTATCATTGCTTGAAAGTCAGTAACTTTAAAAACCAACGAAACAAAAACCCTCCAAACAAAAACCCAACAAACCCAAGCTTTTAGGTGAAAATCAGTCTCTGTCTTCTTAAGACAAAAAATAAAACCTGGTTGTGGCCTCTTACGGAAAAATACCTCTTAGAAATGCAGAGAAGAGACTTGGCTTGTCATGAGAAAGGCTGAGTTTTGGTGATTGTGGGGTTTTGTTTCAGTTAGAAACTTGCTGACCCATAAACGGTTAAGTCCGAGCTTGTAGCTCAATGTAATCATGAGAACTAAATTTCCTTTAGTGAGTGCCCTGTTACAAACACATAGGGCATTTTTAATTCTCTTTTTCTAACAGAGGCTCATCATTTCTTGCTTCCCTCAAGTAAGAGTAGAATCATTCAGGGAAGGAAAATCTAGTGTCTACTGAATAAAGGAAAATTTATTTATATTATTAAATCTCTGGGACAGTTGAAAGGTTTTGATTTGGCTAAGCAGTGTCATGGAATTTTCTTGGATTCATCTGCTTCATATGGTCTTCTAAATTACTAATAATAATTATCTAAATATCTTCACTTGTTTCTAATGCAGTTACACTACCCTGATGGGGAGATGCTGTACTTGTGCAAGAGCAAAATGTTTCATTTTCTTCTAGTTCTTTTATTGTTACAGTGCACATAGATAAGATCCTGTTTTCATAGCTTTCAGATTAATTCGCTCTCAAACTCCTGGTGCCATCATCATAAAGCTGCTTGTAGCAAATAATATGAATCATTAGATTTGGCTAGCTGTATTGTCATTTGCAGCGGATCATGGTAATGTTGTATGTTAGGTCTATCACATAATTGCTTTAGTAATTCTTTGTCACAGGATCAGAAGCATTTGATATCAGTAGCAGTGTCAAGTCAGTTATTTGATTTCACTTAAGAGAGACAAGTGATCTCTAGATCTTAGTGATTTGAAAAAGGCTTGATTGCTAGACTGAAGCTTTGGTTACTATTGGGGGTCTTTTATTCATCTGCAGAATTTCTTTCCAAACCCCAGCTTATGGCATGTGTGAAAAGCAAAGTCCTAGTGAGTACTCCTCAATGACGATTAGACATCCGATCACTTTAAAATTAAATGTTTTCAGTAAAGTGTTTTGATGAATAAGGATTCTCTAATTGTTGTTTTTAATATCTCATTTCTGAATTCCTAATTTTGACAGGAATATGATTGATTAGGTGAAGCAAATTCAAACTTCATTGCCAATGTTTTTGTTAGTATTTTGCGCATAGTATGAATCAGTGAAATAAGCTCATAATTGTTGCCATTTCCTATATCTGTTCTTGGCTTCCAGCTAAAGAGATCTAATAGCATTCCTAAGAGGTTCTGGCAAATTATCATTCATGAAGACAGTACCATGTAGTGTAGTGCATAGAGGATTTAAGCCAAATTATTTTTTACTTTAACCTGAGTTAATGTTGGTCACTGTAGCAGAAGTTAATACAATTAAATTCTAACAGGCTGATTAAGAAATGCCTGTGTTTTACCAATCTAAACATAAGTTACTGCTACAGCTTCCACTATATCAACTGACCTTTCAGAAATTCCCTTTTATGTAGTATTTGGGAAAGCCCTCTACTATAAATGCTGTCTATCAGGATACTGCTAGGAAGATTCATTACTGCACAGCACAGCTATGTTAACTGCAGGCATTAATTACTAATACACAAAATATTAACTATTTTACTATTTAAAACATATTAAAAGTCATCCCAACTTCCTGTATTTTGAGTTTTTTTTTAATATGATGATGAATTCCACCGTCACCATGTGAATAAACACCAGCTGAATACTCTCAGTTTCTGCTTTTAGAGTAATACATATTTGAAGCAGAAGTATCTCGACATAATCAGAGAAGGTCAATTAACAGTAACAAAAGCACTTTTGTGAAGACTTGGAACAAGAAATCCTTGAGAGGTGAAGACATGCTCACACAGGTCGCAGTAAAACTCATCCAAAGTATGTATCTACACATCAGTTGCCCAATGTAATGCTACTGTCCCTTTGGCTTCAATGCTCAGCCAGTACCTGAGACCTCTGAAGATGGTTTCCCTCAGAGAAAGTCATGAGTGCAAGCTAGTTGTCAGCTTAATAGACATTCTTTTTTGTTTTCATAATAAGTACTTATTTTTCTCCACCAGGACACAGAAAGGAACAATAGCAGGCAATCTGCAAGGCCCACAGATTTACATTTCTATAGTGAGTGTCTCAGTTTTGTCTGAGCATCATGATAGTTCTTCATGGCTCCCTGGTAACTTAGTTTCTGACACATGTGCAAGCACTTTCACATCTTGCAGTTAGGTTCCTTATTTCTCACCTGGGTCTACCATGTGGTAGGCACATGTTACGGATTGGGGGTAGTAACCCCCTTTTCTCCAAGTCACCCAGATGTATGCATTTAAACAGTTTTTTGGTTCTTGCTTAGTATAATTTCTGAGGATGAGGATTGTTTCATCTAACTATACCTGAGTTGGTCAGCTGGACTGCCTTTTTACAATCTGTGGAGAGAAGTGCCTGCTTGTCTCCACTGACTGCAAATAGAGGTTATACAGCTATGTCAGTAGTTGCCTGTGATGAAGAACTCTAAAACTAGCTGTTGTAGCCTCATCCTCGCCATACTACAAAGGTTTGTGATTATCTTGCCTTCGAGTCACTAGATGGCAGGCATTGCCACCTTCCAACGTAACTATGAGTGCTAAAACCGCGCTGCTCTAGTCTCTTTCCTCACTCCTTTCCAGTAGTGACAACAGCATCTATAGCCCATGAAGCTCTCTGCCTCTAGCAGTGGGTCAAGCTTCACACCAGCCAGCTTCAGTCCTTTCTGATTCTGGATTCTAGCAGTGTCTGAATGTTTCTGCCTTCTTGCCCCTCTCTATCTCTAGTAACCTCATTCTTTGTCTTTCTGTAGTTCATTATGATGCCAGGAGAAGGACATGCAGTAGTGTCATTCAAACCTGGCTATGGCCAACTGGGTTGTCAGTTGTGTTGACCCACCAAGGTTAAATAGCACTCTGCTTGTTGCATTTCTTTTCCTTCACTGGTGAGCAGCTCATGAAGGACTGAACCAAACAGCGTTACCTCCTTGTCCCTGCACTGTTTTTAACGTCTTGGCCACTTCATCAATGTGTGCAGATTCGTATGTGTCAAAGGCATTTCCCCTGAATGCTTTTTAAGGTTTGGGTCAATGGAGCAGGTTGCTGTTGCACTTTATGTCTAGGCATAATCCCTAACCCTGCACAATATTTTTTTTTTTTAAATATTGCCTGTGTTGTAAATCAGTGCATTTAGGTCAAAACAATCAAAAGCACCAAATGACATGAATTCCTAGATGCGGGTGCCAGTAGCTGCTAATGTAAAGATAAAACATGCAGATCTGGTGCATATATCTAGCTGCCTAGTATTCAGCATGATAATAAAGCCTTCTTCATATTCATTATCTTCAACCATGGCTACTACCCAGTCTCATAGTTGTATTCACCTCTACTATGTCCTAACCTTTGTGCACTTGCTTTCTTTTTATATTCACCACGTCCTTCAATTCTGTTTCTATCATTTCAGCACAGTACTCTTTAGAGAAGTTTTCCAGCAAATCTCTCTAACATCATAGTGTTTCATTAGGTCTTCATCTTTGTGTCTTGCTGACTCACCATGGTATTTGACACAGCTACTGAAAATGTAATTTACTGCATGCCATTGGAATGGAGCTGATGCAAGACAGGGTGCCATTTTTTCAGACAGAGTACAGTCTAGGCCTTGCCTGGTGATTGAAATACTGTCACAACAAATGTTTTGACTTGTAGACAATATTGATGATCTCAGAGATGTGTGTGTCTTTTGAACAACATTTCTCAAAGAGACAAAAATGTTCAATGCGTACATATTTTCCTATCTAGCCTTTTCCTATTGATGTTTCCTGTGATGTTTTAGTGCGCACCACTTTTGAGAACAGCAAACACTCTGTGTTGCTAGCAGCTGAGTGCTATGATTAGACTTTTAGCATAAATGCAACGTATACTTGAAGGTCTTTTTTCCTTTGGGGTGTGAGTGAGCAAACTGTATGGAGCTGCAGTTTTATTGCAGTGTGGGCAGGGTATCACACAACAACCATAGTAGCAAAATACACAAATTTGCATGAGATGCTAAGCTGACCAACTCCTTGACAGTCTGTCTACATTAGCCCTTCCTAATGTTTGGTCCATATAGGAAAAATGCTAGACTGGCAAAAATTGCAGCCATATCACCCTCTGAGGTAACATTAAAACACTTGAAGGCCTGCTTTATTATTCATTGAATTCAGATAAGGATTTTTTTTATATTTGTGTTTATTTGTGTTGACTGGTAGAAAAGGCCCTAAAGTCTTAAAGCATTTTTTTTTGTTTGTTGGGGGGTGGGGTGCAGGGGGGAATGTGACTGAAAAGGGTTGGATAAAAGTATGCTACTTAGTATTTTAGCTCATTTGGGGTAAATGTTTTGCAAAGAGGAAGTTTAAGGTTATCACAAAACCAAGCAGGTGGTTGAATGTATCTTATCTGATAGATTGCAGAATTGCACTGTCTGAGCTGCTGGTTTTGTATTATTCTTGGGAGAAGAGGAGGAGGGTTTATAGGTGTCCTACTCTGCCTGTACTTTGCAGATGCCATTCTTGCTACTTCCTTGTGTCTTGTCAAAGAAACGGAACCTAAAATTGCTGGTTTGTTTCCAATAACATGACTGATGCACCCTATATTTTCTGCCATTTTCCTACTCTGTAACCTGAGTGAATAACTAAGCAAAAGGTAGGGTTTTTTTCTTTTCTTTCATGAGTACTGTAATTTCAGGAGGACCAACACATTTCTGTCAGAAGTGGTGGTGGATCTCAGGTGTCTGGAGGAATAGTATTTCATGGGCCATGTGGTTTGCAAAACAGCTGCCAGTAAAAGCCTTGTTGTTTGTATGTGACCTGCACATGTAACAAGAGACTCTGTCACACAACATTTTCAGCCCAAACAGACAAAGGACAGGAGAAGAAACAGAGGTACAAAGTGACCAAAATCTTCCAGAGTGTCTGGAAGAGCCATGCTGTCTAGGTTCCAGATTATTATCCTGTCTGTGAAATGTTTCTTTAGCTGCAGAAAAGTCCTTGGGGGAAAAAAAATAATTATGCAAGTCACAAACACAACTTGCCTGACAGTTGCAGCTCTTCTGGTACAGAAAAGATACAATGGTTTGAGTTCAGAAGGAGCTTTGTTGGCAGTGCCCTTTGTGGAGTAACCTTAGATGGCTGTGATGCTGTTGTTGTAAGTGGGGGTTCTGTGTGTGAAGAAGTGATGTCTGGTTTGTATATTGCTTTGTAAAACCCTTTGTGATATCCAAAGGGAAAACAGAAAAGTGATAGAAATGGTAAGGTGCCACCAGTTAAATATAATGCTTCTGTAGCACAATAAAATGATAAAGGAAAGGTGTTAAAATGAGATGGAATCTCCTGAGATTATTTCATCCTTATCTCTGAAGCAATCTTCACTATATCATTTCCCTAATTGCTTTTTTGCACAGAAGATGACAGCCTCTGTGTATTCTAGTTCAAGGAGATTTTCTGTCCTCAGTATGTGTCTAGGCTTTACTCCTTTTCAACTCAACAGAGACTCCCAAAGGAAAATGAGATTGGACATAATTTTTGCTATCAGCCCTTTGTTATTGGCAAAGAGAAGGAGTGGTGTGTTCCATCACATTATGGCTGGTTGAAGACTGGAAAGGTGAGTAGCTTGTCTCTAGCAGAAATAAAAATGCTCTGTGCCTTGTGTGTTTATGCCAGCAGTAACTGCTGAGTCTGCAAGCATCAGTTCCTCATTGCCAAGCATAACATGATTACCAAACTGAGCAAGAATTAGGTGGTCTGGCCCTTATTTCAGCAAATGATTTTGCAATTTATTTTGAACCTTTATTTAGGAATCGCTGCTTTTAAAAAATTTAGCACGATTTTCTGCAGTTAAGATTCCTTTCAGAGTAGGAAGCTACTGTTTTTGAGAGGACAGCATCCTTAAGATCATTTCCAGTGACTAACCTAAAGGACGCAACAGTGGTTCTCATGAAGTTAGCAGCTGACACGAAATTCGAGGAACAGTTGTGACTGACGATGGGGCTGCCATTCAGAACAAGCTAGACAGGTTGGAGGCTGGTGTGAACCTTACAAAATTCAACTAAAACAAATTCAAAGTCCTGCTCCTGGGAAGGAAGAACATTCTGCAACAGGACAGGCTGGAAGCAGCTTCAATGTAAATGACCTGGGAGTTGTAGGTAGACAGCAAGCTGAACGTGAGCCAGCAGAGTGCCCTGGCAGCCAGGAAGGCCAACAGCATCTGGGGCTGTATGAACAGAAGTACAGCCAGTAGAATGAAGGAAGGGATTATTCCCCCTTTACTGAGCTCTTGTTAGGCCACATGAGATTACCAGTATCTGGCTTTGGGCCCTTCAGCACAAGCAAGACACTGACGAACTGGAGGAAGCTCAGCAGAGGACCGTCAGATAGGCAGGGGGCTGGAGGACATGCCCTGTCAGGAGAGGCTCAGTGAATTGGTAGTATTTAGCCTGAAGAAGAGGGCTTCGGGGAGACCTAATAATAGCCTTCCTTGATATCTATGAGGAGATGATGGAGAAGATGGAGCCTGGCTCTTCTTAGTGGTGCATAGCAGGAGATTGAGAGGCAACAGAAATAAACTGAAGCAGGAGAGGGTCCAGCTGGATGGAAGAAAATGTTCTTTCATTCATGAGGGTGATTAACAGTGGACCAGACAGCCTGATGAGGTGCACTATCTACCCTATGAGGTTGTCAAGATGTGACTGGATAGAGCTCTAAGCAGCCTTGTCTGATTTCATCGCTGGCCCTGCTTTGAGCAGCAGGTTGGACTGAATGTCCTCCTTAGGTCCCTTCCAACCTCATTTATTCTGTGATTCCATTATATGTTTCAGCATTGACCTTATTGAAAAAACTGTCCACATACTTAAAACATCCTCAACAAGAAATGGAGTCAGGGTTTCTAGCACTGATGAATGGGACATTTCTTAGAAAAAAGGAGTGCACAGTACCTTCTGTGGCTGGTTCTCTGAATGTGAATCATCTTGGTGTAAGCTTTTCACTTGAATCGGATCCAAATGGGGTGGAATACTGTTTGGCATTTTTTATTAGGCATGCCAGGTTTTGAAAACCTACTTGGGAAAAAACAAACCTATTACTAAATATCACATCATCTCTAATTTTAAGAAATGAAAAGCTTTTGAGAGAGTGAATGCAAGACTCACAGAAATGATTGCTAAAAGGATTCCCATTTGTCATAAAATGAGGTGCGCGTATTGATAGCAGAACTCCATCAAGCCTGAGAGATAATAGAATGTAACAGAGAAGGTCTAAGTTGATTACACTAGATGATAAGGCTTAATCAGGAAGTGCACGCTGATACCAGCAGGCATGACTAGAGCACATGACAAACTTATATCCAGCCGGAGGGGGAAAAAATAAAAAAAGCCCACAACACAAAAACTAGGGGGTACTCATATTACAACCAAATGGACCTTAGATTTCATGATGTGCAAACATTTCCTCCATTATGGAAAAAATTTTTTCCTAAGATTTACATTGGACCGCTGATCATCTTTGAGGAGAGACAGCTGTACTGAGAGAAACACAATTTGTGTCTCATCATTTTGGGTCTGATTTTGGTCCTGAGAAGAATTGCGTGGATTTCAGGGCAAGGTCAGGAAGTGGGGTAAGTGAACAGAGGCATGTGCAACACTGAGAAAGATACAGTACCTCATATAATTATCTCAGTATAATATTTGTAATTTTTACATCTTCAGGAATTATTATCTTAATTTAAGCAAATATAAGCAATATCTTCCTAACCAGTTTTTAAATGGAGGAAAGTAAGTTTCAAAACATGTTAGCTAGTTTTTGTTACAAGATCAATACATTGCATCAATGCATTGAAAATAGAAAAAAAATATGGGTTTTGGAATCCAGAAAGACATAGGGTAGCTAGAGCTGCATTTTAATTGTTTTCTTAAGTGCTAGGTTTCAAATGTGTCCTGGATGCATTTAGTTTAGAATGGCTTGACTTTCTTTCCGTGCTAGCTGAGTGAGATTTAAATAATTCTATTTTCTATTTATATCCATAGAAACATAGCATAACATGGCAAAAGAGCTTTCTGCAATGTGTCCCCTTCCAAGATAGATAAGAATATTTTGATAAATAGTAGCATGGACCACAGTTCTGTACAGTCTTAGTATTTTTCTTATCTGTGAGTTTTCACTCTTACCAGGGGGAAAATAGGGAGATACACCACAGCTTTTACACATTTGAAGTTCTCCTCTAAAGCCTATTGATAGACTTTGTGGTAGTTTAAATGCCTGTATATCAGACCAAAATTTGTGTTTCTTGGAATGAGGTGTCATAATCTAAGGTAGCTGCATAAAATGGAGTTGTTTGTTGTGTTGAGAAGTTTAATCAACTGTTTACTTTCTGAGCCAAGAGCAGAGCTAATTGGGGGAAGTCAGAAGTTTCCCCCAGAAGAAATTTTGAATGAAAAAGCTGATTTTCAGGTTTTCCTAGGAAAGCATTGACATGATTCAGCACAGAAACAGTTAATGTCACCTTAAACTGGAAATTCAAAACTGAGGAGAAAAATTAAAAGAAAAAAAAGAAGCAGAATGAAGTAAAAGTGTTATGGTAACAAGAATTATGTTTTCAGATGGGAAAACTCTTTTTGCAGAAGGATGTGGACAAGTCTAACAAATGTATGTGCTTCTGACTTGCCATATTTTGTTACTTAAGAACTAATTAACGAGTAAAAGAAAATATTGATGGTTTAAACTATTTTGTGGCATATTATGGAACTGCTTGTTCTCCTGTAGGTCTGTGGTATGCTCCTGTTGTTACAAGCGGAGCAGTCCTTACAGGCTGAGTTCCAGCAGAGGTGTGCTGTGGGCTGAAATTGGAGCAGAGAAAGAAAGAAGGCTGACCTGTCTGTGAGAGGCTGTAAACAGGAACCAAACCTGCAATTCTGTCTTTGGAGTCAACTCGGGTTCATAGCAGTGCTTGTACAGATACTGGTATATTCACTTATTCTCATTGCCTGATGTGTTTTAAGCACTGCAATGCTGGGGATGAAGGCATCAGTGAAACCAGTGCAAACACACTAATTCGTGAGACTTCGGAATAGAGAGGGGGATAGATTAAAGAACTTTCTAACTTTCATCTATGCTCATCAATAAAAGACCTGAGTGCAAAGGCCAGCTGCCATGAAAGAGCCCTTATCTATGCTGATAAACAGTCTGCTAATATAAACATTCATCTTCATAGGCACTGTTTATTTAAAACATTTTGTCTGTGATCCTTTTCTCTCATTCCATTGTGACTGTTGACTAAGCTGAATGCTGTGGTCAAATCCTCTGTTACTTCGTACTCCTAATTGTCTGGTTTTAATAAGGGTTACACCAGGATTTACTATCTCGTAGTGGGGGTAGTTTTCAGGGAAATTTGTTGCATTGTGTTACTCTGTGACAATGCCATTCAGTGTTGACTTTTATTCAATGCTGCTTCCTTTTCTCTCTCCAACAGTAATGAATTTAAGGGTGGTAGGGATCCCTGTAGGAGAATCATTAACATGTATAACTTAGGAAAAATAGGAAGGGACAAAATGAGTTTCCATAACTGATTAAAGAGTTTGTTCTCCTGTGGCTTCCATTTATTCCTTTTCCTGTGTTGTGGGCTTTTTTTTTTTGCTCCTTTTTTTTTTTTCTTTTAATATGAGTTGTTTAATCTGATCAAGTTAAATACTGTGCACATTTTGTTTGGAATAATTAAAAGTTATTACCACATTTTTCCTTAAAAGTAGCAGTAATTTAGGAATCTTCTCTCTATGGCCCCTGGTAGTTTTCTAACTGCCAAGTGGTTCTTCATATGCAAGGAATTTTTTCTGACCTGGTTCTTCAAGTGAGAAATCACCTTGAAAATACAAGTAGCATAACGAACTGTTTAAGAGATGTGGTTGAAAACATGTTGATAGCCTGTTATAAATATTAATGGGTACTGAAAATTTAACCACAGATCTAACTTCTGAGGTAAACAGTAAGGGTGGATTTTGTACAAGGTCACTATAATGAATTCCTGTTTGTTTATATGTCTAGTGGTAGGAATAAATCAGAAAAAAATACATAGTAACTCTAAGAAATCTGGAAGAGTGGAGTGATTTCAGGCTACAGCAGTGTAGCTTTGGAACAGAATTAAGGGTTCCAGGGCATCATTTGAAGTGGTACAGAGCTGGGTGTGTTGAGAATTTGTTGCATAGGTTTAGACCACCTGAAGCCCCTGTGTGACCTGTTGTAGCTGTAGAAAAGAAAATTCCTGCTGTAATTCCTCCTAAATCATCGCCTTTGTCTTCATCTTGCCTGCAGCCTGTGCTTTCAGATTCTGTGAAGTGCAAAGTGACATGCACCCAAGAGTATGCCTATGGAAATGTGATTTACAGCCCCCAAAGAGTTTGAGCATGTTCACTGAGCATTGGTGCATGCATTAGAAGGAGATTAAGAATCAGGCTAATTGGGTACTCTACCTCCCTGTCTTCCCAAAGATGAGTAGCTCAGTTTTAGCAGTAAGAACAAATGAAATGGCTTTGAAGTGTTGCCTGGAGTAGCAGAGGTGTTGTTGGTTACCTGTTCAGTTACAGCTTTAGGAAGAGTAAGACCTTCACCTGGCTAGACACCAAGAGAGTCACAGCCTGGACCCCAAGCAGCATAGGAAAATTTCTGAACTTTTATTTTCTGAGTACATAATTGTCCCTCCAGCCCTCATAAACTGTTTCCAATTGCTTTTTACTCCCCAGGTCTCAGCAATGTGATCCTTGGAGAATGGGTTACTTGTCTGCTGGACAGAAGTAGTCAGTAGGCTGTGCTGTTAGATGATTTTAGCATATAACTGTGCCAAGCATGGTAAATTTAAAAAAAAAGTGAAGAGTGCACAGGAGTATAGTGTTTTATATGTGGTGTATCCTCCAGGGAAATCTTTCCTACTGTGCCCATTTTGCTTCATAAACCTGAGTTTAGATGGATGTAGAACAATACAACTGCATTCCAGACTTCAAGTCTATGAATTCTGGGTTGGAAAAAAGGGAGAACAACACTGCTTAATCATGCTGAATGGTGTTTGGCCTGTTTGTGTCTGTCCTACGTGGGAGTAAATGCCCCCGCCTTTTCACTGGGGATGAAAAGATAACAGCAGTAAGTGGAGGTGGAATCCTCTGTGGAGTGAAGTGGGAGACCACCTGAGGGTGAGCAGAACAGGGGTGGTGGATATGCCATCTCCCATAGAAACTGCAAAGGCTTTTTCAGGATAGTCTAAAGTGTGTGGGATGGAGACTGTCCCATGTAACTTTTGTCAGCTACCCAGTGTAGAGGCCTAACCTCAAAAGCAGCCCATGTACCCTACGAATTAGGGACTTGCCTGACATCTATTTCAGAGAGGATACTGGTCATACTTGGTATGTTTCAACTAGGAACACCTCCTAAGTGCATCTGTTAGTCTTGAACATTCACAACTGCTGAGACAAGAGCTGTGCTCACAGCATTTTCTGATGTGCCTGTCTTTTTTCATTTTTTTTTGATACAGACATCTAGAGGACCAAAACTATGGGACATAATCACAAAAGGATGGGAAGGCAGTTTCCATAGAGGAATGCAATGAGAAAAGGAAAAAGCCTGCCTTTTAAAGGAAAGAGTATAGGTATGGGGAGGGATAAAGACTGTTTCTGGAGGAGAATAGAATCTAAGTTCTTCATCACAGAAAGGCTGGGTATGTGTCAGTCAACCTGTGAGATACTCCAACTGTGAAAAGTACTGCAGTAGGATGCTCTCCAACAGACCTTTTCTTAGGTTATTTAATCAAATTTGAGGAATTATTAATAAACTAGATGAGAGGAGACAGCCTGCCCTGGCAGGGAGTTGTACTGGCTGGTCTTAGCAACACTTTCTAAACTGAGTCATTCTGCTTAGATGCCTGAAGTAGGAGTTTAGGCCATCCCACTTGTGGAGCTGGAGTGGTCTGTGTGGTTCAGGGAACCCCCATATACTGTTAACTGAAAACCTGTTTTCCTGTAGAGTGGATCAGGACTGACAGCAATGCCTCTGCTACAAGATACATTCCCCATCTTCAGGATGTTCTTCTTTGTTCCTCCCAAGAATAGGTCCTAGACCTCACTGGAGCACCCAGGAAGGTAAGACCAGAATCCATGGGGAGGCTAAAGAGGAACTGAGAAGGGACCAGCTGGTTGGGGTGGTAGAAGACAGACAGGAGGAACAGTGCCTCTGAAGGAAGCTCATGAGACTGGGACTGGGAGTCAGAGTTAATATGGAATAAAATAGGTGTTGGAGTTAGTTCTGTGAGGATTTAAAGCTTGACGCTGCTGAAAAGTTGTTCACCCAATTTTTTTTCCTATTGGATTTGTCAGTTGTGATTACAAGCCAAAACAGACAGACCTATTCTGAATCTGGTTTCCTTGACCAGAAGGTCTAAATTTATCGCCCGGCCACCTAAACTGGATGTGTGAACATAAACAGTGTGAATTTTCCCTGCAGACAGCAGTAACTGTGTAAAGGTGCAAATAGCAACACTTGTAAGAAGTTATATTAGTTGTCTCATCACCTCACCCCTCCAGTTTCCCCACTTGGAGAGCTTTGGCTGAACACTTCCATATGGGAGGTGGATATTACACAAATCCAGCAAAACTGTTTCCTGTGACCTTGTAAGTGTGAAATGCTGTCTTCAGGCCATGTCCTAGCTGTGAAATCTAGGTTTCCTCAGTTAGCTGTGGGAATGTCAGCATCTCTGGTACACAGACACAGAGAGCTAATAGCAGGCCACATCGCAGCCTGTGGCATGGACTTCTCTTAATGAAAATTGCCAAATCTCCCACGCATCTCTGTTCTTTCATGTGCCAAACATACACATCGGTTTTGCCTGTGAATGGTAGATATTGAAGTGAAACCACAAGCCTCCTGCAACATCTGTTCTGTCATGCTAATGATTATTATTCATCATCACTCTATCACCACCTCCATCAGCTGTAAGGCCACTGGTATCACTTCCCTTTTTTTTTGCTAGCAGGTATGTGACATGGTACTGACAACTAGCTGTGACACGTTCATTTTGGGCTGCTTAAAATTTCTGGTAGTTGGGCCAGATTACTTCTGCAGTGGTGCCCACCTTACTATGTCATCAGGACAAAAAACTTCAAAGTTTGTTGGTTTTTGGGGGGTTTTTTTGAGTACTGAGGAATTTAAACATGATTCTAACAGCAAATTCAGATAATACAACCTAAAATTTATGCTATTACGTTTCACATGTTTAGGACTGTTATCCATTGACTTGAAAAACTGTTTTGTTTCCATCAAATGGCCTTACTAAAGAAAAAATAGCATATGGAAAATATATGGCATTTTATGAGGTTGGAACTGTGCAGGAAAATTGAATCTAATCTTGCAAAACATCTCTTGCGTTTAAAAGAGAAAATGTGCTGAACTGGGTCTAAGAGAAATACTTGGTGCTTAGGTGCTCTTAATCCCAAAGCTAATTTGTTTAAATGTGCAGGATGTTTGCAAAGTAGGCAATGCATCCTTTTCATAGATGAGTATGTTGAGTTTTGTCAAGGTGCAATGAATTGCCTGTTTTGAACTCCTGTGCAGCAACTGAATTGCTGATTAGATCAGTATTCAGCAGTCTCTGATCTGAGTTTCCTGGCTCTGATCACTAAACAATTTAATTTACTGATTTGTTAGCATGACAGATTTGGAGTTGCAGAGAATAATTTATAAATACCATGTGCTGAACAAGTTTTTGTTTGCTGCACATAATATTAATTAGCTGATGATTTTGCCAGGAAGTATGTTCAGGATAGCATCCATTTATCCTGATATTCATGGCTTCTCACAAACAACAAAGGTTCAGCCATCAAATGGACTGTGGATGGCAAATATTCTCCAGGATGGTTTGGCTGCCCTGACTATGACTGAGGAAGCGAAGGTGTCTTGGAGGGTTTCAAAGACCTAGCACTCTTCTGAAGAGGTTAGGTAAAGGGGAAGTTGTGTCAGAGCCTCACAGGGAGCAGTTTCCAGTGGCTTCAGTGGAGGGGGAAGGGTGCAAGGAAGGGTCAGCCTAACTGAGCCTTTGGGTAATACAGATTTGGGTAATACACACTCTTCTGTGGATTCAAAACTTCTGCTCTGTTGGGTATTGTTATGCTAATACATTTTGGTTTATGTGGGATAGTTCATATCAAGATGTAGGATGCCACACTATGAGAGGCTAGGCTGGTCTAATAGCTCTTAGTCACCAAAAGAGATGGGCCTGTTACTTGCTTTTCTCAGCTCTTGGCTGCATACTTCCCTGCCTCACACCAACTGGCAGAAAACTTTCCACTTTTAGTTCTGCATTTGTTCCCTGAGCTCTTTTATCACCACAGTGAGATGATTCATTGCCAGACCTTGTCCAGGGGAAGGGTGGGGGTGTATGACTGGGAATGGGACTGGTCCTTTCCATACTAGCAAGTCACCAGCTCCTGTCAGCCATCCCATGAAACCCACTGTGATTCCCAGGGCCTATTCACTGGCTGAAGCTGTTCAAGGCAGAGGTCAGGCATTCATTCCCAGGCCATGCCCACAGGGGTTTCTGTCCATGTGAGCTTGCACTCTTGTGGGACAGCTCAGGTTGTTCTGGCTGAACTGGGTTCTACAAGGCTGTGACAGCATGTCAGAGATGGAAATAACGTTTACTAGGAGGAAGAGAAAGCAGGCTGGGGTGAGTGATGAGCAATAGCTAAGTACCACCTTGGTTTGATGATGGTATAATCTGAGCTATAAGCAGAGGACCACATTTAAGTACAGCCAACATCAAGGTGGCTGGTTTTTCTTAGAGCTGAGTACAAATCACTTGTGTGATTCCTTCTGTTGGCTAAGCAGTCATGGTAGGAATCTGGTGTAGACAATGATGAGCAGCTGTGAAAAGGATGGATGGAATATGTTTTCAGTCATCAAAGCTTGCTCTGGCTTCACTAGTGGTGCAACCTTTTTACTTAAGGATGGAATTCTAAAAATTTATGGTGGAATAATGAAAATTTAGAACACTTTTTTAATTCATTGCTTTCTATTTCATAGCTGTCCTGTGGAAGAACAACAAAATGTATTATAATATTAAGCACTAAATGGGTACCTGTGTGTGGAGCCATTTGTGTTGTTAGAGTAACAATATTGTTCTACACCTATATTTTCCAACCAGACATCTTACTGATTCCCTGTGGGTTGGATGGAGTATCATTTGCAATGTAGAGTTTGTAGTTGGCACTGTTTTTCATCTTCCACTGGAAAAATAGGAATAAATGTCCTGTTTTCAGCTGGGATAGAGTTAATTTTCATTCTAGTAGCTGGTATAGCATTATGGTTTGGATTTAGTATGAAAATAATGTCTTTTATTATTATTGTAATTTTATTATTATCATTATTATTTTCTTCCTTTCTGTCCTATTAAACCATTTTTAACTCAGCCCATGAGTTTTACATTTTTTTGATTCTCTCCCCCATCCCACTGCGGGGGGCAGGGGAGGGAGTGAACGAGCCCCTGCATGGTGCTTAGTTGCTGGCTGGGGTTAAACCACAACAATGAATGAGTACTTCTAAATCAGTCTGTATTTTTTATATTTTTGGCTATCTGCTGGCTGCTTGCTTACTTTTACTCTAGCATTTATCTTCCCTGTAAAGAAACTCTATCATACCTTCTAGTGAGAGATGTAAAAACAAATTCAGATGGTCTTCTCCACTAGGCTTCTCATGGCAAGGAGATATGAAAGAACCTCAACCTGTGTCTGTTGCTGAACATGCCAGCTAATTTTCTGAATAGATGTTAGTATCATGGCTGCCCCTGGAACTAGGGGGGCCAGGAACAGGGAAGTGCAAAATGCAGAGCTAAGAACTTCAGGGCCCTGCCAATGATTGTAGCCTTGATCTTTTCTTTCAGTTTAATTTCTGTTATGGAGGGAATACCCTTATGGAGGCAAGACTTAATTTCTATGTACCTCATCAAGACTTATTAGCAATACTTTCACAAGGCATTGAAGAGTACCATCGAATTTCTTTGTAACTGAGGGGTTTTTATCTTTTGCAAGAGTTGGCAGATAGATCTGGTCTGCAGCTTCTCAGAAGCTTAGGCAAAATTGTAAGAAACAGTCTGGATTTTAAGTGCTCTGAAGAATACACAGCTTAGGTACACAGCTCAGCTACAGCCCCCATGCCACTACTGGCACTTTGCCTGGTTGTGAATCTAGGTTGGCAGAAGTCAATAATAAATGCATATATTTTGTGTTTGTGTTGCCATCCACAATCATCCTGAACCAAAACTAATCGTGTACTTTTGGTATAGTATCATGAAATACTAAACAGTCTGGGATTTCCCCCCTCCTCTTCCAGGTATGGCCAAATTCTCCACAAATGTAAGATGTAAAAACCCCACTGTTTTATTTTTAAATGAAAGGTATTGTTCCCACTTGATACTGCTCTCTAGAAGCTGGGTATTAAAACCACCAAACTTCTCAAGACCCAAGAAAAAAATCATAAACACCTGTTGGTGGAGTTTGACAAAATATGAAAGAGTTGCCAATTTTCATGTCTCATGAGCCACTTCACAACTTTTGTTGTGTACATCTTGCATCACCACTACAGCTGTTGGGATAGGAGGCAGTGTTTGTATCCCACTAGCAGGGGGGAGGCAGAATGAATCTGAGTGCTTAGTCTGAAAGACAGCATGCATTTAGGAAATTCTTAGCTGAGGGTCGTGAAAAAGAACATTAGACAAATTGACATAATTTGCAGAGCCTGCAGGTTTTTGGTGAGTGAGAAAGAGAGGAGGCATTTTCCTGGTCTGAAACAAATGTTGTCCCTCTGTTTCTGGTTAACATACAGGTGAATCTGATTTTTGATGCTCTTACACTGGTATATGCTAGAGAAAGCTTTAAAATAGGTTATTCTATCTATATCTCTGGAGCAGGCAGAGTAAAAGAGCAAACTTGAAGGAGTAAAAACATTACAAAACTTCAAGTGGGACTTTTAAAAATCAGTGAAGGCTTTCCAAATGCTTGATTTATGCAGACGCTGGTCAGAGAAGACAAGAGATACTTGGACACAGACTCACTACGTGGCTCAGATTAGTTCAGTCATGGCCTTTCTTTAAGGATGAGACTGAAGCTTTCACATGGAGATTTATTTGTTCCTTTATATGTTCTCCCCTTCAGAATGAACTGATTCTTTTGTGTGAAAAATTTGAAGGTCTCTTTATTCTGTTTCGGTACAGAAATCTGAATTCCTTTCCAAGATGAAAGAGTTGGTACTTGGTTCTCTCAATATTGTTCTTGGAAAAATGCCGATCCAAAAAAGTGGACATCATTTTATTTGTTGCCAGCGGGCAGCTATTGCAGTTGTTATGTAGTGCAGGGTTGTCTGGCCATTTAAGGAAGCTGAGTTCATATCCTTTTTTAGCTGTCCTCCCCCTGTCCCCCAATTTTTCCTTCTGCCTGTGCTGCTGTAGTGGTCTTCCCAAATACATAAAAAGGAGTCTGCTAGGTTTGCTGAGAGAAAAGAAGGTATTATGGTGTAAAAGTGCAAGTAGAGGAGAAAAAAACCCACACTATTTCCACTCAGTGATGTTATTTGCAAAAGGCTTGGGGGAAATACTGTACCACATGATTTTGAGTAGGACAGGTAGGCCCATAGAGGAATTAAAAACTTAAAGTTGAGTAAGAGTTAGAAAATCATAGAATTGTTTACGTTGGAAAAGATCTTTAAGATCATCAAGTCCAACTGTTTACCTAACACTGCCAAGTTCACCACTAAACCATGTCCCTAAGTACCATATCTACATGTCTTAAATACCTCCAGGGATGGTGACTCAACCAATTCCCTGGGCAGCCTGTTCCCATGCTTGATAACCCTTTACAAGAAGAAATTTTTCCTAATATACCATCTAAACCTCCTCTGGCACAAGTTGAGGCTGCTCCCTCTTGTCTTATCACTTGTTACTTGGGAGAAGAGACCAACACCTACTTTGCTACAACCTCCTTTCAGGTAGCTGCAGAGAGCAATAAAGTCTCCCCTGAGCCTCCTTTTCTCCAAACTAAACAACCCCAGTTCCCTCAGCTGCTCCTCAGAAGACTTGTTCTGTAGACCCTTCATCAGATTTTTTCCATGGTAGTGCTAGTTGTAGAAAACCGTAGTAAATAAGAAACTGAGGCAACAGCAAAAACTGGCGTTGAATCACATAAGATTTTTTTATAGAGGATGTACTTAATTATGACTTGACCTGCTTTTATTTGAGACCTTGTGATAAACTGACCTGGTCTTTCTCTACTGTAATCAGTGATCTTGGAAGGAACTGCCACAGAAAGGGTGAATGAATGCCCACGGCCAACTCTATTTGTAGAAATTACATTGATCCATGTTTACTCAGAAAAGCCTCCTCCTTAAATGCAGACACCACCACTTTAAAAACTGGGTTCTTTGGAGCTGAGTGATACAAGTACTTCTGGATTTTACTGGCAGTCTGAATGCAAAGGTTTTGGATTCCAAGTAGAAGTAGAAAGGTGACTGAAATGAAAGCTACTTAAGCTGTATGTAGCTGTCTCATTTACAGAAGTTCATAGATGTGACATATGGAAAAACTGGGAGAAACGAAATTACATACGTACTTTGCTTGGGCCAAAGGCCCAGAAATAAAAGCCTGATATGAATTGGTTTATGTGATACATGGAAGGCTAGGAATAGAAATTGCCACCTTTGCTGTAACTGTTATCTTCCAAATAACTTTTTTCTGTACTTCAAAGTGAAACTAAAGTGTCTTAAAATGAATTGCTTTTTTCCTTTTTTTTTTTGTGCAGGGATTGACACTTGTGGGGGGTGAGGGAACCTCAGTGTTCCAATGATTAAAGACAGCCATCTGGAAATGACTGAAGCAGCCTCATATAAATACCTAGTATACAAATTAAATGAGTTTAATTCATTATGGTCAAAAATCTGTTTTTTAGAGGACAGAAGATATAAACCTTCCAAGAGGAATGGCATTAAAATTATGGCCTACATTTATGAGAGGGAACAGTTGTGCTGGTGCAGTGAAGAAAGGATATTTTTTGTCCTCTTGACTATTTGGGGTTTTATAGGGGTTTTCATGTTTTCCTTTAAAGTCTAAACAGCAGAAATATGTTGATGGGTGCTGTACTAATTCAGATTAATACTGTAACAGAAATTCTACTTTTGCATACTCCAAAAACCTGAATTGGGTTGTACTGCTTTGTAATGTCTTTCTCCTGAAACTGCTGAATAGTACTCTGTCCACATTTGAATTTCACAGAACTCAAGCTGCCATTTCAAAATGTCTTGTATTATGAAAAATTATTATCTAGGCTTTGTCTGAGGTTACTTGTGCAAAAAATTGAGGAAGGAGTTGAACCTGTGAATCCCATTTCTTAGGTTAGAGCTCTAACAGCTGATGTTCTGGTTCAATGGCAGTGTTTCATGCCTTACCTCTTCTGTGAACTCACTCAAAAAAGCTGTAATCTGGTGGGATGTGAATGTTGTTGAGGAATATCCAGTGAGCTCTGAGATTTGTCACAAGACTGAGCACTCAAGGACTTGGGCAAAAGAATGTGTCATTTCTCATTTGTGTTGATGCATGAATGATAGTCCAAGATGCTTGAAACTTTTTTGATACTTTTGTGGATGTGCAGAAATAACTCTCAAGCATCTAAATATCGTCAGGGCTTGCAGAGTTCTTGAATATATGCAGTCCTGGGTGTCAGCTGAGCAAGAGATTTTAGAATCCAAATTTACTGACTCAAGTCTCTGTAAGTAGAAGTGGTGGTGGTCACCAGCGTTACGATAAGCTTCTGTGCTGTTCCTTTCACACAAGTGTCTCTGCTACAACACCATGTATGTATAACATTATCATCCACACAAGCAGCAAAACCCCCTCACCAGTCCTATTTTACATTGTTTCCTCAAAAAATCAGTCTCCAAGGACAGAAAAAAAAAAAAAAAAATCTTAATCTTCTGTTGCTGGGCCATGTATCTTCCTTACCTGCACCTTTTTCTTTTTAGATAATTTCTCTAAAGGAACTCTATTGTTAACTTTGTGGAAAAAACCTCCAGAAGCTCAGTGAGTTAAATATGAAGGATAGAACACATTCTTGCAGCATTATAGCAAGTGTCTCTCTTTCTTTTTTTGGCCAGGAATCTTTCCTCTTGGAGATAAAATCAGATCTTGGATATAATCTGAAGATAACTGGTGCTCTTTGGAAATGAGTTTTAAGTTGTGGTTTTCTTTTTTCTTTTTTTTTCCTTAAATGTGAAAATGTTTTCCTGAAGTACTGAGTTTGGTAGAGGCATTGATCAGAACTGGAAAGTGTGTGATTGGGCACAGAGCCTTTCCTGTGCATGTTAAATCAGAACAGGAGCGTCCAGAAGGCAAACTATAAGCTGTCCAAGTTGTACCATAAACCCAAAATAATCTTTGTGTGCCTCCTTGTTTTAGCAATTTTAGGCTATTGAGGTTTGGGGTTTTTTTTGGAAAAAAAAAAAAGTCTACTGTTGTGTTTTGGAAATATGTGTTATTCAAAAGAAAACTTTGAAATCAAATAATATGTTGTCCCCAGAACTAAGCTAGTTATTTAACCAGCTTTGGGAGAGCAGTGACCCCCAAAATATTCAGGCAAAAGTGTTGTTGAACAATTCTGGTAAGGCTGCTGTTGCAGAATGTGTGTCTGGAGAATAAAAATTTGAGCACACCTGTCTTGTGGTATATCCCAGTTTCTTGAAAGGAAAAGGGCAGCAAAGCAACTGATGTGGAATTAATATCACGTTTCTAAAACAACATGGAGCCATGGGGTTTGAAACTTTTTTAGTTGCAAGAACTTGCCAGTATTTTACTAAAAGTCTGACTCACCTGAGCCCAAAAGCCAACTGTTCACTTTGTTAATCACAGCTCAATCTCTGCATGTTCTAATATTTACATGTATATAAGTGTGGAGGTGAAAAATGTCATGTACATGATGCCTGGCCTGTTTTGAAGCGAGAAAAGCAATGTTAGAAAAAGCAGTCCAGCTTTGACATTTTTTTAATCATTATTACTTGGGAAGCAGATAGAGATGAGACCATGGGTTGTATCACACCGAAGAGAGCAGGGATGCAGGCTAGGGGGAAATCAAGCTCTATTTTTTCTTGATACAAGGCATTTCTTGTTCTGAACACCAAAACTAGTGATAGTGAGGTGTATGTGAGAGATAAAAAGGATGATTTTCTACATGGTGTTGGGTGAGGAATACAATTTCAACATCTGAAAGATTAATAAAGGAAAACTTATTTAAAATAGCAGTTCTGTAGGACATGTCTTACTCTGCAGTCTGGTCAGAAATAATAGAGGACTTCCATGAAATCCCTCTATTGTTCTTTAAAAAAAATACATTTTTGTAATGAAAGAGACATCAGAATTTAATCACGAGCTGGTATGATTGCTGTGAGGATGGCTAGGGGTACTGTTGGTAAAAAAAATTTCTGCAAATATCCTAAAGTGGGAGAAAATAAGATGCGGCTGTTGTGACATTATAGCAGTTTTGAAGGAGTTGAAGAGAAGCAAAGGGCTACCTGCTGTAACGCAGAAGATTAAATGCTCTCTCTCCCTTTGAAAAGAAATGTATTTGTCCAAGTTGGAAGGGAAGCAAAATGCCAGCAGTATATACAAGGTGGTGAGAGTCATCAGGAGGAAGAAACCAGACTCCCCGCCCCGCCAAATGGGATGGGGAGGAGAATCGTAAAAAAAAAAAGTTAAATTTGTGGGTTGAGAGAAGAAAAGTTTAATAATTAAAATAAAATACAATAATAACAATACAAATATAGTAAGAATAATTGTAATATAAAGGAATATAAGAAAAAGAAACTAGACAAAAGAAAAGACAAGTGATGCATAATGCAATTGCTCACCACCTGCTGACCAATGTTCAAGCAGTGATCCACCCCTCCCAGACAACACCCTCCAGTTTATTATATACTGAGCATGATGTCCTATGATATGGAATATCCCTTTGGCTAGTGTGGGTCAGCTATCCTGGCCATGCTCCCTCCCCACGACTTGTGCACCTGCTTGCTGGCAGATCATGGGAAAAATCCTTACCTTAGGATAAACGCTACTTAGCAACAATGAAAACATCAGTGTGTTATCAACATTATGCTCACACTAAATTCAAAACACACTCTACCAGTTACTAGGAATAAAATTATCCCAGCTGAAACCAGGATAGCCTACCAGCAGAGTCTGTGGTATGAAGCACTGCCTACAGAAGGTAGTTAGGGAGTGGGTAAGCCAAATGGGAATGCACAAGTCTAAGTGATGAAAGATGGATGCATCCAAGGGTGCTGATGTAGTTGGTGAAAATCAGTGAGGCCTGCTGTCTGTCACCTTAAAGGTCATGACAATCAAGGACAGTTCCTAAGCACTAGAAGGGTGGCAGGCATTGGGCCCATCTTCAACACAGGCAAATAGGTGATCCCAGAAATAACCAGGTAATCATCCCACTTCATTGTCTAGGAAGACCAGGGACAACATCTGCCAGAAGATCAATTGGAGGCATACGAAGGACACTGTGACATCAGGGAACAGCCAGCACAGCTTCACCAAGGACAACTTCCCCATGCGACCAACATGAGCCTTGCTTTGAGGATGTGACTGTTGTAGTGGGACAAGGCAAGAGCAGTGATTGCCTGACTTTAGCAAGTCCTGTGACCATGGCCTCCAACGGTATCCAGATGGTTGAGGCGTGGAGAGGAGGGAACTGCTGTATGGCATGAAGACCACTGCCTTGTGCTCAGCAGGACAAGTCCCACGCGCGGGGCAGCTGCTGGTGTTGGTGTGCCTCAGGTCAGTGGTGTGGCTGATGAATGGGATTGTCTGAAGTAAGGGCCTGGGTGGTAGCAGGACAGGCTACCTTCCGTGAGGTTGTGGGTGTCCCTTGCTGTCTGGGGAAGGCAGGAGAGCTAATGGGGATGTCCCTTGCCAACTGGGGAAGGCAGCAGCTCGATGGAAGCCAGGCCCTCTCCTTCCGTCTCACTCGGGGCTCGGTGAGGAAGAGGTGGCACCTCTTCACGGGGGGCAGTGGTGGGGGATGGGAAAGAAGGGCCCAGGCAACCCTTGAGAGCAAAAGAACTGTTTAGTGGTGGGTGATGTTACAGGTGAGCCTGCAGGAAGTCCATAGAGTCTGTCTTCTCATAGCTAACATTGGGTGCAGAGGCGGGGCTGCGGATAGGGAGCCAGCCAGGCACTCCTGTGACGCCATTGTTGCTATCTCACGGAAGGAGCCAGGTTGTGATGGTGTAGTGCCAGGTGATCCCTGTGTCATGTGGACCCTCTTCCATGAGTAGTTGTTCATCCTGAGGTGGACCCACTTCCATCAGTTCTTTATTGTCTTGAGGTGCCAAGTCTTGCCAGTGAAAAGCCAGTACTCTTCCACTGCTTTTTATTATTTCTGTGCATGCTTTAGTTTTCTTTACATGATGTAGTTATATGTTTTCCCTTTTTGTCATGTTGTAGACCACCTCTTAGTATCTCACAGACTACTTACAGTCCAGAGACCTTGCTTCTCTAAGCAAGTACTTACTACTTAAGACAGGTTTGATCTCTGCCAGGGGTTCTCCAGGGGAGTGTTTAAGGGGGAGGGACGCAGGTGCCTGCATAGCTCTGCGCCAGTGGGTAATTCCCATGTACCTCATGCATTATAAATGCTGTTCAGAGCATAACATCAGCTGAAGAGTAAAGGGATTGGTTTCTCTTGCTTCTGTTCAGTGACTGAATTACAGTCTGTTAAAAAAGAAGTCTTGCTGGCTGCTGTTGAGACAAGGTGAACCAGGGCTGCTGAGAAGGTGTGCGTGGTACACCTGCATCACCATAGGTCTTTAGGTCCCCAGGTGCCCCTTTCTTCCTGTGTGGCTCTGTTCCTTGCTCTCGTGATTCATACTGAAACAGGAGCTAATACCCATTGGTAAGCTGTCCACCAGACTAATGAGGAAAGTTTTCATCTCTCAGCTATTTAATAGCTTCTTTTCTCTCCATGGCTCGTGTTTTTTTGTCAAGGCCGCTGTGCAGACCACATCCTTAGAGGATTTGTTGTCATTTCTTTGGGTTATATTCTGACTGGCTTTTAGGTGACAGAGAGGTGGTGCAGGTGGGGTGGATGAGCTGACGAGCACTGTCATTTTCATGCCATGAAAGCCATTCTGGATGATGGGGATCTCATGAAATCTTTTCTATATTCGTACTGTACCTCTTGTCATGATGCCACGTGACCAGAAATAAAACATGAGCTAGGTTTAGCTAGCAATGGTCAGAGGGCAGATTGTCTTTAGGACATTCTGTTGGCTTGATTTGATAGGCAGGTTATCTTTATGGGGAAATGTTCTCCTATAATTATGCTTGTGAATACTTAGCTTGCTCCAGCTGTGAGTCTCTGGAGAAGATTAACTGAAGGGTGTGCAGTGGGGCTGTCAGCACACTTTTTACATATCTTGAATTAGATTGCCCATTGACAGGAGAATGTTCTGTATAAAGGCGAGAGGTGCTGTGTGGTTTCTGTGGCTGGCGCTCTCACAGTGAGCAGTTGGATTGAATGCTACTTTTTGTTTAATAGAACTGTTGAAATTGCAGAAAAAGTTATTTAGTTTTGCTAAACAGTTGTGTTGCAGTGTTCTGGGGAAAAAAATGAAACATTTTGTAAACAAACTGCTTTCCTATTGAAATAAAGGTCAAGTATAGTGTTGCTGCTGCTGCTTGGGCTAGCAGAGCTGTTATGACTGATTTAATTCATCTTTTCACTGCAATGCAAGAACAAAATGAAAAAGAGAGCAACAAAGATGCAGCACCAAAAGAGCGAAAGCTTCAGTGTGAGAAAGAAATCAACCCTCAGTTTTGTTGCCTGTTACAGGAAAGCCATTTTACTGCTTGAGAGAGAAGGATTTGTCACAGCCCTGCTTTCAAAGATGAGAATAGAAAGGGGGCAGCCACTGGGACTGTGGGTCTGATGTGTTGTGCAAGGACAAAGCAAGAGTATAAGACACCTCATCTATGTATCTTATACCAATGGCTATGTATCTAGGGGTTGTTACTCTAGATTCCAGGCCTTAGAGACCAGGTAGTTGCCAGAGAGCTGGAAAAAGAGAGTGTGAGGCTAAAAGTTTTTAAAAGTACATTGCTGGTTACTTGTGGAGCTGAGCAGGAGAGAAAGTTAGCCATTTGACAATACTGTGCTAGCTTCAAAAGAGCATAGAAGGATTACAAACACAAGCTGTGACAGCAAGTTAGCTGTGGACACAGCTGTAGCTGTAGAAGTATGTTTCTAGGCAAATTATTTGCCAAGTGATTGGTATATCAACGATGCAGCTGGAGGGATTTGTGGCAGAAAGAGCAGAAGATGCAAAGCTACAGAAAGGGATCTTTAATTTACAGCATGAGCAGTCCTGTGGTTAATATAAGTAGCACAATCCATTCCAGGGTCATCTAGCATTAGAGGGAAAAATAACACTGCAGAAGGCAGGCAGCCCTGAGTTTTGGCAGCAGCAAGTGCTAGAGAATTCATTAGCCTCTGAGTTATAGCTGGATTTGGGTTTGCAAGTTTTCTTGGACTAGGTAGGAGCTAACAGATGCTTGGCTCAAAGGAGCTGTCAAGTGTGCTAGCCCTGTGAGGGAGAACCTACTGGAGGCTGGGATGCTATTTTGTCAAACTGTCATCATCCTTATGATCTCTACCTCTGCTATTTCCCGCAGACCCTCCCTCTCATGCCAGTGGCATGGGGGTCACAGGACGCAGTAGTGAGACCCAGTTCCTGGGTCCCTAATCTGCACTGATGGTTGATTCTCGTACTGCAGTGCTGTGGGAACACTAAGTGGGCTGTTAGTTTGTCTGTAGGTATTGCAGTTACTGCTCTCTGTCTAGACGCAGTCCGGGGGCAGGAGCCTGCACCACTTTCTCTTGCTGAGCAGTGGAAAGGGGAGCATGGGAGGAGAAGCTGTTGGATCACTGAGCGCATTTTGCATTTGTGCGTAGGTGTTTCGGTTGTGTTTACGTGGCAAAAATTAATTTACGGACATTTCTTGCAGATGTAACTATTGAGAATATGTTTTTTTATTATTACACTCTCGTAGATCCAATCCCAATTGTGTTGCATTAATAGAGGTGTTCAGAGAGAAGTAGGAGGCAAAATATTTTGACAGACTAGTTGGTTTTCTTATATGACTGAAGGAGTGGAAACAGTGCACTGGAAAGAAAATGTCAAAACCCTCCCATTTCTGAGACAAAGTAGTAGCTGGGTTATGTGATACTGTGAACAAAAATGGAAGCTTTTACAGATGAAGTAGGAGTTGTATTGTGAAAACAAAATGGGTCGTCAGTATGAGCCAGAGTGGTATATGCCCTGCTTTCGTATTTTCAGTGCTTATACCAGAGATGAAGGCAAAAAGTCATGATAAATATTGCACTCTGATAGTTGAGTAGCAATGAAAAAATGCCACTAGCTCTGAGAAGGAGGTGAATAAGTTTTCAAGAACTGAAGCAGTCACAAGAGTGGAAAATAATAAATATGGCTGGGAGGGGAGAGGTATTGTTAATGCCTCTACCAGAAGAGTGACATTAACAGCTGCAGTGAAACTGTTAAACGCATCTTGTATATCAGAACAAACTTTGTTTCCTGATTTTGTTATGTAGTGGTCCAGATGTGTTTGGTAAAATTTAGGTTTCCATTTTGCACAGGGATTTAGGGCTGATACCTCGTCTGAGTAAGGTCACATTTAATCAACGGGTTTTTCTCTCTCTGCCCCCACTGGGGACATATCTTTTAAAGAGCCTGGATTCTTATCTCTGGCTTCACTCTTTGCTGGATGTTAGTGACCTTGTGGAGGTTACTTAATCTTTCCTTTCTTGGTTTCTTTCTGTGGAGACTCTGACAGTACCAAAGATAGGTTGATGATTCAGAATCTGACAAGTGGATCTTTGTTCTCTGTTTTCCTACAAAGAAACTAGGAGTGTAATGGGTGATATGAAGAGCAAGCTACCTTGATAACATGCCACTGCATTATCATTTCTTCCTGTTGCATAAAGGTCAAACACAACTCTTTTCTGTTGCTGTAGCTAACAGGAGTTCTGACTGATCACTAATCTTTACAATGACCTTTCAAGAGCCTTGATCTAGCCAGCTGCTACTCGCCTAATAGTGTTGGGGGGGTGATAGTTCCCTAGCTGGATGAAAGATCCAGCAGTAGCTGACCCTAAGAACTGATGTGGCTTTGTAGGGAGAGGTTTTAATGCAACTGTGACATCTTTCTGATAGAAGAGGGAGCAGTGTGTAGCTGAGCAACATAGTTTTAATAGAATAGTAGTGTAGCTGCAATGAGGGATGGGATTTAGATATCAGATTGCAAGTGTAGAGCACATACTTAATAAAACCTGCAGAAAGTGAGAGGGGGAAGGGAAGAGGTGAGTGGGATATTGAATATTTCCTAAGATATGCACAGAGAACCAGAGATAAAATGGTACACAGAGGGTATGCTCTCAGCTGTACATCCATCACAGTATTGGCACTTTTATTTTTATGGAACAACCATTGTCT
Organism: Elanus axillaris; assembly: GCA_026212715.1. Lineage (NCBI taxonomy): Eukaryota > Metazoa > Chordata > Aves > Accipitriformes > Accipitridae > Elanus > Elanus axillaris. Next base: position 17,267,191 of record JANZLQ010000050.1, read on the forward strand.
CATCACAGGATGAAAATTGCACAGCCCTCATCTTTTCAACACTGGTAGAGTTATGACTCTACCAGTCATGTGGTCTAAGAAAAAAAGCACAACTTTAGTCAGACTAAAGGAGTATTTGATACTTTATAATGTTGAACTCTGTATCACTTGCATTTTCTTTAAAATGGGGACCAGCAGATTCTACAGAGATGCTCATCTATTTGTTTACAAGAATATGCTCTCTGAAAAGGAGAAAATTGTGAAAGGAATGGTATTGAGAGATATTGATATCCCAGCAGAAAACCAAGGTGTCTGATTGAGGAACCATTTTTCTCTTTTTAAAAACATGCTAGTACCTGCAAGGCGTTCTGGGTCTCTTGACGCATTTCTGGTACGTGTTGTGGTTTAACCCAGCCAGCAACTATGCACCACACAGCCACTTACCCACTCCCCCCCAGTGGAATAGGGGAGAAAATCGGACACATAAAAATAAGAAAACTTGTGTGTTGAGGTAAAGACAGTTTAATAGGTAAAGCAAAAGCTGCACATGCAAACAAAGCAAAACCAGGTGTTCATTCCCCACTTCCCATGGGCAGGCAGGTGTTCAGCCATATTCAGGAAAGCAAGGCTCCATCATGCCTAACGGTGACTTGGGAAGACAAACACTGTAAATTGGAATTTCCCCCTCTTCATTCTTCTTCCCCCAGCTTTACATTCTGAGCATGATTTCATATGGTCTGGGATACCACTTGGGTCAGTTGGGGTCAGCTGTCCCAGCTGTGTCCCCTCCCAACTCCTTGTGCCTCCCCAGCCTCCTCGCTGGTGGGGTGGGGTGAGAAGCAGAAAAGCCCTTGGCTCTGGGGAAGCACTGCTCAGCAGTAACCAAAACATCCCTGTGTTATCAACCCTGTTTTCAGCACAGATCCAAAACATAGCCCCATACTAGCTACTGTGAAGGAAATTAACTCTTGTTGAATACAGAGAAGCAGAATAACAATGCTAATGCAAAACACAGTGTGTTAGCAGGTCTGCTATTCTATCACACTTTTATGTTCCTGGACTTGGCAGGAGTGAGTGAATGACAGGTATAGATGATCATGGATTGGGGGATTGGAGTGGAAAGGAGAAGGGGAAAATGTCAAAAAGCTGTACCTCTGCCTTTTTTTTTTTTAACTTCCTAAATAATCTAATTTATACACAGGTTTTAAAAATTGCCTGGTCATTTATCTCCATGGCATATTTAGGGTACCTTATTCTGTTTGCAAGTTTGCTTATATCACTGCGGCCCTGGCACTGTTACCTGGGCTATCGCATGATGCTTGTAAAGTAATGATACTGTCTGATCAACATGCGTGATGCCAAGCTGTGCCAACTCTGTTCTGTCAGCCTAGCTCTTTGTATGGCTTTATTGCCCAATAGACACAAAACAAGTGCCACCTTCTGTGCTAAAAGGAAAGCGTTGAATATATTAACTAGCCCACAAGTCAATTAATTTGTTGCCTAGCCAACTAATTAAATTATTAGTTCCTCCAAGGATTTAATTCCTTTTTTTTTAATTCACTGAAAACCTCAGTATTGTCAACAGTGTATTGAAAAGCAGCCACTAAAGAACCCTTGCAATGCTATGTAGAAGAAGTTGATCAGTAAATATGAGCATCACCTGGCTTTTGGTGGTTAATGCCATTGACTACATTAAAGACTGCAGCCTTCAGTGAATATGCTGAAATAGTTCAGCCTTTTGGAGTCACACTTTTCTGAGAACAGTGTATGTGTGTTCTCTACATAAAGCAAGTGAAATAGCTGTTCTCCCATGTTCATTCCAGGTTTATTTTGGCATTGTCTCAGCTGATGCCAGGTGGCTAAGACAGGTGTCCAAAAGGAGAGGAATGAGGGAACTGAAGGAAGGGGACAAGAAAGGGGAGATTGAATTTTTCACTGTTCTAACATACTTGGGGCCTGCGGGAAGTTCAGCTCTTCACCTCTTTCAACTATTGTTCTCGTTTTCACTTGCAAAAAAACTTGCCAAGCTTCTGAATATTTTCCCAACTGATGTCCCACTGTATGCACTGCCCTAAATAAAAGTGATGTTTCTGTTATGTGGAGAACCTTAGTCGAGGGTGGATGTGGGTGTTGCTGGAAGTGCAGCGTGCTTTCCCCACATCCATTGCAGCAAACAGATTGCTTGCTTGGGTTGCTTGTGTGACTAAGGTAAGTTTTCAAAATATTTAGATCTAGCAGCCTAGAACCATTACATATCTGGAAGTTGCTCTTACCACTGATCTCTCCTATGTTTGGGAAACCTGGCTTTTCCCTTGCAATAGATTACAATTCTACAGTTCTCTACAGTTCTGGCTGTACAAAGTCATTGGTTTGACATTGTTAGGGGCTCCTATATGAATTAAGACCCTGCTTAGACAATTTAGTCACAGTCTGGTCTAGCCCACAAAGAATTTTAAAACAATTAAGTACAAGATGAATTAGAAGGCTTTTTATGATTCCTTGCCATATTACATCTTCAATTTTCACCTCCTAAATTACCTAAACCTTCAGCCAGTCTCACCAGACCTTCAGCTCTACTCTTCTGGAGTGTTGGTTTGGTTTTTTTTTTTTTTCCCCTTGGATTTGATCTGGTCTCTCACTCTGCCACAAACGCTAGATAACATCACTATGTAAGAAAACCGCTCCCTGGTTTAGCTGCCATTCACGTGGGTCTCTTGTCCTTGTGGTCCAGTATAGAACTGAGGTTTTCTGATACTGTATTCTCTTAAAGCACAATGAAATAAGACATCATGGGATCCCTTCTCTTTCTCATGTCATATGTGACCACGTCATATCGGCGGGGGGGGGGGGGATTTATGGAAGGACACCTGTGTGGATATGCAAGTGTGAGGAAGAAGAAAGAGAATGGAAGAGATTTTTTTTTTCCTCTAGTTTTCTATGTGGATTTCAAAGCAGCAAGAGTGGTTTAGTGTAGCTAGCAAAAGTTCTTGAAGATTCTGGCTGTAAATGAACAGAGGAGGAGGGTAGGATTTCCCTGTCACTCCCTTTTCTCTAAACCACCTGTGGTTTTGGTTTCAAAAAGGGACAGGTGTGTGAGTGCTCAAACAAATAATTGTTTTGCATACTCTGAAGAGCCGTGGAGTGGGAAAGCAGATAGAGCCCCCTTTTCTATTTGCGTGGTGGCCGAGATGACTACTGCTTACCCTCTATTGTGCTTGAGATTGGAAGGGGTAATATTCTCCTTCTATTTAGCAATAGTGCATGTGTCAGGCACTTTTCCACTTTTTTTATTTAGTGGAGGAATTGCCGATATAGCTTAATACAGTTGAATTTCTTGCTAACTGATAGTGTAATTATGAAATCCTTTTTCCTGTCTAATACACTTCTGTCCTCAATATGGGCTGCTCACATCTCTTGGGCAGGCAGCATTCTTGTGCTGAAATGTCAGACCAGAGATTCCTAGGAGGGATAGATCCGTTCAAAAGTCTGCTATTCAGACTCCTCTTCATTTGTCACTCGAGGGAACTCCTGGTCCAGGAATGCTCAACAGCATGGGCTGGAAAACAGATCTGGGGGTCCCAGTTCACCTGCTCAGCAATGCAAAGGAAATTCAGAGACCTAATGAGCATGAAAAGATAGGAAGCCAGCCAAACACAGTAGCTATTGCTGAATATATTAACTCTTCCTAGACACACTGACTCCTGAAGCTGTGATCCATGATCTCTTTCACAGCAGATGGTGATAAGCAGCTGATGTGCTGTTATTATTGTACGTGGGAAGATGAAATTAGCTGCAGTATCCAACTGGCTTGAGAAAGAAGGAAATAAGAAGCCAAAAAGCTTAACAGAAATTTTGCAGGTTTTCCATGGGAAACACTGAAAAATGTGTGTGTGAACTCTTTACATGAGAAAAGTTCTTTGGGATCCCAGCAGCTTTTGACTAAAACAGATAGTTTCTTTGATAGTTTCAGTGCTGCTCTTCTCTAAACTCAGGGGTAACACAAGACTGGTACGGCTGTGATGGCAGCAATGAGACTAGGAATTATTCTGTGTTCAGTCAGATGCTATCTGGATTCTCAAAACCATTTTTCTTTGGAAAAAAACCCCCACCACTCTCTGTATTTACAAAATTAAATTACTATCCTAGTGATCTTTCATATAATTATTTTAGTTTTCGAGGATTTTTTGTACTTGGCTCTTAACATTCTTCAGCGACAATTTGATTTTTATTTTAATTCAAAACTGTTGCAGGATGGATGTTTGATTTATGGAGTGAGCTTTGCTTTCACTGAAGGAACAAATTGAGCATGCTGGTTTATGTGAGTAGTGAAGTGCAAACAACCACTGTCTGGAGAGGCCATTTTGGGAACTGTAGCTGCATCTGAAGACTCCTTTGTCTCTGCACAAGTGGAGGGAGCACTGTATTTGCAAACACATTTAGTTGTTGTGTAATGAGAAGTGTCTTCGCTTGATAAATACTCCAGTCAGGACATGTGCAGCTGGTACTGTTTGGTTTAATTCCCAGACTGCTCTGCCTTGTGCTCATGCAGTGGCCAAAGAATTGAGGAGTATAAGGCTGACATTCCAGCATAACTTTTAGGAAGCCAAAGTGTATTATCTAGTGTAAGGTAATAGAAGAAATATTACAGGATAGTTTTAAGAGGAGAGAGCTATATGAGTGGCAGCTTAGCAAATGTGAATAATAACTGTAGACAGCATATGTCCAGTTTAGTTTTAGTTTTGCTAGTAGGAAATGGGATGACTGGAAAATGCTGGAGGTAAGAGCATGAAGAAATGAGGCAAAATTCTCCTTGGACAGAAGTCAGGAATCGAGTGACAAACCAGCTAATAAATGTATTTGCTACCAGGTAGAAGAAAAAAAGTCAATTTGTCTACTGCTAACTCTGTTACCTTACCCAGTTACCCTGTGTAGACTGAGATAACTTGGTATTAGGGATAGTTTATATTAGGGATAATTTAAAAAAGAAAAGAAAAGAAAAAAAAAAAAGATCTTGTTCCTTTGGTAGTGCACTTGTATTCTTACAGAGGTCCCCATCTGCAGATGTCCTAAAACTTTATTCAGTTTTAAACTAAAAGTTTAAAATTTAAGAATGTGAAGTCTGAATTTAGGAAGGCTTCTTTTTCCTTAGCTACCTGCTAGTACTATTCAAATAAATGTTTTTCTTTAAAAATAGAAATCTAATCTATTTTCTTCAATGCTTTTTTCCGCTCACCTTAAAATCACAAATATTGCTCATTCAGTGTCCCTATAATAAATTAATCTCTGGCATCCTAATTTTTTGCATTTTTTATTTGAGGTATTGTATGCTAAAATTTTAATTAATATTCTTTTTCATCTGTAATGAGAGCCTTGTTTCTGTAGGCTTGATTCTATGAACAGTCTATTCACGTCCCTACTCATATCTGGGAGAGAAAAGGTTCCATAATTGACACTGCAACCAGATTTGTGCTCTTCTGCTCAGGGTAATTGCACACGACTGGCCCTTTACTTGGTAATTTTCTACCCATCTTGTGATGTTGTGTATCTTTCCAGATTGAGTCAGAGTTACAGTCATTATGGTCTGTAGAGGGTCTAGGAAGAGAAATGTATGTTCTTATCATGTAGTAGGGTCCTGGTGAGGATACTTTCTTGCCATCTGGGTTTATTTTCCCATCCTAGCAAAGTACCAGAAGTCTGATGGTAAAGCACAGTTTGTTATGCAGTGACCATAGTAATATTGTGTAAAGTGTATGATGTACACTGTTACCAGGAGTTACTTAACAGGGTAAGAGCGCCTTTCAGACGCCACTTTGCTGAGGTCCTTTGTTATATACTCAGAAAAAAGGTGAAGGGATCTGCGTCTGCAGGTGGGTCCCACTGGATGTCCCTGCTGGAGAGGCTTAGCGTGGAGACTCCTCCTATGGCTGAGGCAGGCTGCGTGTAATTCCACAGCAGATCCCTCCATGTAACTGCAGCTTCCTGTTGTTGCACCTGCTTTTTGTATAGCCTTTTGTTTCTAATTACTTAGGCAGCAAGCGCTGCACTCCTGTGAGAAAGTGTTGTGTCCACTACTCACAGTAAGCACTCCTTGCGTGCTACTGCACTGCAAAATGCCTCTGTGCTTGTAATCCCCTTTTTTCCTCCCAGTGTTTCAGATGCTCTCTCTCCAGTGGGCAGTTCTTTATGTCTCTGCATTTCCCTTGCCCCAAACCCACCACTGTTACGCCTTCAAAATTGCTGCTTTCTGTGGCTCTGTTGCAAGGTGGGTGCCCTTCATTGTGCATCTATAGTTACGGTCATCTGGTGCGCACCAAGGTCACGCTCTGCTCTATCCCAGGGTGAGACCTAGGTAGACATCACCCCCTTGCATTGCCACACTTCTTTCTGAAGTAAAAGTGAGCAGGAAGGAACCCACAGCATACACAGCCACTGTCCTTGCTGGCAGATTGGCAAAGCAGGCCTGCAAGATGCATCCCAAAGCTTAGCTGCCTTCGGAGTGGACACAACCTTGTCTGTCCTCTCTTGTGCACTGACAGACTGTCTCCTGTGCTAGCTGGTGTCCCCATGACCTGCATGGGAGGGGTGTTGTAGGGCACATCGTGAGGCACAGTATACAAGGAAGCTAGTTTGGCTTTGGATGGACTTACTATTAACTGAGAGGTGGCAGATTTCTGCTCCTGTTCTCTACTGCTCCCATTTTCAAGTGACTCCTGGTGCTGAATGCTCAGCTTCAGATCTCTTACTGTGCCATCTCCATCTGGAGCAACAGAGTCACTATATGTTCCTGCTCCTTACAACCCTGTGCAGACTCTCTCTAGCTTGGTGCTGATGTGATTAGTGCTGCTGCATTTCTAGCCAAATTCAAGGGCTCTGTGCTCACACCTTTTAGTTTTCTGACTAATTTTCCTTGCTGTCGTAAGGGCCTGAAATGAAAGATTTCCTGCCATATCACAACTGATTGAAGTTGTCATTGAAAGGCCTATCATGTCTCAGAAAGAGAAATGTTGTCTATTTAAATAAAATCAGTGTTGGCCTTTGGTGCTACTGAGCACTTCCTTGTTCAGTCCTGCACTGTGGCTTCTAGGATGTATGTAGTAAAATGCCATCCTATTTCAGCTTTGGGTCTCTGAACTCAGGAAGTTGAGACTCGTGCTTTAATATTAATATTGCAGTCTCACCCAATGCCCTGTGAAGAGGTGAAGGGTTAAACACAATGCAACACAATGGGAGTGATGTGCACTAGATAGTTTGTGACTTCAATGTTTACCCTCTAAGAGGCTGGATTGCAAGAGGACAGGACTGAGGGACCATTTCACTGTTCTTGGTTTTATTTCCTTGAGGGCACACATCATTTAAGAGAAACAGGAGTGCAGCATAACATGGTAGACTGGGTTTGGGAAGAGTGTTCTTTGTATGTAGGATGGTGCAGAAGCAGCCAGAATGAATAGGCATCAAAGCTGAAAGTGTTACCAACACAAAGGATGAACAAGAAATGAGGCCAAAAAGGTTTTGTGAAGAGTTTTGTAGGCATGAGTCTTGTATTTGATTCATATGCACTGGAGAATGTTAATAAGGGTCGGAATACTGGAGAAGGAAATCCAGGGATGTACTTTACGCTGCTGGAGAGGGATCACGTCCAAGAAAAACTTCAGGAAAGAGTAATATTGAAAGCAGAGAAGAGTAATGTTGCAAACAGAAGTTCACATTCTTGTTCACTGCTCCTTAGCATATTATTGGATTTTAGGATATTGCTGATCTAAGATGCATCCATCCCCAGTTTAAGAAAAAAGTTGCTGTGACTTACCTAGGAATAAGCAGCCTGCTCTGAGGACTACACAAAACGGCACGATGCTACTGCTGAATATTCTTTAACTGTCCTTTTAGCTCTTTGTTTGGTGGGTTAATTACATCTTTTCTGTTCCTTTCCAGTTTTAGAAACACACCTGTGAAAGCTGTGCCTCTCTGCTGCCTTTCAGATAATGGTCAGTGATGCTGAAAGAAGTATATGCGGGAGAAAGAAAGCAAGGGCTGCTGAGATAGGTACATTGAGAATGTGTATTTATATATACAGAATCTTTTCACTAATTAGCCAAAATAGAAAGCAAAGCAAGGATGGTGTTTGCCTGAAACAGTGCTATCTGCTCCACTTTGAAAGAGTAAGTTATGATTTCTAATGGTAGAGTCTGTCCTTCCACCCCCTGCTTAGATATTGGCATGTTCTCTACCATAATCTGTTTTATCCCTGCATGGGACTGAACTGACTCAGGGTGAGTTTTAACCTGTAATAAAGCCTGAAACACAGAGATTTCTGTTTGAAGATGGTTGCATTTCCTAAGCACTGGCAGCTTGGGAGGAGAGAAGCACAAAAGGAAATTTTACAAGGCTTTAATCATAATGTGTTTTGGGGAGGGGAAACCCTGCCTAGGCCAAGCTAGCCACACAGCTGGTTTACTGCTGAAGAGTTACTTATTCTGAGCAGGCACATTGTCCTATTGCTGACCATTAGGCTGGGTTCAGCTTGGCACATTGTAGATCCCATCTGTTTCAGTCAGAGCAAGACAGTTTTAAAGTTACTGTACAACAAGGATGCCATCTGAGGGCCTTGAGTGAGAGTTTTGAATGGTGTAACCTGAGGTAACTGTAGTAGTTCTTGCCTTCAGCTGTCTTTGCTACTCTGGAGAAGTTCCCACTTGCATAGGATGGATCCTATGGTTGTGAGGTTCCTGAGCCTCTGTAGTTCAGGGCTCTATGGAAGTGAACTGAGACCCAAGTGGGGTTATCTAAATATGCCCAGCTGTAAATTGGTCCTCAGTGACAACACAGGCAGCTTGATGTGTTCCTTAATGAGAAATGGAAAACTGAGAAAGGTGAAATATGAAGAGGACAAGATGTTTTGCAGCCACCTTGCAGCTACCCAGAAGTGATTCCCAGTCCTAACTTCCCTCTTGCTCATTTCAATGTTTTGTGGGTGTGTTTTGTTTTTGTTTTTTTAATTCCCCTTGCTACTTGCTTTCCAAGCTAGTTACAGCCCATGAAATGATTTCGGGTGATTCTGAGCTCAACTACAGTAGTGCATATCTAAACTACCTTCCCTAGAACCTATGGCAACTAGACCTCCCTGAGGATGAAGGGGATATCCAGTATTGTACCATCCCGACATGTTCTTAGGCAATGAGACACATTTCAGATGTGATTTGCAGTGGTAACTTGTTCTATCCCCTGAGTTTCTTTGACAGTAGCGTGCAGTCACTGGAAACTTGCTCCACTGTGCTGGCAGATCTCAGCGTAAGCTGCAGATACTGATTTCTGGGACCTATCTTGCCCAGTGCCAGAGGAGGTCTGGTCTCTAGATTACCTGCAGGCAAGGGAGCTGCTGCTTTGTCCCAGGTAAATAAAAGTCATTGCCAGCTCCAATAGTTTCAACTTGACTAAGTTCACAGTGATGAATTAGAGATAGCTTATGCAACAAGCATTTCTCTTTCCTTTTTACTGACAGCTGATATTACTGGGGCTAATATTGTAAGTTCTTATTACCATTTTTAAATTGTTACTGCAATATGAAATTTGTCCCATTACACATATAAATAATATACTTGAGCAGAGACACATTGAGGGAAAAATGTTGGTTATCTTGGCAGTTCATCCTGTTACAGTCTGTCACTTCAGTTTCGCTGGCTAAAGCAGATGTGTAGTGGTGGATAATTTGTTACATAGTTTTCAGCTTCGTAAAGTTTCCTGTAAGAATGATGTTAGTGTCCATCCTCATTATGGGCCCACCAAAGAAACCAAAGTTTCCTGGAATACTTAGCTTTTAAGAGTATTTTACTTACCTTTACATGTCTATAGATAGACTAAATTCTGCAACTATTCTAAGTAAATAGATCCTGTATTCACCTACAGGAAGGCTTGTGTTTAAGTACATCCAAGTGCAAAATTTTTTTCCCAGTGTGGTCTTGATACTAATAACAATTTCTGTCATCAGAGTGAATGGAGAACAACTTGGCAGAAGTTCCTTGCTAGGAGGCATTCTTGGGTCATATGTCCTCATATAAACTGAGCGTGTCATTAGATTCATGTGGTTTTGGCACTAGGGTAGGGATCCTTTGTATCTTGAGCCAGGCTTAATGTGCATCTTCTGCAACTGCTTTCAATCTTGCCCTCATCAGTTTATTAGCTGCTTTCCCATAGTGTTCTTAATACTTTCTATAGTGATAATTTTTAGCTCAGTACTCTCAGACCGTTATTGATGGGAACTTTTTAGAGCCTGTAAGCCTATTTATTGGCTGTCACATTCCTCTTCCTCAATCTTCCTCTCACTTGTCACATTACTTTTCCTCAGTCTACCTCTCAGTTTGCCCTATTAATTTATTTATTTATTTATTTAAATACATAAATGATGAACTGAAGCCAACAAAGGAGTACCCAGAAAAGATTTGAGGAAGCTTTTGGGGGGTTATATTGCTTTGTTCACATAAGAGTAATGTCTAATACAGCTACTTTTTTTAGCTGCTGCATCTGTTTATGGGTGAATTGTTCTTTTACTAACTTGGCAATGCATGGGGAGAAAAAACACGTATCAGCTATTTTTCACTCTTTTAATGTGCAGTAGAATTAATCTGTATTTGTCTAGTTGTAATACCTGCTATTTGTGGGAACTCATGGGCCCTAAATTAGGTGTGATAGCTTCTTCTTGCTCCAAAACTGTAATAGATTTAATGTTAAACACTGCGAAGAATGAAACAAAGACATCAAGAACAAATAAGAGTGATTTCAAGTTCATAATACCTTCCATATGACTGCCAAATTGCTTGAAGATTAAACTTGAAACTGTCAGCTCAATCTTTCATTACCTTCCTTTTCATTTTGTGAGTTATAAGTAATGGAAGTGATGGTAAATTGCTGCCGCTAGCGTAACTGCGTGGGGAATTTTCATCTGGGGCTATGTCTGACCTGCACAACGTTCCTGGAAATGACAGAGTGCACTGCAGGGTGGAAGGAAACTGGGTATGGTGTGATCTGTCTTACTGCTGCAGAAAACAAGGGTTTCCAGGTTTTCTCTCCTTACTTTATTTATGCTATTTCTGATGAGATTCATTTTGACCTGTAAAAGGGCCCCCGGATGGAGAAGTGACCACACTTGCCAGAAGGACACTGGAACACTTTGGGGATTTTTTTTCTGGATTGTTTCTAAAATAGTTTCTCTTGTGCAGGCAAAATGTAAGTTGTGGGGTTTTTTTTTTAAAAAAAAAGCAGAAGTGGACTGTTCTCTCTTCTCACAGCTTTTGATAGGGATATATGTACTTCTTTGGACATAGATTTTTGTGTTGGGATTTGAAGGTTTTGGGAAGGGGTGGTGGTGGTATTTTTGGCAGCCTTCTGTTCTGGAGGAGGTTTCCATGAAACAACAAACAAAAGCTGGACAAGCTGGTGGACTGAGATTGTGTTTTGCCTGCTTGATTTTGCTCTTTGTGTTCCCTCCTTAGTCCATTCACTTTTTATTACTCCCTGCAGTGTGCCCCTTGGGCTCTGTTCCTTACAGCAACTGCGTGGTTTTAGGAACTGTTATACTATATTTCCCTGTGGTGTACCCAGTGTTTCATGGAAGTTATGATTTAGCTCAGTGTTTTGGACACTGGCTCTTTCTCCTGCAGAAATGGAGATGGTCCTGGCACACCTAAGTCACATAGGTTTAATACTGATCTAGTTTTGGGATGGGGGAGTTATGCCCTTTTCTTATCTGTCTTTGAACACCAAATTTTCTGACTCCTGGGAGGAAAACATTGGGATGGGAACCAGTCAGCAGATTCTCATAGCAGCCTAAACTTCTGTGGCTGTATAAAACTGTCAGCACAGGAGCTGAGTCCTCATAGCTGATGAACTTGCAATGAATCCCACTGCACCTCTAAGGATATGTGGCTGAGAGGATAGAAAAAGCACTTGAACCTGCCAAAGGGAGAAGAAATAGAGAATGAATGGTAGCAGGGGGAGTTGTTAGAGAAGTCAACTCCAGGTCAGGGTGACCAGTGAGCCTGGATAGAGCACAGCAGAGATGACTTCAGGGGAAATGACATTGGCAACTCAAAAACTTGCACTGGGATCTGCTAACAGTGTACATGAGTTGTGACACCAGGAGAGAGGTCACTGTACAACTGTTAGGCCATACTTTTGGAGTGAACATTGCCATGGTAGTAGATTTTAAATGGATGAGTTTTTTTGTCTTCTGACCAGAGTGCAGCTACAATAGGAGGAAGTGTGTGTGTCTGGAAACTTGATTCCCATTACAGTTTCAAAAAAACCAGCTAAATAGGAGGGGGAGAAATGGCCAATGGATTAAAATTTCAAGGCTATTTATTAACACTAGCTTAAGCAACAGCTTCTGCATAGGAAGCTGAAATTAAATCTTATTCTGTCATTCTTGTTTTTAACTTTTTCTTAAAAAAAAAAAAAAAAAAAAAGAGTGCTCTTTGTTTCTGGATACTTTCACCCAGTTACTTTAAAGATTTAGATGTTAGAAGCAGATCTGGAATAGTTTTTCCATGGTAGGTTCTTCTGCCTTCTGAAATAAGTATAAAATCACCTAACATTTCCCCAAAACTTCATTGGCATTATAAGCCCTAGGGAACTGGTTATCTGGAAGGTATCCAGGGAGGTAAAGCCCACCATTATCCTCAGGTGTTCTTTGGGGGGACACTACTGCCAGCTACTTAGTCTCCCTGCCTTACTCTTCTGACTATGTGGTCCACCTCAAAGCATTGTCCTTGGTCATCTACCTATTTAAGGTAATTTGGAAAATCAGTCTTTCATCTCTTTGCAACCTTTTGAGCAAATTTCTTTCTGTCCTGTTTTGCTTCTTTCCTCCTTTTCTTCTTTCTTTCTTAGATACAGTATACCACCTTTGCCTTTTTGATTTCCTTCTACACCCGTACTTCTACCCAGCTGTTTACCCCATGAAATCCCACAGTTACAGCTGTGATTGTGTACAGAATTATTATGTGTTCCTGGTGTTTGTGTGCAACCTTTAAAGACTTTCATCAAATTGTCCAATTATTCTCCTGCATATCTCCTTCACCCTGTTGTAGTTTATCTTTTCTCACTCTTACCTCTGATTCCAGTGTTTTATCAAGATCATGTTACCATTTTAACTCCTCTGTAGGATTTTGTTCCTGACCTCCAACAAATGTTCAAGTTAATTCTTTTGCTAATCACAGAGGAAATTGATGCAACAAATCAACAAAAGAGCTCCTTTAAGGGTTAACATTTTACTGGGAAAGGAATGGGGCGAAAGTTATATAAATACATTTCTGGTATAACTTTCTTAAAATAGAGGGGAACTTGCCAGGTGAAGATGTATATATAATAATGTATAATCAACAAATGGATACAACATGAATTTTTTTTTTCTTTCACTTGCTTGAAAAGTGACCAGCAGACTGCAGCTAGCTAAAACAGATTGCTTTGATAAATCTTTGGGAATTTCAGTATTTTTTGTCTCAGTTGCTTTCTCTCGCAAGCACACAAAAGAGATGTCCCCTCTAGCACCCAGCAGCTCAGCTTGCATTTTGTGGATACAATTCTCCTTTCTGAATCTGCAAACCCTCTAAAATCTCCATTAAAATGCACTGTAAACCTCCTCTCTTTGGGAGTACTATGGAGCTGTGAAAAGAAGACCATGAAAGTGAAGCCAGAATAAATAAACCTTACTCCGAATGCGTGAGGATTGGCAAGCTTAAGAATCATTAGTTTTGCCCTAGTGAAAAAGGAGGAAGATGGAAATCCACGGGAGAGAATTAGGTTGGTTCAAGCAATGCACCAGCACTGTAACCCTACTCTAGATCTGTGTGCAATACACCCAGAGGGAAATAAGGCTTTACAGCATGAAGATCAGCCTGCATTTCTGTGACAGTCAGAGTGCTTGTGAGTGGATGAAGCCAGCAGGAATTACTTATTTTGTTCCAAACGAGTGGCACTAAGATCTTTGCACCATACCTATCCAGCCTCTATGCGCTACATACAAAAAAGTGGATCTGTGAATACATTAAAAAATGTGTGTCTGTGAAAGAAGTGCCTGTATTTTGGTTTTGAAACCTTCTGCTAGCACAGCTGGACTCCAGAACACCGTGGCTCCTGTAACAAGCATTGCAGTAAGAGAAACAAAAATTAAAAGTTAGGTTTGGCTGTTTTCACCCCACCCATAAAAAGAAAGCTGTCTCCCTGCTCCTTTGTTACTGTCAGTGCTTGGTCCTGATATGGGTAGGGGAGGCAAGGGGGATGAGGGGGCTCTCATTAGAACTCCAGGGATCTGTGTTTGTTTATTTTTTTTACTTAGCGTTTAACTGAAACACTTTTCAGTGGGGCTGGAGCAGTGCTGGATGAGAGCATGAATCGTTCGGTTTGGAAAGAACTGAGAATCTGGTGGGTAATCAATGCTATCTGAAGTAAAGTCTCAAGGACTGGTCTATCACTAGGCAAGAGATGACTGACTGCATGGAGACTTGCACTCCACAGCCTGTCACAAGGGACTCGGTGCTTCTCTACACTTTCAGCAGCAGCTGAGGGCTGGGCAGGACAGACTATGCTCCCGCAAGGCAGGAAAACATGTTGGAGTTTCCTCCTCTTCATGTGAGTCCTGCCATTTTTGGTTATGTCTAGTTGGTAGCCAAACAGGTTTATAAATTTCAGATGTGCTCACTTTGGCAAAGACGATGAGACCTTGAATTAGAAAATCTCAGGACTCTCCTTAACCAAAACCATGTTTTGGTTTTCCCAGGAGAAAGCTGAAAGTTTGCCTCCCATTACTCTAAGCTTCCACTCCCACTCTTGAATGAAACTGAAATTCAGAACAGTGGGTGGTTGCAGATCCAGGAAAAACTGTTTCCTGGTCTTGGCTTCTGGCTAGTGGAGCAGTTTGTTTGCTTGTTTAATCAAATTGGGAGTAGATTTACTGGGAAGATTTGTATTTAGACAGCAGTTCTTGTTAAATGGATCTCCTAATATGTTTCTGTAGAAGAACAAGTTGCATTCAGCCTTGTAAGGGACCCAGATTTTCTGTTCTAGCTTTCCCTGTCTCAGGTTCAGGTCACTGTAATGTGCATGGCACAGTTAGTCTTTCTTATTCTTTCTTACTGTTTTCTGAGAGTCAGTTTTTGAAGGGTCTTTATTTATCAGCCTCTAAAAACCAAATCCTGTCTACAGATTACTCTGGAATCTCATCTTGTATACTGCTCAGCAGATGACCATAAGCAATACTGTGTGTGTGCAAAGCAGTGATTAAAGGAGGAGTGAAATTAGAAATGCATTTGGGACTTTGGGGAAGCAGGAGAATCCCTGCATCTGTTTTCTAATGATGTTTCTTTGTTTAACTCTCATTGACTTCAGTGAGATGCTGCTTGTTATATTTTACAGTCTACAGTCTCTAGTCTGTCTTAGAAATACTGGTGGTACAGTATTTCTTATGTGATTTTAAATACATTATTTAAAATTTTTAATAGAACTTTTTTTTTGTTCTTAATCCAGTGCAGTTGAGAAATTAAAATCCCCAAGTGTTTAACTTTCTGTATGTTTCTTACAATGATTTTTTTTTTTTAATATACCATCTGTAAGGACCAGGAAAAAAAAAAAGTCCTTTCTTAATTTGAGAACTCTTACTTCTGTTTAGTTTCTGAAAAGCAGTTGTTCCTTAAGAATCCAATCTTTTGCTTTCTAGTACGGTGTGATTAAGTGCTTTGAAATCTAAAATTAATGAAACAATAATAGATTTTTCCTTTTTTTTTCCTAAATTGATGTTTAATATATGATACAACTTGCATATGATTATTAATACTGAATAATTTTTGGTCTGTTTTTTTAGCAGGTATGAATGATGTCAGTTGTATTTTATCACCTGTGAAAAAAGCAAGCTGTATTGGCTTCCCACAGAAATATATGGGAGGGGGAAATATGCCTTCAGTCTTCTTTCCTATTGGAAAGCATTCCTCCAAACTTGGCCCCAAGATATCTCTAAAATAGGGCACAGAACTTGGAAAAAAACCTAAAGAACAAAAACCCCCTATATTAGATGCCTAGGAGAAATCCGTGTAGTACAGCATGTTGTTGTGTAAGCACATGATTGCATGCATCTCTGAGCACGGAGGCTGCTGGAAGGGGACATGTATGTCACCTGCAGGGAACACAGCACTTGCCGTGAACCACATGGCTGCCTGGGAACAGCCCCAGGCAAACTGCTTCCACTCTCCTCATCTTAGCCCCAAGCCATGAAAGCTGGCTTCCAGCCCTGTTGGATGGTGTCTCTGTGTGTCTATTTGTGCTGTGGAGCTCACAGTGTTGAAGAACTGGGGGTTGTATCGTGCTGAATAAGTAGCCCTTAGACTTAGATACCTGTTACAGGTCATGCCTCTATCTCCAAGATGAAAACTCATTGCCTGTTTAGTGTGAGGCATCAGGGTTGCCTCGTGTACCTGCTGATACAGGTGCAGGTTGATCTGTACCTTGCTCTTACCAGGGTGATCAGAGTTGTCTCAGGACATCCATTCTACCAGGAGCGGGGGAGGCTTTGTGCAAGCGTGGAAATGCTGTTCACAACAGGACATTAGTCTGATTGTCTAACCGGGAGCATGACTTGTGGATGGCCCTCTCTAACAGCAAGCTGTGATGCCAAAAACTACTGTTCCTGGCCAGCGCTGAGGAGCACCAAGGTAGTGATTCACAAAGATAATACTTAAGTATGTGCATAGGGGAAACTGATGAGCTGAGGCAGAGTCTGCAGATGGTGCTGAACTCTTTCTTCCCATCTTTTACCAGGTCAGCAATTTCTAGATGTGTGTTTTGTTTGAGGCCTAGACCATTTGGCAGTCTTATTTCTGCTTAATTAGCTTTGTGATTTAAAACTATTTGTGGCCTCCTAATGAACTGGGAAAAACCCAGCAGTTGTTAGCAGCTGGCTGGGATTTTAACAGCAGCCATGTCCGTTCAGCAGAACAGCAATAAAGTAGTGAGAAGAAATGTCTGACAGTACTGCCAGGGGTCAGGACATGTAAGGGCTATCCTCAGACATGTTAATGATCACTATTAGTACAGTGCAGAATTTCAGCTGGACATAAACAGTCTTGTTAAGTGACAGTGACAATGAAGGCTTTGACAGAAGGCTTGGGTTTGTGCAAAGCCCCACGTCCTGTGAAGGAGGATTTAAACTAAGGTGCTGGACATGGACCAGAGCAGCTGTGGAACGAGGGCATACTCCCATTGGACTTTCAACAACTTTCCAGCCCTGCTGAGATTTGCCAGGGAAAATCTGTCAAAACCCTTAGGCAATTAGTTGCCCAGCTCTATTACCCAGCCCTGCGGAGCTTCACTGAGAGGTGGACGTGACCGTTGCTGGGTGGTGCTTAAATCTACTAGTTCTGGTTGTGCCTGTGCCTTAGGGCTCAGCCCTCTGAGCCTGTTATGCTCATCACCAGTTTGATGTTTTCTCAGGCAAAGCAACTGAATCTGTAATCTGATGTCCCTGTCACCTGCAGAAGGTGTCCCCCAATATTTAATGGTATGTGACCATCCAGGTGACAATCTCCTATGACTACAGTCTATTTCTTCTGTTATATTCCTCCTTCTTACAGTGGTTCTCAGTTATTTCTGTGATGCAGATTTTCACGGAATTGTTTTGTCTGTTCCTGAAACCCCAGATCACAAATCTGCTCTATCTCTCATGATTATTTCTAGCACTAGTCTGGATGAAAGATACAACATATACTTACAGTTAAGAGAGGTATATTGAGATGTAGTCTGTAACACTTAATGCTCCATTTTTGCCAGTCTGCAATTTAACAAAACTAAATATGGATCACAGTCTTAGCATGCATACTTTTTGTAGCTGCCTTTCCTGTTTTGATTATATTTTCCTAAGTTTAGAGATAATGGAGAGCAGTTACAATATTGCTGAACTTGTGCTTCAGTGATAACTACTTCAGGAAAAGAAACAGTGTGTATGAAAGAAACTATATGTTGTCTGCTGAAAATGCTGTTCAGATGCATAAAACACTTGGCTAGCTGATGCACCTGTAGGAAGGCTAGCACCAGGGCCTAAAAGCATTCTTTTAAATCATTCCAGCCCTTCAAGAAGCCTGCCCATCTTTGTTATGGAGAAAGATTATTTTATTTGATTTTATTTTATTTTATTCTATTTTATTTTATTTTATTTTATTTTATTTTATTTTATTTTATTTTATTCCCATATCACAAACATGAATCTTTCATGGGAGTCCAATTACATTTTGGATGTATGTGATAAAAGGTAGAGTTGCCTTAATGTCTGTCAGTACACATTTGAGGCCAGCAAGAAGTATCTGGCTCTGGTTTTAGTTTTTTCAATCCATAAATGATCCTCACATGTCCTCTTAACCTGTATTTGTGGGGGGACATTTTGGTGCCTTCGAACAAAATTCTCTCTGCAGATCTGTACACGCTTCCTTTTGCTATCTCAGGTGCTAATTATATTATGTGGAGCCGCCTCTCAGGGTTAGCTCTGATGTTTTATTTTATGGCTGGATGGATTTCTTCTATTTTGTTTTAATAAAGTTGATATGCACATAATACAGTGACCTTTATTTTACTGTCATTTTTGTCAAGTTCTCTAAAAAATACGTCTGCAGCCACTAAATAATGCCCTGGTGTGGTTTTGTTACGAAAATGGTACCTAACGGAAACAGAAATAGCAAAGAATAACTGCATCACTGTGGGTATTTAAGTGTATCTATTCCAGGTGGGGTTTCATAGT
The DNA here is from genome assembly GCA_026212715.1 of Elanus axillaris. NCBI lineage: Eukaryota > Metazoa > Chordata > Aves > Accipitriformes > Accipitridae > Elanus > Elanus axillaris. The sequence continues at coordinate 17,285,936 of JANZLQ010000050.1, forward strand.
TCAGGCCAGGATTTCTTAGATCTGTTTCCTCAAGTTATTTTCCAGGATTTGAGATCAGTAGAGGCCCTTGCTAAACCAAGGAAAGTATCATAAGAAAACACAGCAGCTGAGAATTTTAGTCAGTCCCTTTGATTTCCTGACAATGTGATTGAGAATGCACCTCCTGCCCACAGGAACTGAAGGTCTCTCAGGTGGGGGAGATGTAATCTCTGCAAAACTGAGACTGCTTCTTCTGAGCACCTCCTCTTTCCCACAATAGTTTGCTGTTCTTGGAGGATGACAGCCCCCATGACCTCCAGCTGTAACAGCGGCTGTTGCTTTTTTGGTGTGGAAGTCACAGAAGATTTGTATCATAATATCAAAACTAAGATACTTAGAATCTGCTTTTTCCTCACTGCAACCAGAAATGCTCTTGGCTGAAGTAGCTGCCTATCTTCCATTCATCAGGGGTCCTTGAGTCTTGAGAGGGATGCCAGGAGAGCTGCCCTGAAACTCCTAACCTCTTTCAGGTGTCCACTTAAGTATTGCTAAATAGCCCTGCTAAAAGGCTTGACAAATTTTTCATGCACTTGAGGGTTTTCCTCCTCTTCTGCTGCCACAGTTTGTATCTTTCCCCATTTATTTATCCAGCTAGTTTGGAAACAGACTTCTTTAATGAGGGGAAAACTTCACCACTAGATGATATCTGTTTTAGTTCTCCACCTTTTATTGCCTGTGGTTTTGTTTCTCTTTTTCCCGCCCTCTCCCACCCACCATGCTTTACTATACATCTTTCTGACAGTTGTTGCCTTAGATAGCTACAGTTTGAAAGTAAGTTGAACTTCAACAAACGTATTTTGGCTTTCAGTGATGATAGTCTAATCAACCTCGGCTGCAGTTTTCTCCATTGTCCCTTCAAGTCAGTTCTGTTGTCTTTTTATCCATGGTGTGTACTTCTAGTTTTTGCAGCGTGGTAGTATCCATTGCACATCTTCATCCTTTTCAGAATATTGGCAACTGCCAACCAATCTGACCAAGCCACTTCTGGGAGAGACAACAGCAATGGAGAGGATATCTTATGGAAAGGGCTTTTCACAGCCATTTCTGTTGAACTGGGATAAACCACCTAAAGCAAAAGCTTTAAGTGTCTTCCCCAGCTCCTTCTGAAGCCCTTCCTTTGTGAAGTGGTTCTTTGGCCAAAAGTGTAGCCCAGCTTCCCCCACCCCCCTTTTTTGCTGTGTTTTCCTTCTAGAGAGAACGGTCATGTACTGTCATAGATTTCCTTTTTATATGGAGTGCAAGGCTCCTTAGCTGTCTGTAATGCAGCTTCATAGTCAGTCTCTGAGGAAGCTGAAAAGAGTTTTAAAAGCTCTCCTACAAGTGCTGTTGTCAAAAATTACCTTATCTTCAAACAACACTTTGTGTGTGTTTATATCATCCCTTACAAATCCAAAGTGTCTGTTTTTAAATCCCTGTATTCCCCACTTTGAGAGTATTTCAGCTCTGTTGGGACTTTGAACCACTGTTTTTCGTAGTTCACTTTAGTCTTAACTATTTTGTGGCAGTCTGTAATCTCTCAAAGTCTAAGAGAGGCCTGCTGCATTTCTGCACAGTACAGAAGCTAACTCCAACTGGTATTTTTGTCAGCCTTCAGAAATAGAGACTCACAAAAGATGCTTCTTGCTCTTTTATTTTTACTTGCCTGTCAGTGAAGTCACCCTAACAACTCTTCTTTCCTGAAAATCACAGATATAAACGGGATTTTAAAACATAGTTAATATCTGTCCTGAGGGTGTCTTTCATCTATTGCTGATAGACATTCCTAGTTGTTAAGGCTGAGGGACCATTGCGACTCTGGAATGTGACTTAATAATTCCTATATCAATCTCAATAATTTGTGGTGGGATGCAGATAGATTACTGTGGGCCAGCCTAATTCTTTTTGTAACCAGTAGGTGAACTGCTGTCTTTTTTTGATGTTCACAAGTATAATGAACAGTGGATCTTCTTCACTGAACAAAACTGTTGAAACTATAACAGCTTCCATACAAAGCACAAGTATATGTCATTGCTTGTGCAAATTCATATGCACTTATATTTGTGTGTCTCACCATGAAAAAGAAGCAATTATAACTCCAGACCACTGGACAGAAAACAAGCAAGAAGTGGAGCAAAACAAGCATTATGTGAAAACCCTGGGGGATGGATGGGAACTTAGGAAAGGGTTTTGAGTTCATTGTCAGTTAGGTGGAAGCTGAGCACTGTGAGCAAATAAGCTATCTCCTACTGTGTTTAGGGAAATAGATTTTCATGTCCACTTGTTGTAAATAGCAAGACCATGTAAGACGTGTATCCTCTGTATCAACTTCTATTTTAGAATAAAATGCAATTTGAACCTGAATTTCTGCTAACTTCCTGGGTCAGAAAGGAGTAACAATATTTCTGCTTAAACAATCTGGTCCTGGTCTTAAGCATATTTACTGCTGGAAAATCTGACACCTTGTGATAACCTGGTCAAATCGTTACATATCCCCACTGTTTAAAAACATGTACTGTAGTTTTAGAATTTCAAAAGGAATTGGGAATGGCCTGAGGGAAGAGCTGATGAGAAGTCTGCAGTTAGCTGCATTTTGAAGCAAATGAAACTTTGGAAACCTTTTACTGGTGCTGTTTGCCTTTTATGCATGAATTTTTTATTTTTTTTTTAGGTTGTAATTTCTTTTCTTGGAAAACCTAATCTATTTATTTAACAGGCTGACCCACCTTCCCCCAAAAGTCAACCAGTTACACTTTCTCCTTCATTCTCATTTGTAGCCAAAAATGTTTGGATTAAGCTTTTGACAATAGTCAAGAAATTTTGAAGATGGCAGACACTTTCTGTGAAAACAGTTATTTCAGTAAACCTGTTTATTTCAGTAAACCTGTTTATTTCAGTCTAATGCTTGCTGAGTAGCATCAGAACTCATTTTCATCACTGCCAAAATCTAAAGTCTGGAGGTGTCACTAAGCAGATCTCTTATTGCAGTTTTATTTCCATGCTATTTGATTTCTTAAGTCACTCCAAACACATTAAGATGGAGAAAGAACAAGTTGAAAAGGTATAAACAGAGCAAGGAAAGCAAAATTGACAGAGAAAGGAAAAAAGGAAAAAAAGCTTTCTGTAAAGTAGTAGAAACATGATGGATCGGTTTATCTGCAGAATGATAGATTTACTTTATGGTTGGTAAGAGGCTACTCCCCCCCTTTTTTAATAATCTGTTTCTCTTTTGTGTTTCAAAATTATTTCCTTTTTCTTTTCTTTTCACCTTTTATGCTTATTTGCTTTCTTCTCATTCTCTATCTCTCCTCCTTTCTTGGGACGTAATCTTAGGTGCAGTTCTTCACTGCTGGCTTGCCAGACTTAGCCCTTTGGCAAGTTCTTCAAAGTCAAATACATGTTTACAGTGACAAATACAATGCTGGGGAGGGGTGGTGGTGGTGTCATTTTTTTTAGCTTCCAAATTACAGGTGCAGTTCGTGCCTGTACTTTCCAAACTCACAGTTCATTTGTAGTTGTAAATCAGTGTGTATTAGTTGATTTGTGCTGGTAATCACTCTATTCATTCTCCATCCTCTACAGATTTGAAATTGGAAAGCATTGTCTCCAGTTTTCATCTTGGCTAATGGAGTCTCTCATTGCCAATGAATAGCTGAAATGTTCCATGGAATCTTTAAGTTACATCTTTATGAGAGGACATGCTAATGACTTTATGTGGAAGGAGTTCACACATTTTCTAGGCCACACTCACTGTCAGTACCAGGGGTTTCTTTTATTAGTTCTGTTTCCCCCTCTCAGTTCCCCATGAGCTTTTTGCTCATCTTTGTCTCTTCCTCGGGCTCTCTGCCATTCCCCAGTCTGTGCCAGAATCTCTGTGTTATCATGTCATTGTGTTTGCTAATCTTTTCTTCTCAGCCATCTGGAAGATGGGGTTTTTTTTGCCGAGTATCTAAACAAAACAATCTTCTCCTCCTGCTGTCCCATCAGTGACATCTCAAATGAAATCCTTCATTGGTCTATCCTGGGCCTGATCCTCCGGAGTCTTTTTCTGTATGAGTTTGGACAATAGAACAGAAAGTGCACTGAAGTTTTTGTGATGGTTTGCTTTATTAAAAAAAAAAAAAAGGCAGGGAGAGCAAACTTTCTTCAAGGGTGGTATGATAGGAGATTACTTCCCCCTTTCCAGTGAGATCCCGGCTGCAGTACTATGGTCAGCTTTTTGCAGCACTGTGACGAAAATGTAGATAAATCAGAGGAGGTCCAGAGGGCAACAGTGGAAATGAAAAGAGATTTAGAGAAAGTGACTTATGAGGAAAACAAAGAACTTTTTTTTTTTTCCCCTGCCTCCCCCCAAAAGAGAAGGTGCTCTACACTAATGGCCTCCAGGATAGCAAGGTGTGTTATAAAGAGGTGAACAATTACTTGCTCTCCAGATTTGTTGATCATAGAGAAAAAATAAACAGCAAGTTTGTGGCAGAGATTAGCTCCTATAGTAGAAAAACTGTATTTAGCAGGGTAGCAAAGTGCTGGAACAGACTGACTAGGATGACTGTGAACTTGTCTCAGGAAGGCTGGGTGTAAGACAGGCTTGTCACAGATCCCCTAGGCACTGTTTTGCCTGCTTTGCCTCAGGGGACCTCTTCCAGCTCTGCAGTTCTGTGGGGAGGGGAGAGTGGTTATGCTAAAGGCAGCATGCTAGTAGTTGCCATCAGCCAGTTCTTTGATCTGCAGGCAATTTCTGACCTGGCGGAAGCTGATGGCATTACTGACAAGTTTCCATGAGCTCTGAGTGGCCTCACTTCCCACACCAGCATTAACAGGCTGCTGGTCTCTCCTGCCTGGACTATTTCCTTACAGGCTGTGTTGTTCAAATGTGGCTGAGTTACCGCTAAGCAGACGAAGAAGTGCTGTTAGGGTAAAGAGAAGACTTAATTTTGTTCCCTCTCTAGCAGTTAGTAGTCATCATCACTATCACAGTTCTTGATGTCAACAAGTAGCTCAGCCAATCAGGAGCACTGAAGTATGTTCTGGCCTGGATTCAGATGGACGAAATGCTACCTTGGTCTCAGAGCCAGCCGGTAGGACAGAAGGACAGCGGTGGCATTCAGGCTGTCTGACTCCGTGCTCCTGCATCTCTGCCAAAGATATTCTGATATCTTGACTTTAGCAAGTATTGCGAAGTCCTAGAATTACTGATTCAGTAAGCTTTCTCTATGAATAAAAATGCCTCTCTCTCCCCAGGGTTCATTTCTTCTAATTATTTTTTTCTTTTCCTATCTCTGCTTGAAGGGTAGGATTGCAGAAAGATTTTCATTGGAGAAAGGGCTGAGTCAAGTACTGCTTTTTTGAAATAAGCAGTGAGTGCTCGGGATTTATACCCTACTGGCGTGGTAAACATTAGCTCTCCATTTATGGAACATTTGCCCTCTACTCTTTAACACTGCTTTGCGTAGGAATGGTGCTGTTTGGATCCTGTTCCCCCTTGGTTTGCTACTATTAAAACTGTGCTTCTAATGAAAGTAAGATTTTGTTATCTGCAGGCCTGAGATGCTAATGTTTTACCTCTTTATTTTTCTCATAGAAGGCATTAATGTGCATGTTTTAATCCTTGGCATTCATTACAAAGCCTATGCCTGTGCTTTTTCCAGCTTCTGCTACTACATAGTTGGGGAGGATTGCTTTATGGTCCCTTTCCCTCGATGGACCTCACTGACCAGGATGGGAAAGTGTAGGAGAGAGTCCAGCACCTTACCTAGGGACCCTTATGGATCATCAGCCTGCTGGCTACCTACTTGGTATCTACATTACTGTGCGTGTGATCATATGATCCTGGTTGGCCTTCAGAAGAGCTCATCCATTTGCCATATCTGCAGGCATGAATGAGAGTTTCCTGCAGAGCTGTGAAACCTTGCAGGAGGAACTGCCATCAGCCTTCCCAAAGAGTTCTCTCTGTCATATCACTCAGTGAGGCATTTTTCACTGGGAGCAGCAGTGAAAATGTGTCACCCTGTTTTTGCTGCTGCTGCTTGTAAAGCGTGACTTCCATGACTGATGAGCTTAAGGAGACAGTCCCAGCCTTGCTTTCCATGTCAGAAATGGAGACATCAGAGGGAGACAAAGTGAGAGACTTAAGGTTGGTGGAGAGGAGCAGCAGAGAGGGCAAGTGAATTAACAGAGTTGGGGGGGAAGTGATGTAAGCATCTGTAGGAAAAGGAAGGTGGCAGAGATACTTGTGAGAGAAAGAGAACTAAGAGAAGAATGTGAGTGAAAGACAGAGAGGTAAGGAGGAAAAAAAAATAGGCAACTGACTGACAGCTAGCAACTGTGTGGATGGTACACTCCCAAATATATTTAACTATCAATATATTGTTTAAGTGCTATGCTTCTGATTTGCCTACCCTGGTATTTTCTGGGTGTAAACTCAACTTTTAGGACTTTTCTTCAGGAAAAGGAGTAAAATATGTGACCAACAATTAAGCCATGTTTTCAGAAGGAAGATATTATCAGCCCTCTATAGCCTCTTTCACAGGTGAAAATATTTAGAAATAAGCATATTTTTCATTTGTCTTTTTAGATGCCTTGTTCACCTTATGCTCCTTCCTTGAAAGTGCATCTCCAGCCAAATGTTACCAGTCTCCCTAGTCTTCTTCCCAGCCTTTCCAAGCCCTGGCACTTTTCCAGTACACTTCTCATGTTTTAAAAAGTTACTTCTGTTGTTTGTTACATATGCAGAAAAGTAATCTTTCTGATACCAAACAGCAAGCTGTTTGGAGGGATGGCTGATCAACTGCTTAAAAAGCAACAGTCTATGTTTTCACCATCACTTCAAAAAAAAAAAAAGTTTTGTAAGTGGGTCTTCATGGTTGTTATTTTTGGAACAATCTAGAACATGATCATTTGTATATTTGTCTTTTTCTTTACTGATTCTTTGAATAGGTATAAAGTTTGCAAAACCCACATTAAAAAGTTTAGCTAATGAAATATTGAAAAAGCAAGACTGTGAGGGTAAAAAGCTGAGCAGGTGAGCTTAGAGGCCAAGAAACTGGGTGGTTTGGCAAAGTAGTTTGGTGGCTGGAAATTTCAAGACAAATTTGGAGAAGCTCTGGGATTGAGACATGCAGTCTGTACAGAGTATTTTTGTCTCCTGTTCTCCCACCCCACAGATGAGTAATCTCTAGTGATGTCAGTGGGCGTTATCCCCATGTCCTGAGGGTAATAGATTGGGCCCCTGTAGTGTAAGTATTGCTTCATTTTTTCTTGAGCTGGAAAGTCATTTGAGTTTCCCTTAAATGTTTCACAAGGGAGCTGAGAGGGAGGAAGAGAGGTATAATATTCCTTTCTAGTTGCATCACTTGCGTGTTTCGCAGTTGAACTGTATAGTACAAACCCAGATTTGGAATTGTTTAAATGACAACAGAGTTATTGCTTGGCTTCTCAAATATTTTGGCTGCTCACATACTCAGTCAAGCTACAGTACTCCCCCAACAAATGCAATCATGGGAGAACAAATGGCAAAGAACATGAACAGCCCGAAGTAGTGTCAGCGCTTTTGGCAGGGAGGTGCCAGCTGTCATTGGAAACAAGTTCAGAATTTGCTGTGAGGATTTTTCTAAGGAAAGTGAGTCTTTAGAAAGGTTATAAAAGGAATGAAACCCAGGGAAGCAAGCAATTCAGCAGTGTTTACTAATGATTTTTGTGCTATTTTATATTGTGAAAAAGGTTAGTTATCAGAAAAACTATTTCAGATAAAGAAGTTCATTCTTCTATATAAAGATACACACAGACAGTTTTGGAGATAGAAAAGTTGTCCTGATTCTTTAGGTTCATGAGCCTTGAATAAATTTAATTAAAAAAAAGGAAAAAAAACCCTTCTGCTCAGAGAACATGAAAGCCTAAACACGTGAAACTTTTATGAGTTATGAACATGGGAGCCATGCTGTAGGAAACAAGCAAGGAAGTTCTGTAGCTTTCTAGTGAAAAATCTAGCACAGATCTATTTCACATGTTTAAAGGCCTGTCCTTTCTTCAAGTAAATGCTTGCTTTCATTTTAAAAGGAAGAAAGGGAAGGCTGGGAAAGATGGGGAGAAATTACTGAACAAATGTTGACTTTGCAGATCCCAAGTGGAAGCAACCCAGATAGAGAGTAATTTCAGAGCTAGCTCTTCCAGGAGCTGCAGCTTTGCCCTGTGCTAGACACGGGAGGCTGAATGTCAGCCCTGGCGCTTGCAGGGTGACGTGCCAGGTGGTAATGAAATTAGGGAGGGCTCAGGGCAGCCCATTGCTCCCCCTTTTTCATTGAATGACCTCCTTCAAGAGCAGATGGCCCCATGTTAAACTTGACTCTGTCCTAACTGTCCTGCAGTTTTGGTTTAAGTTTACCAGAGCTGACTCTTAAGTAAGAGTATTTCTTTTTGATGAGAATAAAGCAGATCCATACCCCATGTATACTGAGGTCTAATAAAATATATCCTTTATTCATAACTGCCTTTCCAGCATTGCTGCAGCAATTCAGATTTAATTTTGGGGTAGGAATTATTTGCATGCAAAGAACAAGTACTTCAAAGTATGTGAAGATAAGGGACTTAAGTAAAAACTAAGCAGTCCACAGGATAACTGTGGTAGCTTTTTCTTCTCAGTCAGAAACTTCAGAGAAGTACCAGAATGAGAGTGCTCCAACTGGAACAGCACAAAACAAGTCTTTAATGAAAGCAATTGGAATAACACTGAATAAACTGTTTTAATGGAGCTCCAAAGAGATATGTAAAAGCTGCTAGTAAAGTCAGTTGAAGGCCTGTCACAGTGCCTCAGAAGTCCCTCCACAGCCCTCCTGCTGGCAGCTGTTCAAGTCTCTTTACAGTACATTAGAGGTAAGTCCAGCCGTATTATACCAACCCCTTTGAAAAACTAATAAAAATCTTATCCCTGTGAGAGAAGCCCACTGCTGCTCGGAGAGGAACTGTGTGCCCTTCGGTCTGCGAGTCATTTGTTTCTTCAGCTGGCACAAAGGAGGGTCTTTAGTAATTTGCAAAGCCATTGTTAATAGCTGTATTCCCTGCACTTGTCTCCTAGTAGCAAGAGACATCCATTAAAACGTGCTGCTCAAAAACAGGCCCAAACAATACAGTTCAGTGCCCCAAAAGTCCTTTTTCAAATTCTGGCCTGGATTGGGTAGATTAAACTGTAGTTTATGCCATGTGGCACCACCTTCCTGAGAGACTGTGCTCAGGAGTTCTCATGCAGAAAGCCTTTTTGCCTGGGCAATGGTCTCTTGCTCTGTGAGGACATGAACACAGGTGTAAGTGTATGAGGTGAAGATCTGGTCCTTTTTTTGTCAGCACCAAACCTGTCCCATGGGAAGGCTTCTATGGAAATGCAACATGATGAGATGCAGGAAGCAGTTTCTTTCCTCTATGGTGGTGGCTCACCTGGGAGAGCATAGTTTCTGTAGCACCTGTGAACCAGAATTTCTTCTGATGGGTGGCCACCTTAAAAATTAATGGTAGATTGCCTCTGCTAAGGAAATTGATGTCCTCCCTTGCCATGTGCCATGGACCTAGACCTGTAGGAAACTTATCCAAGAGGATTTTTGCCAAGGCCCACAAAACCAACAAAGAAGCATTAAGTATTCTTTCCCCCAGGTGTACTGGAACCAGGTTCTGTAACTGCAGAGAAGATGACCCCAGAACAGGTGTGAATGCAAAAGCTGTTAAAAGTGCACCTGTATACTGAGATTGCGTTATGTATTGTTACATTGTACATGGAATATGAGAAGATTCATGGTGTTGTCATAAGAGAAATTTTGAACTAACAGAGTTTGTACAGAGTATAAAAAGCCCAGTTCTGAGACTATATTAAGTAAAATTCTGAAAAAGAATTTCTTATTAATTTCATTTTCACTTTATCATGTGTATTTTAGATTTCATTTTGATTTTACTATTCTGATATTTTATAACGCAAAATATTTTTACCTGTCATAAAAAAAATTTATAATTTCCTTCCAAAACCAAAAAGGAATTAATATTTTCTGCTAAATGTTCTAATTCCTATCAGAGCAGCATTTTTTTATATGAAGTTGTTCAGACAGGAAGATTTCAGGTGACCCACTTGACAGTCATTTGGAATCGTTACTTTACCAAAAAGTGAAAGAGCTTTGGAAGAATTATCCCAGTCGTCTTAAATAAGGTCCAAAAAATTCTTTATGCCATAGTCACTGCGTCCTGTACATGTCATGTATTTTAGACAGAAGTTATTTAAGATACAGTTCAGAGGCTTTTTAGAGAATAATTTTTAAATCCTTCCCTGTAAATCCATGCTATGTTTAATACCATAAGCATAGCTGCATAACCTTAACAGGAAGGAGGATATTAAATGAGCTGATTCTAAGCTTGTCAAAGTTGAATTGTTTTCAACAGAAAAGAAATTTGAAGATGCTAGACACTAGGCCAAGCTAAAAGCAAGGATACTTGGGTATGTTATGATATGTGGGGCATGGGAAGTGGATGCTGGTCCGTAATTATTCTGAGTAATGTCTGACCTGTGTCTGATGGCTGGGGATTAATGTTTGTGATTCCAGTAAAAAGGCTTATCTTCTAGTGGGGAAAGAGACAATGAGGTGGCCAAAAGGATGGCAGGCTTTGGAATGCCCAGAGCCCTGCGTGACCACAGAATAACTTTCTCACAGGCACTGGATTAGCAGGATTGTGTTGAGAAGAGTGAAATAATCGGTGCCTACAGTGAATGCATTCATCTCATGGCTGTTGCTGTTTTTATTCTGAATTTGTATGCACACACGATTCTGTTTAGTTCCAGACAGATGGAGAAAACTTCTAGCTATCATTTTTGCTACATTTTAGACAATCAAAGTATCTCCCTGTGGCCTCTTCTGCTGCACCCAGCCTAGGATATGGATCACTAGTGACACATAAAGATACACGTCTATGCTGTGTGATTCTGTATCTTTGTTTTTTACTATCTGCCATAACCAGTAACAAAGAGATTTGTGCAGATGACTATCAACAGTTGCTGGAAAGAGAAAGAGAGAGAAGCCCCAAAGTATTAATAAAACCAGTATCTTCTCTAGCAGGCTGGCTGAGTTTGAGCTGCGATCTCATTTCCTGTTCTCTGAGTGCACAACATGTAAGCTGATTAACAGAGCGGATGGCATTGCCATGGCCTCCCAAAGCCTCCACGTTTTATGTTCACAACAGCTCCTCTCACTAGAAATAGGGGGTAAGAAAGTGCTAGTAGACATCTGTTGTTTGTGTTTTGTAATGTCTCGGGTGGGGAAGTTGTGCTCCCTTCACTTTTGCAGTGATGTATAATCATCCATTTGATTGTATTATGATGTACTGCTGCAGGAAAAAGAGGCATGAGGTATCTGCACATTTGGAAAATGGGGGATTAAATCATGGGAATAGTTTAAGGATCTACATGTACAGACCTGTTGATGCTGCCTACTGCTTTTGGGCTGTATGTGTTGGCATGTCTGGATCTATATTTCACTGTGACCTTAGAAAGGGCAAGAGGACCTTAAAACCTGTATGTGTTGAAGAAAATGTCCATAGTAGTGATGCACCAGTTCAGCAAATGCCTCAGATGACTTTTTTGCCTGTGTTTTTCTCAGCATTCAAGATGAAAGCAGGACAGTATTGAGCTAAAAATTGACAGAGGGACTGAGAGAGAGCAGATTTGGACTGGGCTTTGGAGGTCAGTCTTTGGCTTTTTGCAGCTTGGATGTAGGATCCTGCCATTGCACGGGCTGGCACCTGGTGGTGACGTGTTGCAAATGGATACAAGCACATTACCCTTGTGGTTTGCTAGAAAATGCTAGGTGCCTTTCTACTGCACTACTGCAAAAGCCTTGTGCTCTGTCAACCATTCTTCTGTGAGAAATACTTCTGAGCTTCTCAGAATAATTGGATGGGAGGATTACATGTTTAAGATGAACTTGGATTTGTTCCATTTGAACTGTAAATGCAGTGGATATTTAATGGTCCTATGTTGAAAAGACTTATTACCTTGTAGCTATTGTACAGGCAAGCCCCTACAAGATAAGGTACAAGAGAACTGAAGGAAAGCTTAGATGATTCTTAGGCTCAGGTGATTAATAAGGTGAATAGTTAAAAACAATATAAATGTGATTTAAAAACTCATCCTCAAATGCACCCTTTGAATATCTGATCCTGGCAAAGTAGATGTGAGAGTCATTCTTCCTGCTGTGTTTCCCTCTTCCCTTTGATTTTTCCAGCCTCCCTTTCCTCACAGAGTCTTGACAGGCTACTTTTGCTGCTTGGCTCTTTTGATGCTGATTTTCCTTACACCATTGCTTTGGTCATTTCAAACTTGAATCATTCCTAAACAAATGCCAAATGCCATGGAAACAAACTGTTCTCATGTAATGGCCTTGACTATTAGCCTCTTGACTTAGTGGCTTCTCAGCAGAAGGAACTGAGAACTTGAGCCATCCCATGGCAGAAAGGAGGAAAGGACACATACTGGAGGTACTTTTAAATGCTATTCTGCTGACAATAAACACAATAAAGAATAAAGGAAAAAAGGTCTTTATCAGCTCAACTGAGGATACCATACCATAAATGCTAGGTTAGTTGAATCCTGCTTGCTGCTTTCAAAATGTTTTTTTTATCTCAGGAAAGGTTTGTTTATTCCTCCAGAAATGCTGTATACTTTTTTCTTTTCCTTTTTTTTTTTTTCTTTCTTTTTTCCTTTTACTTTGTCATGGGCCATCAGATATGCATGAGTTTTCCTGAACATCAGTTCTCCTGGAATCCCACTGAGTACCTGATCACAACTGAGTATAACTGCTCATTTTGGCCCTACAGCAGTACTGAATTAAACCCTCCAGAACAAAGTTTAAAAACTTATTTACTAGTGTACTGTATGAAAAATGTGTATGTAGTAAGAATAGTTAAAGCTGTAAGAGCTGAAAGGTTAATAACAAACAATCATTAAAGAAGGGATTCAGAGGGGAGTCATATAGTTTTGGGTTTGTGTGATGGGGTTTTGCTGGATAGGGGCTGCAGGGGTGGCTCCTGTGAGAAGCTGCTAGAAGCTTTCCGAGTTCGAAGTGGGACCCACCTCTGGCCCAGGCTGAGCCCATCAGTGACAGTGGTAACACCTGTGGGAGAGCAGATTTAAGAAGGGAACCTTCAGTGAGTAGGGGATTGGGATGTGAGAGGAACCCTTCTGCAGACACTGAGGTCAGTGAAGGAGGAGGGGATGCCCCTGCAGCCTGTGGCGAGATGGCAGGCTGTCCCCCCCCCCAGCCCGTGGAGGGGAGCTGGGGAGCAGATGGACCCCAAGATGGCTGTGACTCCATGGGAAAGCCTGTGCTGGAGCAGTCTGTGCCTGAAGGACTGCAGCCCATGGGAGGGACTCATGTTGGAGAAGTTCATGGAGAACTCTCTTACGTGAGAGGGACCCCATGCTGGAGCAGGGGAAGAGCATGGAGGAAGGAGCGGCAGAGACAAGGTGTGATGAAGTCACCCTGTATTGTGTTTCTGTGGCAAGGTTTTGGTAGCGGGGGGGGGTTACAGGGGCAGCTTCTGTGAGAAGCTGCTGGAAGCTTCCCCTTTGTCTGTTAGAGCCAATGCCAGTCGGCTCTAAGATGGAGCCGCTGCCAGCCAAGGCTGAGCCAATCAGTGATAATGGTAACGTCTCTGGGATAACATTCTAAGAAGGAAAAAAAGTTGGGGAATGGGGGAGAAATGGCAGCTGGGGAGTGAGAACATGTAAGAGAAACAACTCTGCAGACACCAAGGTCACTGAAGAGGGAGGGGGAGGAGGTGCTCCAGGCGCCAGAGCAGAGATTCCCCTGCAGCCCATGGTGAAGACCATGGTGAGGCAGGCTGTCCC
>JANZLQ010000050.1:17299923-17321768 GCA_026212715.1 Elanus axillaris
ATTTAAACATTTTCACACATCCTATTCTGAATGACAAACGTTAATTAAAAACAAGGCAAAAAATAAAAATTCACAACGGAGTGAGCAAGTGGCTCCGTGGTGCTTTGTTGCTGGCTGGGCTTAAACCACAAGATATGGGCATCCTAATGTTTACAATCCATAATAGAAACTACAAATGGAGAATGGGAACTTGCACTGTACTGTACATGCTTAATTTCTTAGAATACTTTATAGAATTTTGCTAAGTTGATCAAATTTCTTGACAAAGACTAGTGCCCTTTTGAATTACAAGTTAGATCATGAATCCACCTTTCAGACACCAAAGCTCTGTTCTTTGTCTTTGTATAGCTTCCTGCCCCCTTTTTCAGTCTTCACCTGACATTTCTCCTTTTTATGTACGTGCCATCTGTGAGTGCATTGCAGGTGCTCTGGTTTTTAAACCCTGTCCTTGTTCTTTGTGCAAGAACAAGAATTTAATCATCATCTCTCTCCAGGGGAAAAATACTTTAAAGGCAGAAACATCTTCTAGTTCTGCAGGAGTCAAATAAGTCTTGTAAAAGATGCTCTTCATCCAGTTCAGAAGTGATTTTCTATCTTAAAAACTGATTAAAACAAAGGTGTACTGAATTTTCATTATAGGTGACACACATGTCTTTGTGTACTTCAGTAGTGCAGTGGAGTAAGTTGTCCTCTAAGTAAACATCTCAAAGGAAAGGCCAATGTAGTGCCTGCTTTCACAGCTGCTATGAAGTCTGTAGGTTGTCTACCTAGATGATTGCTGTATGTTTTGTCTAAGTAGCTACATACATGTGCACGCTTAGTGGGTCACAGAAATAAGCCTCTGTGGTGCAATTTCTTTCTCTTGTTTAAAGCTGGATTAATTGGCATCAGTGCATGTTTAACTCTGGAGATTAGGATGCAAAATCCAACTTTTTGGATCAGGTTATGAGGCTTCAGCCTCTCCCAGGCCCTTATTTCATCCTATTAATGAAACCACAGATTTTGAAGCCACTCTTCCCACATCCCAAAGTAGTATCTGATCTAGTGTACAGCATGTGGCCCATATAGCCATGCTGTGTTTTCATCACTGATCCATGATCACGAAATATTGACTGGCAACTTAGCAGAGAGGATGGTAAGGAACATTTCTTCTCTCTCTTGGCAGAACCACTTGATGCAAAGAGGATATAAAAGCCTATGTAGTTTATTGCCTGGTATGTCTCCTCTGGAAAGACTTAAATTTCTAGAGACATGCTGCTCAGGAGTACAAATCTCTAATTTTGATAATTTAGCATTTTGCTCAGTTATGAGCCACATTTTAATGCAGTGGCTATTGTTTCACATTGTTCTAACAGAAATTTAGCTGAGGAATTCTGTCAGTTGTGACAGTTAAAATCACTCCTCTGGCTTTTTGCTAACAAGATAAAAAGAATAAGCATAGGAAATAAATTTATACACTTAAAAATAAATTATATATAAAGCACAAAAGCAACATATCATGTAATGGTTCTACTTTATTGAAATGAATGCTGGTTAAAAATTTTGAATGATAGCAGCAAGTACATACATGCCATGTGAGGAATTAATATTTGGAACTAACACAGCATTTTTCACTGGTATCTTATTTCACTCTTTTCAACAAATACAAATTCAACATACACATGGGAAACAGAGCAATAGAATGAGGGTTATAACACTTCCTTTAAAGTGTGTCTGAGATACTTTCTTAATAAATACCCTGAGTACTTTCAGCTTCCACTAGGCAAAAATACACAAGCACTCTGCCACTTCACTTTGTCTGTTTTTAGGTTATTTTGTTGTGTACCTTATGTAACTCACTCTTTTAGTCCCATCTCGTTGCTGTTTGGACTGGGAGCAACTCTTGGGTGTTTTACTGCACTAAACCTACTCTAGTGGAAATTATGTGATATGGGAAGATGAGAAGCATGAGCATCCCCTGCTCTCTGTACAGTATACTTGGAGAGGAAAGAGGAACATGTCTCGGAAGGTACAGAATTAAGCGAGACTACAGAGCTGGCAAATGATTTAAAAACCCACCAATTTTTAAATGCATTAAAAATAAGTATTCTTTAATGTAGCATATAATCAAGTCATAGGATTTTCTGTCACAGGATGTTACTGAGGCAAATAGTTAGGAAGATTCAAAAAAGGGATTAGGCATTTGTATAAATAGCAGTAACACTTGAGGCTTTATTGGTAGACCAAAGTTTTATAACAGTCATGGCAAGTCTTTCTTTTCAGAGCATAAACTGAGAAGAAAGGATTTTCTGCTTAATTGTGAACATAGGTTACAGAGTTAGCCTGAGGCACAGGAATTTGCTCTAGTCCAAAGACCCAATCCTCTGAAGCACCAGCAGAGATCAATGTCACAGACCAGACAATGAACTGGTTGGGCTACTTACTTAAGTAAATCGTTCTGTTTTCTTCTAGCAAGCAGTTTTGTGACAGAGGGCCATGGGATGGATTGAAACTGTAGGGGCTGGTGGTGGGCCACCCAGAATTTCTGAGAATTTCTGTCATTCAGTGTTTTTAAATTGACTGCAGTTTTTACTCAGTATCGTTTTGTTGGTGATCATCTGAATACCTAGCAAGCAGTAGCTGCTGAGTAAATGAGCTGGGTGAAGATTGACTATGAGCATGACATGAACATAAACTCTCTGTGGCTCTGTTTTGATGTCACTTTCTAGATTGCAGAAGCTTCCGAAGTCCTGATCAGGTTCCAGCCAGGGTAAATTTATTCCTCCTGTTTCACTTTGTGAGGGGAACCATAGTATGTACACATCAGTGAGAGCTTTGAGGTAGATCTGCCTGTACATTTTCTTCAAGGTAAGCTCACCAAAGGCAATCAAGAAAAAGAGAAACTGGGTCTCATTAGAATGTCTTTTTTTAGGAAGAACTTAAAACTTCTAAGAATTTCTCAAACTCACAGTAACTAAGATAGTGCAGAAATTAGAAACACAATTTCTAAATAACCTTCTCCCCCTGCCCACTGTGGTCTTGTAGTCAGGTCTTGGCTCCCAGCATTTATTTTAGTCAATCCAGTGACTTCTTTGAGTTGCTTCAAATGATGCCAAGTCCTTTCTGATCTATAAGAAGGTCTTTCCATTGCTTCTGAGGCCTGTTGTCCTCTCTGCTCCTCCCAGCCATTTCTCAGTCTCCTCTGTAACTGCAGGCTCCCGTTTTGGTGCCACAGCTCTCTCCTCCCCAGTCACCCTGGAGTCTACGGTCTTCTCTCCCCTTTGCATGCTCAGTTAATCATCACAAGGAAGGAATAATCTTACTGTCCTTTCAGGGCAGTCCGCTGCTCTTAAATGAACATAACACTCGAACAGAGGGAGAAAAAACCCAACAAATTAAACAGATAACAACTTTCATGTACGCGTAGAAGATTCTTAATTTCTTGCCTTTTTCTCCAAATCACACTGTAGCACTGGTGATCTCTGAGGGCATGTATCAGTTCTATGTAGTGAGATACAGAAAAGAGATGCCTGACCTGCATGGTCTTGCCCAGGCTTAGGGGTGGAGACTGAAGGGCTGCATCAGATGGTGGCATAAAGAGCTTGGGCCTTTTTCTTGTTAAGAGGCCAGGCTTGCTAGCTTGAGTGCCGCACAAAAGCCATTACAAAGTCATCCCAGGTAAGCCAGTATGTCTACATTGCACTCACTGTATAGACAAATTGGTTCAGCAGCTTTTACTGAGCAGGGGGGTATCTCTATACCCCTGCCTACGGTGGGCTTGATTAGAAATAAGAAGGGAGGTACCTTAGTCCAGGTTGCGTTTTCAGATGGGTGAAAATAGTGTTGTCTGTAGCTCATATTTGTAGCACGAATGAAGAAGACATGAATTCTTTTTTTGGGGGTAGTAAACTGGGCTAGAAATAAAAGTAGTGGCTGGATCATGACCAGCTTGAATTTTCCACAGTATTTCCTAGATTAGCCAGCTCTTCATAGCAAGACACGTTGAATTTAGAGGGACCAATGTTCCCTTAGTACATTGCTGTATGTGTAACTCATAGATTTATGGGGAGCTTGAACAAGCAGATTTTAAAGTGGTCTCCAGAAAGAGCCACACATTAACAACCTGATGATAAAATTCAAAATTTTTCATAATAGAATGTTCAGGCCAGCACAGCTCACTTAAGATGCATTTATATTGGCATTCCTTTATTTGAGCAGAGCAGAAGCATGGAGCTGGTAAAGTAATGGACATGAGCTGTTTAGAAAGTGTGTGATCTGTGGTGCACGTGAACAAGGATGGGCCAGGTTGTACCTTAACATAGTTACATGCTTTTATGGCCAAGTTGTACCTTAGGCGGAGTCATACGCTAAAGGCTAGTTTGGCAGTGCCACACCAAATAAGTGCAAACTAAGCTTAGGTTAGTTGTGACCAGAAACAAACAGGAGAATCTTGGTGTGTTTGTCTGTATGATGGAAATTCCGATTTCACTGCTTCCCTATCTTGTCTCCATCACTTCTTCAAACCTAACTAGAAGTTGTTGGAAAAGAGAGATGATCCATTCTCTGGTTACTCATTTAGTTTGCTGTAAGTTATGCTTATGAAGAACTAAAGGATTATACCTAAATATGAGCCTGGCTGGTGCACAGCTTTCCTTTGTTTCTCTTTGTATGCAGAGGTGAGCTTGTAGGGTGCTGTGAGAAGTTCTGAGATAATGTGCTTGTCTCCTCCAGTGCAGTTACCTACTTCCAGAAGAAAAGTTGAATTAATTGAATATTTGAAGAATTGCTTAACTGCATATTTAAAGCTGGCTGTCAGGGTCCTTACAGTATGAGAATCATGTCAACCATTCCTGATAACAGAGAGCCTTGGGACTGGTGGACTGGGAAGAATAGCTTGGAAAAGTGGTGAGGTACAGTTCAAAGTCATCTCCTCAGACTGGAAGTGTAATCTGCTGCAAAGGTGTGGAAATGCAAACATAAATCATTCCTGTTGTTTCTTGTCTCAGAGGAATGCGAGTGCTGCACAAAGAATAAATAATATGCCTGTAACTGAACACTTCATATTATGTATGCTCTCATCTAATATGTTCACAATATGTACGTTGTGTATGTAACATTATACAGATTTCTATATACTGATTTATGGGAAACCTGTGTCTTTAGAGAACTGCTATTATTTTACTGTGACGTGTTGCAATACATTCAAAACTTAAGTATGATGTATATCATGATGATACTAATTTTGTTGTTGTTCACTTGCAACAACTATTCGTTATACAGCTGTGGATACATACGAACTGAAACAAACCCATCTGCAAATTCACAGCAAATGTGAAGCAAACTAGACCTCATTTTTCAGTGCTTCCCTTTCTTTTTGACTCATTTCAACTATGGAATGGCTTGTCCTAGAACTTTAAATTTTTTTAATCTGTTGGTTTTGGCAAAGACTGCTGTCTTGACTAGTTGAAGAGGCCTTGTTGGCAGAATTAATTAGCACTAATAGCATTAATAACATGGTTTCTGCATAGCTCATGGGCTTCACAGTGCTGATGAATTCCACATGGTCCTAAAAGAGGAATTAAGCACTGGAGCAAATATAAAGAAGGTATACAGTCTTTTTCTTGCTTATCATTGACATACATTCTTGAAAGCCAAAATCATAAACAGTTTTCTAGAGCATAGCTCACTGGGAAATTTATGCTGACAAAATAGCTTTAATGCATTTAAGGTGGCTATTCAGCTATGATGAACAAATGAACTGAGCATTAGTGGGACAGGAGCAGAGTCAAGGATGCAGAAATGACCTTAATCATGTCTCTTCTTGACTCACAGTATTTGAGTTCATGAGTAAGTGTGCAGATGAATGTTTGCTTTTAGGATTGCTACATTTTTCTAAATATTTTCCCTTGAACAATATTTAACTTTTTTAGTAGCTTTTTCTCTGCATTTATCCTCATACAGGTGAAACAGAAGACAGACTAGCTGTTAGGATGATATTTAGTCTCGTTGTGTAACCCAGGGCATGCTCATTTGCTTTTCTGTTCATCTGTTTATTCCTTTTCTAACTTGCTTTATGATTTGGTTGTGTGGATTTATTCATCCACATTTTGAAGTTTCTTCAATATCCTGAACACCAGGGTACTGCAGCAGAGCAACACAATGCAGCTTTTTAAACATATTTCCATTAATATTTCTGTGACGGGGCTTTAAGCTAATGCAATGCTATGAAGACCTTAAAAAGGGGAAAGACTAGTTAACAGCGCTGTGCAACTCAGGTAGTAAGTTTGAAGTGTGACATGAGCAATTAGATGGTGCACTAACAAGTAGGGTGTCTCTGGTTTAGTGAAGTGTTATTAAAGGTCTATCCAAGGCACCAGGACAGTTACATAGATTTGGAATGTCTAAGAACAGCCTTAAAAGGAAAAACTGAACAATCTGATGGTCTTGCTAATGACTGGGACTTGTGCTCAGTATGCAGGTGAAGTAACTTCTCAGTTAGAAGCTTGTAGTAGAGGGTAACTGCTGCACAATGTGTTGTGTAAGGAACTGATGAGATATTTATAAGGGACAGTAAGAGATGGAAATACTTGAATTCTAGCTGCAGGACCATTACACCCTACTATATGCAGTTTGATTGCTGGCATGCATGGCTGATCCAGTGTCAAGCCTAGTTGCGTGGCTGGGTGAGCTGACTGAGATTGGTTCCTGAAGGCAAGAGGACAGGAAACAGGCTCTGGAGCAGTCAGTTATGGTGTGTGCATCAGCTGTAATCTGACATGCCATTATGGGTTAGTGGAAGGGTGGAAGAGAGACCCTGGAAGATGCAGTGAATGATAGGGATTAACAGAACGTGTCTAATGTATACGTTTTTGCAGTACCATCCGGGTTTAGGTAGAAGTGAGAGAAAGAATGGTCTCCTGATGTGCTTTGACGTGTGTTTTGTGTTAAAGGAAGAAGTATTACTGCCTTTCCTGTAAGCGTCTGGCCAGCTCAGATGCTAACTACTGTGTGGGCTAAAAGGGCTAATATCTAAGTTCCAAAAAGGAAATTCTTAAGTTTAATGGGCTACAGAGCTGCACTTGTGCCAAATCAAATCTGAAGTAAAAACTCTTTCATTTCACATTAACAAATACCTTAATTTTTCTGATGCTAATTCAGGTATTTCCGATAGAACCTTCTGAAGTACAAAGTATAATTCAATCCATGCCCAAGAAAGCTTTGCAAGTAGGGGCTTTGCATCTTGTTTTGAGCCCAGGGCCAAATGTAAAACCTGAAATGCCAAGTGTACAATAGTTTGCCTTGACAATCAAACTCTCTCTTAATTATGAGATGTGGTGGTGATGACCTGATGAACTGTGTGAAAGAACTTTCACAGAAGACTTCCAGAATATGCTGTTGTAGCCTGTGGGTCGCTAAGCTGCAGCTATGCGCAGTTGGAGGAAATTAATAGTCGTCTTCACAGAAAGAACTGAAGCCTGTTTATACTATTTATTGTTGCTTTGTAGGGATGCATGTTTATTATCTGGCAATGATCCTAGCTCTTGCTCAACTCACTCTACTAATAGTATTTTCCTACCTGCCCATGTAGTCAACTCGGTGCTGGAGTCAGACAGTAAAACTGTTGTTTCTACCTCATGCATCATCCCAAGTAGCAAAAGAGGGGACTTCCAGCAAAGTAAGCTGTTCAGAAGTGTCACCATCTGGGAAGACGATATACAAAATACATCCACAGTACAAAGTCTACAATTGTCCATCTCTGCATAAGCATCACAGAAAGAAGGTTGGAGAAAAGCAGTGAGGTAGAGAGTGACATTCTTACACTGACTGAGAGCTGAGCCCACAGTCTTTTTTTGTCATAACATTGTCAGCAATGCACTTCAGTGCCTTTCATCATGATCGATTAATCAGGTTCTAAGAAAAATGATGTTAAGCCAGCAGGGGTTTTTTTTAGTGTTGTTATTTTAATTTATGTCTTCTGTAGGCTTTCATTGATGAAAACAGCTTTCATATAGTGGTGAAAACATAAGTGCGTTGTAAGAATATTTGTAGGTATCAAATGAACAGCACATTTTCTTCTGGCAGCATCCTCAGAAGCTTTTAATCCATGCTGGCTTGCCTTTCTGCATATCAGCTGTTACCTGGCGGGAGAGACCAGCTCCTTTTCCAAAGCACTGGGAGCAGTGTCCCCGGCCGTGGCTCTCACCAGCCAGTTCCCAGGCATTGCTGGAGGCGGAGGCAGTCAGATAGGGCCATATCCTTCTTGTTCAAAGATCATCCCTGCTGAGGGATGTGTCAAGCCTCTGGAAGGAGTAGAGACCCCCAGCAGTATCTCTGGCTTGCTTTTGTTTAGGATTTTCCCTCCTTTTATGTGCACCTTTGAATGGAGGTGACTTTTTGGTGTGTTGCATGGGCCTATGGAACAATAGTTTATGCAAGTGTACCAGGCTCATGCCAACATTCCCTGTACTAGTCTGGGGAGCTGGTGAGGGAAGAGTCAACAATGCTTTCTGCTATCCTTGAAAGACTTTCTCTCTTGTTTTGGCATTCTTATAAAGATGTGTTTTGCAAAGGATAATTATCCTTCTAAGCCACAGATCTGTCACTAAGGTGGGGTGTTCCACTGCTTGTGAAGAAATGGGGTGAGACTGGTGGGAATAAAGTAAAAAACTGGAGCAAAAATTCAGAGATCTGAATGCAGTCAGACCTTTGCCAGCTGGGGAATTATCTCCTTGAAAAGCTTTTACTTCAACAGGATGACAGATTTGGAGAAGACAAAAGATTTGTTCATTTTTTTCTAAGCAGTTACAGCTGTTTTCCTCTATTTTTCCCATGTTTCTTCTCCTTGTCCCCCACCACTGGCCTATATAGTTAACCAGGAAATCAGCAAGTCAGGAGATGGGAAATGTGGTATAGTTGCTGTAAATACCACAGATTAGAGGTTGAGGGTGCAGTGTCAGGAAGCTTTTGTGACAATTTACAGCCTTAATGACTGATTTTGGGGGATTTTTTAATTTTCAGAATTATTTGCAAGAACAAAGGCCAGCAACTTTTTATTTTGAAGAAAATAGGAGCTAACATTTTAATTTTGTCTAAAGTAGGCTGACCTATCACCTGCCAGGCCTTTGTGTTTATCTGCGTGCTTCTGTGGCTCCATCACCAACAGCCATGAAGGAACCACTTTTCCTGCTTGAGGATTCTGAAGGTCTGCATGCTGCACTTTGATCTTCAACTATTGCTTCCCTAGCATTAAATGGAAACAAAATACTTTTAAAATTCAAGATTCCAGTCTTTTTTTTTTTAAACCACCAACCAAGTGTTGTTCAGTTTGGGTTTTTTTCCCCTTGCCTTTTCCCTCATCAAAATCTAACAATAAAGCAACAATACAACAGTAAGTAAGGAAAAGTTTCTCTTCCTTCTTGCAGGATTTTCCCCTGGTTTGAGTGCCTAAGGAGTTGCTTTCTCCTTTCTGCCCCCCTCAGCAACTTTAGTAGTAAGCTTCATGGATATGCAATCTCTATGCAGAGGCCAAGAGATCTTTGAAAGACCACATAGCAAAGGGTGAATCCCCCTTCTTAATTACTTTCTGCCCACTGGCATGTATTGTAAAGTCAAAAAATCATACCAATCACCATTGCATTTCTTTTATAGGTTTCTTGTACCTTCAGCTGCTGTTCTGCTATTTATATTCACATCTGCAGCAATGCAATGCAGATGTTGGATTATTGTGAAAGTAAAATGGGACAATAAGTTTTCTTGCTCAATATATGTTAAAGTACTATCTGGAATTTGTGAATGTCTCTGTCTAGATGGTTGTATCAAAAATCAAGGGAGAAAAGAAGTATATTCTCATTCTTGAGCAGTCATTCTATCGGGGTTATTGCGGTATTTTCACAGATTAGTATAGTCCAGAATAGTCCTGGTTTTACTGTTTCCACCCTTTTGTTACTGACTGTACTTGAATATTTTAGAAAATTGATAGCGGGAAATCTGGACTGTCAGATCACAGCTTGGTTCTGCTGTTTATATTTTAGCTCAGATTCAAGAGCTACTTAACTGAGTTTTGGGTCCAAAGTTGAGTCTAAACTTAGTATGTATGCATATTCCTTACTGTAGCTCTAGTTTGAGTAGATTTATTAATCATTTCCAGAAAGGAGACATTTATGAGGTGCAGTAGATGAACACTAGATCATAGCTTTGTAAAATTGTATCTTCTTGGGTTTCAGTGATAGGCAACACGTAACTTCAGATTTGGTTTTGCTTATGTCAAAGTAGGCAGAAATTTTGCCATCGATTTAAATTAGTAAAATCAGGTCAGAAAAAAAGTAGTTTTGTTGTTGTAAGACCTGTACAGACCAGGATATTAATTTTCCCACATGGAATATGGTTAAGTTGCAGACATGGAAATGTAAATAGGAAACATGCCAGTGTGACTGAAATACTGACACTAACATCCTTGCTGAATTATTCACATTGGGCTGAAGCCTACTGTTTTCATTTTCATTATTGTTTCATTTCATCAATTCATATCCAAAGGTTTTAAGAAAAAATCACTGCTACCCAATTTCTAATTTTTTTTGCTGCATTGCCAACCTATTAACTGCTCAGGTTTATGAAAGTCTTCTGAGCAGAACTGGTGTGTCTCTAGGTGGTGAGAAGAAGGTACAGGTGCTGGAATTCATATTGGGATGGTACTATTGTGAGATCTGGGATGGTGTTCTTTCCCTCTTCCCAGACCAATCATGTTCACTAGTACTAGTACACAAATTGTGTCACTTAACTGCATGCTCTTGGTAGATATCTTGCATCAACTCTTATGCTTTGGATTATGCTGAATACGAAACATTTATTACTGTATGGTGCACTTGCAACAGCACTAATCCATATAGGTATGAAATCCAGAAGAGAAGGTGCTTTCAGAAATGGTATTAATGACTGTGGCATTTATTCTTCATCAGACCCTTGATGTAGTTTGACAAACTGCTCTTGCTTTAATGATGACTCGGTACTGTGCTGGTTTTGTGGCTCCTTGTAGCAGTTGGTGAACCAACTGGCTAAGCATGTGCCCGAAGGCAGCCGAGCATACACAGAGTACACAAGCCCCATGTCATTTGGGGCCAGGTTTCTAAAGGTTTCCATTGATTTAAATGGGAGCCAGGCACCTAAGGACTTAGAAAAAAAATCTAGTCCTTGCTTCTTAGTGTACCAATCACATATAGCAAACTCTCATTTTCCCTCAATCTTGAAAGCACAAGACAAGCTCTGTGGATAAAACAATGCTAGTGATGTCTTTAGAACAAAAATAATTTACAACTGGCAGTTAAGCCACTTCTGGCAACGACCATCTAATTGAAGGGACCTCATTTGTTACACAAGCTACTCAGGAGCTCATTGCAACACACTGTAAACTAATTGCTACCCTCATGTAAAAATTAGGGGAATAATTAGGGCTTTGATTTATTTTGGGTGCTTCTACTTTTTGTACTGAATTTGAGAGAGACTGCCATGAGAAGGTCAAAAGATTGAGGCAGAAGCACAGACTTGGACGGAGCAATCTGCCCTCTAAACTACAGACATGCTGGGGTAAAAGGATCTTGCTGAAGTCTCATAATATGAGCAGGAATCCACAGTTGTGTGGTTGGAAATTTTTTTTTTTCCTGTTGTGCTGAGCACTCACTGTTCCATTGAAATATATTATGTATTCGACAGAATGGTTGGGGATCCCTGCATGAAAGAATGAAGTGTAGCTAGGAGAGCCTTGTAGATTGTGTGTTTTATGATTCTTGCCCTGAAATTCCACCTCAGGGAAGAGAAGAGTCAGGGCCTGAAAAAGCAGTGGTGTGAATTCAAACCAGAACAGAAATAGGGACAGGGGTTCAGCTCCCTCTATCTCATGACAGGTTGCTTGATGCAAGGATGCCTTGAGGAAGATAGCAGTTGCCCCTGATGCTGCATTCATCTTGGACAGTCTCATGTTTTAAACACATTCTAGACAGTTGTTTTGCCAAAAGGGAGATATGTGCTTCATGTTTGAATAAAACCTTGTAGCTCTTCACCAGGGTTCCTTTTTCTAGATAGATGATGTCATGACAGATGACATAGGCTGAGGCCCAGCTGGGCAAGCTAGTTGGTTTGCTGAGTAGGTGGGAGGAAGAAGACTACAAACTTCTCTGAGGTACTGGTCATTATCCAGGAAAAAGGGAGATGCTGCTGCAGGCTGGCTTTTTCACTCAGGCTATCTCCAGCCCCCTCAGAGCTGGGACCAGCCCAATTCAGCAGCACCACTGTAATTTTGCTTACTACAGCTCTGTGCTGAGATGCACCTGACAACTTTTCACATTTGCCCTCTGGAAGTTCTGGTAATGCTCACTAAGGTGGTGAAAGTTGGTTTCAAGCCTGGGACAGTCCGATTAAAACGGGAAGCCTGTTTCAAATATGTGTTTCTGCTTTTTATCAGAGTTGCTTTGGTACTGAAGAACTGAAATCCTTCCCCATTTAAAAAAAGTAAAGAAAATTTCCCTTGGAAGTATTTTTCATGGGCACTGTAGTGATTAAATTATACAGCCATATCCTTTGGTCTAGAATCAGAGAGTTTCTCAGCCCCTTAGTGTTCTGGATACAAGAATAGATCTAGAGAGTGTTGCTTTGTGCTACAGCACAGGTACCCTTGTTACTAATCTGTAATTACATAACCAACACTTGGCAAAGACAGTACTTACTTCTGGTCATTACACAGTAATTACACTCAGCTGATTCCAAATAAAAAAATTTTAAGTGTTCTTTGCAACACTAATGAAAAAGTTAATAGTAATATTCTGTAATTTACTTGTGATGAGAGTGTACACTGAGGGTCAGTTAGTGCTGCTGCTCACTTGGGTTTTGGCTCATAAAATGAAATTATATGACTATATTAAGTCTTATCTGGCTTTTAGGATTCATTGCACTGGAATCTCATTTCGTTTCTCTTAAAATAATTACTGGAGATTACATAGTTTGGCGTTAGTCAGGATTTATGCTGATGTAACTGAGATCAGTTTCAAGCTCAAAGGTTTGCAATTACAGTGGAAGAGGATGTAGAAATATTTGTGGCCTGATTACTTACTACACAGTTTGTTGTTGGCCTCTCCTTGTAGGCTGACAGTGACAGATTGCACTGTCAGACACAAGCTTCAGACTGAGTGAGTCAAAAAGCCTGGGCTTGCAGTGCTGGATTTCTCAAGCAAAAGGCTGGGTGGTAATGGTAAGGTTGCCGAGCACTATTTCAATATACATTCCTATCAGGGAGGAGATGCCAAGAGACACTAACTGAAATACAAACCACATTAAATACATGAAGTTTCCTTGCCTTTAACATTGTCTAATTTTACATATGATGGAACATTTTGAGGACACTTTTTGTTTGCTTTACAACTGGTGAGAGCTTTGGCAGGAATTATATTCTTCTTGTGTATACTTCTAAGCAAAGATATGGCAGAATGTCAGCATCCCAATGGGATACTGTCTGAACACAACAAAAAAGCAGTGTCTGGAAGGGACTGGGAGGAGAAAATGAGGCTGAATGCAATTAAATTATAATAGGATAGTGATTAATATTCCCTTGGCTTCTGAAATGGGTATATAACTTGGTCTTAAGCGAAGGCATGTGACCATCTTTTAAGATGGTAGCTTTTTAAGACAGCTGAGTGAAAATGGCCTTTCATATCTCTGACTAGCCTTGCAGGCATGCATACCTGTGAGTGCTAGTGAATCTTCTATCGTGTTCCCATTTAGAAAAAAAAAATTAAAACAACAATACCAAAATACCACCTGTATTATCAGTCCAGAGGTTCATTGTTCTCTTTTTACACTGGTATAAATCTGTATAGTAGAAAGAAATATGCTTGTCAACACAAAAAAGAGAAATCTAACTCTGCAGAAGAATTAAGCTGTAAGACACAACAGGTATTTGTATGTCTGACAATACAGTAGACCTGCATTTCTTCTCCAATATATACTTTTATATTATTTTTGTTAGGAAAAAATAATTTTTAGTTAAAAATAAGGCATTCTATTTCATGCAGTAAAGTGAGTGAGAAAAGGTTTCACAGTGCTACAGCAATTTCTGATTTAGAGCCCATAATACTGTGAGACATCTGGATACTTTTTTTCTCTAAATAGGTTGAACCTTCTGCAGTTCCCTTGAGTGAAATCCTGGCTTCATTAAAATCAAAAGCAAAATTCTTATTGACTTCTGTGGGCCAGGATTTTGTCTTGGCACACTTTCCTTAAGAACCTTTCCTCTTTCAGACCATGGCTCTGTGGAGCACTTAAACATATGGTTACCTCTCAGAATGTCTATTTGTTAGCAAAAAAATGCTCTTGAAAATATGTTCATCATCAATATAGGTAATACTAGCACCACTCGGAGACATCAGCTGAGAGAAAATACAGTTTGAAAGAAATGTGCCAGTTTTATTCATTTTATCTTGTGAACATTTAGCCTGCTTGTAAGAATCCAATGGGTGCACTTTTCCTTAGATTTGCCTAGTAACTTTTCATTCCTGGCTTCCATAGAAGCAAGAGTGCTTTGATGAATATTGCTGTGGAGATAATTAATTCCAGTATTTCATGAACTGTATATTAAAAGTAGAAGAAAGAAGGGAGGCTAAAGAATCAGAAGGTGGAGTAGCCAGTTTAAAAGCATGTGGCTTGTAAAAAGGTTGTGCTGTTCCTGTTGTTCTTCCAAGGAAGAATTTAATTAGTTGCCTGTTTGCTACTTGCATTTTTATGCTGTTCAGGTTTATAAGACAAAAAAGGTGAAAAAATTTCTATTTGCTTATACTCTAAACATTCTACCAAAAAAGAGGAATGTTTAGGTCAAAGGGTATTGTTCTGCAGAAGAAAGGGAATTGCAGATCACTGAGGGCATCTCATTAGCATCAGTATCTGCTTCTCTGAATGAGTGGCAATATGTGGATGTCACAGCTGAAGAACAAATGAGAACATACTGCACCTCAAATTAATCATCTCAAATATCACATTCCCTGGCTGCAGCTTTTTACCTCTGGTGAAAACCCAGTGACTAGTGATTTCAGGAACTTTCTGACAACTCACAGACAATTGCTTTGCAGCCCTTGCAAAGGGGTGTTCAGGAGAATTCAACATGATGCAAAACCAAGGGCAGTCACAGGCCTTGCTACTAGAGACACAGAGATCACTAGACTGCTCAGCTCTGTAAGTGGTTGGGAAAACTGACATGTGTTAGTCATATGGCTACATACCATAGATCAGCAATTGTCAGTGGCACGTACCTGGCTGAGGAATACAGTTAGAGCTGACCCCAAGGAGCTGCTATGGAGAAAGCAACTTAATACCATCAAAGATCTACCCCTTGTCACTAAGTTTTTCATTAAAAGATATGTATATGTGAGTACAGTCAAAGACACATGCAAAATTTTCATTGTGCATCTCTTGGAAGAAACGTGAATATTTTATTTAAACCAACAAAATCTGCAGCTCTGATTTGGAAACAACTCCACATATCCCTTCTGTACATGCAGGCCTTCACGTTGAGAAGGCTGTGGTAGAAGGAATGGCTGCTGTAATTTGCATTCATCTCGTTAGTTTGTTTATAGAATGCCCTAAAGAGAGACTTTTTGTGTGAGTCAGTATGAGCAGATGGAAATAAGAGACCTAGTAATAAAATGTGTGCTTAAGAAAGACGTAAAACTTTACGTGAGGGCAGAGCAAATTGAACACGGATCCCAGGTACTTTTAAGACAGAAACAGTTGTACCAGTGTGAGCAAGGGAAGAATTTGGCCAGGTGGATATTGCTAATTTGGTTTTATGTACAAATACAGAGATGCTGGGAGTGTACAGTATTGAAATGATTAGGGCTTCAGGGTACTGGATATGCTATGTGTCTCTTTAGAGCTGTGGAGTGCTGTATGGGGTTTCCATGGCAAGGTTTTGGTAGTGGGGGGCTTACAGGGGTGGCTTCTGTGAGAAGGTGCTGGAAGTTTCCCTTGTGTCCAACAGAGCCAATGCCAGCTGGCTCCAAGATGGACCCGCCGCCAGCCAAGGCTGAGCCAATCAGTGATGGTGGTGGCTCTGTGATAACCTACTTAAGAAGGAGAAAAAGTTGCAGGGCACACAGAAACAGCAGTCGGAGAGAGGAGTGAGAACATGTGGGAGCAACAGCCCTGCAGACCCCCAGGTCAGTGCAGAAGGAGGAGGAGATGCTCCAGGCACTGGAGCAGAGATTCCCCTGCAGCCCATAGGGAAGACCATGGTGAGGCAGGCTGTCCCCCTGCAGCCCAGGGAGGTCCACAGGGGAGCAGATCTCCACCTGCAGCCCGTGGAGGACCCCACACCAGAGCAGGGGGATGCCTGAAGGGAGGCTGTGACCCCATGGGAAGTGCACACTGGAGTAGGCTCCTGGCAGGTCCTGTGACCCCATGGAGAGAGGAGCCCACGCTGGAGCAGGTGTTCTTCTGGGACTTGTGACCCCGTGGGGGACCCACGCTGGAGCAGGCTGTGTCTGAAGGACTGCAGCCCTGGGGAGGAACCCACACTGGAGAAGTTTGTGGAGAACTGTCTCCTATGGGAGGGACTCCATGGTGGAGCAGGGGACGAGTGAGGAGTCCTCCCCCTGGGGAGGTAGGAGCGGCAGAGACAGGTGTAATGAACTGACCCCAGCCCCATTCCCTGTCTCCCTGTGCTGCTGTCAGAGCAGTAGGTAGATAATTCTGGAGTAAAGCTGTGCCCAGGAAGAAGGCAGGGCTGGGGTGAAAGTGTTTTGAGATTTGGGTTTATTTCTCATTACCCTACTCTGGTCAGTTGGTAATAAATTAAGTTAATTTTCCCCAAGTCGAGTCTGGTTTTGCCTGTGATGGTAATTTGTGAGTGATGTCTCCCTGTTCTTATCTTGACCCATGAGCCTTTTGTTATATTTTCTCTCCCCTGTCCAGCAGAGGAGGGGAGTGATAGAGTGGCTTTGGTGGGCATCTGGCATCTAGCTGGGGTCAACCCACCACAAATGCATACAAGTTGCAACCAAAAGTTAAAACAATACAAGCAGTGAGAAAATTTATGCAATTTTTTTCTATGATTTCCTGTAATAACATGGCATTTAAATTCTAAGAAGACACTCCCCTGATATTTCCATTAACTGAATCCAGTGTCCCAGGAGGAGCCGAAAGGGAGGAGAATGGGTGTTCACTTTTCCTGTCTACAAGTGAAGCATTTTCTCATACCTATGACTAAGGAGGGATTTTTGTAGCTGAGGCTGTTTTTCATCTCTGTCTACTATGTTTCTTAATACAGTGATAGGAGAAAACAGTGCTTAACTTTGGTCACTTGACCAGGGGAGAAAAGGGGGAAGGAAAGCTATGCATGTTGACCCAATGTCTGGTGCAGGTGTGAGCGACAAATCTGTGACCCTGCAAAACTTGCCCAGGGAGACTCAGTCTGGTTTGAGGTCCTTCTACATTCACTCTGACTTCGAACTTCCTTTCAGAGCAGTGACTGTGTAAGAAATTTGTTGTATCTTGGCCTTCTGCTCATCCTTTTCCTGCGGTCCTGAGTTAGCGCAGTCTGTGGCAACCAGCTGCTGGTTATTTCAGTGCATCCTTGGCTGCTGCGCTTCTCCTAGACACATCCTGGGTCTAGGAGTCTTTCCTACTGACTGTATTCCCTGTACCTGCATGCAGAGCCCTGACATTCTGAGTATGGGCCCCTCAAATGCTCAACTGCTTTTGAGAGGCTCTTTGCACCGGTTGAAGGGCACCTCTCTCGGGCCTTCCCTGATGCCAGAAGTAATGGACTTCTCAGTCTCAAGGCAATGTAGTGCTCAGATTGTCTTGGTTGATCCTAATGGTGGCACAGTAACTCCATTAAACTCTACATCAGATACAGGCGGTTTGAACACAAACTTGAAGGATGTGTCTGTATAAGAAGACAAACAGCAGAAAGCAAGCTTTTGAAATGTGGAAAACCTTAAACATTGCCACTTGCAGGCCTCAGACTGTATTTAGATTTCAAGCTTTTGAATCTGAACTGGGGCAGGTTGCCCAGCATGGTGAAGTATCTGCCCTTTGATATAAGCAGATTAGCTGTTATACAGCCTGATATAAAAAGAGGTAACATAGTCTACTCTTAGTGATGGCATCACCTTTAAGAGGAAGAAAAATCCTTAACAGTTTGTAAGCAACCAAACAAGATTTGCTTACATGTGGCTCACAGCGCAGCTCATGTCTTAATAAATGAATTGTGTCCTGGAGACTTCACAACCCATTCAAGATTATTTATATCCTCTCCGACGTGAGATTGCAACATTTCCCTGATGGCAATTACAGCAACGGCCTACCTGGAATAGCAGTAAGAAGGAGTCTCTGATCTTTCAATTCACAGGCAGCAGCCACAGACAAAGAGCAGAGCCAGCTAGCTGGTCCACGGAATCTGTCTCTGCTTGGTCCGTCCATAGAGCCTGCTTTGAGAGGTTCTGTTTTGTGCAGTGGTCTTCTGAACTGTGCACACAAGCATGAGGGAGACAAACCTGTTTGCTGTCAGACTTTGAGCACAGGGAAATAGGCAGACTTGAAAGAAATCGGTGGTGAATTTAAGTAAGATAAATATTGCATAAACCTGCTGGCTGCCTTAGTTACTTATGAACTCACAGAAGAGTTTAATTCCTGAAGTAGGAAGGACTCAAACCTCAAAGCTTTCCATACCTGAGCCCTGTCACTTAAGGTCATTGACACAGATATTTTCCTTTGACTGCAGAACATACATGCAAAATTCTGGAAGTCTTATCAGGGAGGACTTGTAGATAGGGTATATGTGACTGGGTATTAAGCACGCTTATAAATACTGCTGGTGTCAGGCAAGCTTGTTTATAGCAATTGTAGTTTAATATCAGCTACAAATTTTGCCTGAACAAATAAGAATGATACTCAGAATCTGACTACTTTATGTAATAGCCAAACTATAAATGTACCCTTTAGGCCATTAAAACACTTTTGAACCCCCTACTTTCTGAGGCATTTCGGAACTGGGAATTTTACATTGTCTGCTCCAGCTATGGTTAATCTTGAAGAAAAAAATGTGTTCTAAGGGCCTATAACTCAGACTCAGAAATGGTGAAGCGGGCAAAGTAAAATTATTTGAAAATCTACCAAGAACCATTTCAGGTACAAAACTGAATCTCAGATTCAAGAATCTTGTTTAACCAAAAGACCAGCTCTTCCATATGTTTTAAATAATTCTGAAAAGTCATTTTTAGAAACTAATTTCAGACTTTCTGCTTACTCTCTGGAATTCTTCATACAAAATTTGTTTCAAAAATATTGCTGTTTACAGAGAAAACCATATGGAAAGAGTTTCACATAATTTTTTTCTGTATCATAGCTGGGATTGATTAGTGTGACTGGGGTTCTCAAAAAAAAAAAAAAAAAAGCCAACAAAAAAACCCAACCAACAAACCAGGCAAAAACCCCAGCTCCTTTACAGTAGTAGTTGCTTCCAAATGAATGGATCTGATTTCCTTTCTAATATTTGCAGGGCAAGAAATGACTGTTCAGTTTGGTTTAAGAATCTTCCCTCCTGTTGAAGTTTATTAGGTTTTGTCATTCCAAAAATAGTGTTTCTGGTTCCTTGAGTTACAACTCCTTATTGAACTTTTTAGTAGGGGTAATAGATTTTTTTAATCTGCTTTCCACATTGTGCTTTTATCAGCTCTCTGTTCAGAGCTGTGACTTCTGTTCTGTGAGGTCTTGCCCTTTTATTAGCCTTCAAGGAGGCACGAGGAGCAGGAGCATGGCCATCTAAACCCTCAGCTTAGTCTCACAG
Source organism: Elanus axillaris (assembly GCA_026212715.1). Taxonomy (NCBI): domain Eukaryota; kingdom Metazoa; phylum Chordata; class Aves; order Accipitriformes; family Accipitridae; genus Elanus; species Elanus axillaris. The sequence goes on from JANZLQ010000050.1 coordinate 17,319,728, forward strand.
TATTGTAACACATGAATACATTATTCTTTCATATGTATACAATGCTGTTATCAGAGCTTGACCTCAAGCTGACTTTCAAGTTTCCAGTATTTATATCTAAAGAAAGCTGAATCAAAGTAGTATCGAAACATAAAAGTAGACAAGCTTCCGTAACCTAGAAGGACTTCTAAATACACTGACTTACCAGGCACCCCATTAAGAACAGCAACTGAATAGATTTTTCTTGTTCTTAATTCTGCCTTGGAAAACCTTTCTAGATGTTGTTTTCCTTAAATTTTCTGTCTTCACAGTCAAACTCTGTACTGTACTGACTTAAAAAAAGACCCAACCTTCAAACTTGGCCAGAAAAGATATGAAGTTATCCCTTTTCTCTCCTTAAAATACAAATCTTTGGAATATAATAAGGCAAACATTTTAAGCCAGCAAGCAATACCACTTTTAAAGTAGACTAAATTTAGACTTTATAATAAAGCTGTCATAAAAGCAAATAAAAAAAAATTAAAAATAAACACACACACCCACCAACCCCAAATCACTCCACCAGTGTATATATAAGGAGTTCCTAAACTGTTGTCCCCATCCTGCTAGTCTGAGAAGTGCTTTTGTTGTGGTGTGGGAATTGCCAGGCTGGTTGGTCCCTGTGCAAGACTTTGTGATTCTCTCTAGCATCCATCTTTGCTCCACTGCAATGGCTGAACAGAGCCATTGGTGTAGAATCCTAATGGAGGTGCCCAGCATTGACTTGTTCACATGCACCAGTCAAGACCTTATTAAGCGGCTCACTCATTTGGATCATTTGTTTTCAGTGCATTGCTTTTGTGAAGCAAAGATGTAGGAGGTGAGGCTAAGCTGACTGACAAAGAAGATGGAGATCCTAACACAGCAGCTGGGATATGGAGAAGGGAGGCAATTACATCTCCTGAACTGCTGACCAAAGTGTGCCTGTGCTTTGTGCCCAGCAAGGCTTGTGTCCCTTGAGATTGCTTACAAGCTGGGGTCTTTGGCCTAGGCTGAGCTCCTCTCAAGAGGTATTTGCAAAATCAAAGATTATTCTAACCAAACTATCTGTTGGAAGCCTTGGGGTTGCTAGTCCGTATCTTATGAGGTCTGTGCAGACTCAGAAATCTAGTAATGGCAGCCTTAGTTTAGAAAGTTTAGCTATTTATTGTTGCCATGTTCCTGAGTTGTCCTTTAAGGAAAATTTTGTGGCAGGAGGTATCAGACCTTCACTGCAGTCAAAGGTTCAATTAGGAATGGGGAAGTCTGAGCTTAATGTAACTCTCAGCCTATCTATTTCTATTAGCGGAGCAGGTTTTAAGTCTCTTTATTACATCGTGCATTTAGACAGATTTCCTGGATCTTGGTGAGATTTCATACTTCAATTTAGATGGTGCAGGAGATGTCTGAGATGTAACTATTGAGCTCATGAGAAAACAGTTTTTACAATTGAAAGTATTTAAGTCAAACAGAGTTAGTGATATGAAAAATGAAAGGCAGTATGTTGCCAAAACCATATCAGTTTCTGAGGATTTCAACCACTGTTTAAAAATTATAGTCCTGGTGCTTACACTGTAAGTGTATATTATAGACGTACCCTGTATAGAGTAATATTAACTTAGAAGCAGGATGTAAGTACTTCAGTAATGTAGAATGAAAATGGGCCAGTTGAAATTGCTTCACTTGTCATCCCTGGGTTGATGTATGCTTCTGTAATAAAAAGTGCATACAAAGAGGTTCAGCGTACAGCTTGCCTTTCAGTCCAAGCTTGGCAGCTGATAACAAATTAGATTTTTCAGAAAGCTAGAGGAAAAGTTGGGTTTAGGCAAACGAATATCAGGAAATATCGAACTCATGAGTATGACTTAGAACTCTTCAGTCAGTAGCTGATGAGGGGAATGGTTCAGAAGGAAATTTGAAATGAATGAGCAGCCAAAATGGAGAGGGATGCTAAGGAGGGAAAAAAATTAAATATATCAGGAGGATTACGTCAAAGCGAGGAAGGTAACCTTTAGACAGCAAAACCTCAACCCACCCCCCCACC
>JANZLQ010000050.1:17321868-17346421 GCA_026212715.1 Elanus axillaris
CCCCCCACCCATTAGTCTTCTGCATTGCATTATCCATTGTAAACTAGTGACGGAATGAGGAGGTGGTAATAAGAATAGCTATTTTAGATTTTTTTTTTTCTCTTTAGGTTTTTGATTCCTGTAGCTTTGCCTATCTCAAGGAAGTTGGTACTGAAAGGCTGAACGACACTGAGGGAACAGGACTTAATCTCTTGACTGACCTCTTAACTCAGGTATTGCCAATACAGAAATTAATTAGAGGTCTTTCAAGTAATTGAGATCCATTACTATTACTTAATAGACCACAGTGCACAGAAATCCTTCATTCTTTCCTGAGTATGTGTTCCTATGAATCATTTATATGGCACCATAAATACAAGCTCCATGTGCCAAACGGCGCTGGCTCAGGTGCCAGAGGTGCTCCCAGGGGGGTGGGAGCCTGCAGGAGGGACCTGGCAGAGGCGGTGGGAGCTGCCCTCCTGCCTGCAGCCAGTGCAGGCAGCGTGGCACTGGGGCTCTGGGCAGCCCTTGCAGCAGCATGGCTTTCAGTAAAGGACTGCCTATGTAGCTATAAAAAAGCAGTAGGTGTGGGATAAGACCCTGCCTTTGACTGCATTAGCTAGCCATGGCAGTTGCCCCTGTGTAGCTGCCCCTGAGGCTAGTGTACTGGAAGACAGGGTTTGCAAGCTGCCTCCTCCTGTGTGTGTGTTTCCTGCCTTGGAGATTTTAGCAACTGTATAAATGACAATGTTTAACAGTTAGACAGCACTTTCTACCCTCCAAGCTTTGTATGAACGTTAAGTAGTAAACATGTTACCATAAACATGACAAATGGAGATGGAAATAACATGGTTTGGATGAAATTGATAAGTGACTCAGCTAGAAACTTTCCTGAGTGAGGAGATGATCTGAGCTCAAGCTGTGCTGACTGAGAAAGATGCAAAATGGGATCTATAAGAAAGAGCAGATTGCTTCTCTGCCGTTGGATGGTTTCTAATTCAGTGTCAAACTTTGCTCTTGAATGTACCACCAGTAGTTGGGGAGGATGGGATGGGAATTTAGCTCTTGGTCCTTGCTCATTAAGTGCTTCAGGGCAATGGTGTTAGCAGATCACTCACTCTTGCTCCTTGTTCTGTCAGTGAGGGACTTCCACCACTATGGAGTGTGCCCCAGTAGGAAATCTGTGATTCTTCACCAATTTTTGTTAGGACTAAGCTGTTGGAGACAAGAACTGTATTTACAGTCAGTATAACTGTAGCACAGTGCCCACTGACCTGAGCTGTGATCTGGAAGCAGTGTCCCTGTGGCACTGTAGAGCTTCGAAGGAGCTGCAAACTCACTGGGGAAGCTCTGTGAATAATCAACTGGTTAGCCCAGGCTGTAGCTGAACTTCTATCAGCACTTACACTGGCAGGATTAAAGTGAGCTCTGATGTGTTTGCATTGCATTTCATTCCCATCTCAGGGAAGTGATTCATAACAGACCTGGAGAATTTGATGAGGTTATTGTAAATGCACAGAGCTTCCATGGGGTTCAAGTGAACTTGGTGAATACTTGAAAGAGTATTCCACTTTAAACCTTTTGGGGTTTAAAAAGTAGACAGCCCACATTAGGTTCAGGAAATCTTCTGAACTAGTAAGAGCTGAAAGTTGGGAAAACACTCAAGAAAAAGGAGCGTATATGCCTACCTTGGTGTTTTCCTTCCCTTGGTGGCCACTCGTGGCCATAAGTGTCAGAGTTAGGATGCTGGGGCTGGGTTAAACGGACTCTTGGTCTGAACTCTTATGGCTGTTCTTTTGCTTTGGTGTCAAGGGAACATCCTAGCAGTGAAATTGCCTGCTAGAAGTCCTGACTAAGAGGCAGCAACTGAACTATTTGGGGCTCTTCAGCCATTTTCAGTTACCAAAGGTGAGGAATGAGAATTCCGTGTCTCCCTAAACCTAGCAACCTTTTTAACCCCAAGGACTCCTTCTTTCCAAAGGAGCATTAGAGATGTTGTTTTCAAATAATTTGCAATGCCTTTGTCTATTACTGGCTTCTGTATGTGTCTGGCACTGTTGCTTATATGCCTCTTGAGCAATTAAACTGTAAGCCAGAAGGGTGAGATTCAGAAAGATAATGTATTTCCAAAAGAGACATCGATGCACCTGAGGGACCAGAATGGGAGTGTTTATGTTAGTTCCAGCTTTCAAGGATTTGCCTAAAATACCAATTGTCTCCCTAAGATTTCAGAGGGGATCCAGTAGTTGGCTGTTCTGGCAATGATTTGGTGGCTGTTAACAAGTGGTGTACAGCCAGATTTTGGGGTTTGCTTGGTTTATTTTCCACAGATAGCACTCACATGTTTTTCCAGATCATTCATAAAACACGTTAAAAAACATACATCCAAGAGCGAAGCTGTGCAGAATCCCCTCTGACATGGTTCTGTTTCCAGCTGGCTCTTGAGAATGTTACTTAGTCAGGCTTTAATCAAAGTAGCATGTTAATTTTTCTGGTTTGTCCTCCAGTGTGCTTAATTCAGCTAACAAGCTTGTTGATGAAAGACCATTAGGACTAGATTTATCAGATCTTAGGGTTTATCCCCAACATCCTGGGGTTTAGGAAGTTTACCTTGTGAAGGTAGACATTTTTGGTTCAAAGCCATATTTTGCCATAGGCGAAGTAGATTTAAGTAGATTTATATTTGTCTCCCATCTCTTAATAGCAAGTCCTTAATAATCAGGAAATAAGTACTTCAGGACTTCCTTCCTTCAGTCTCTATTGATGGAGCTGGTCTGTGCTATTTTGTCTTGTATGAAATTTCTAAATAGTCACAGAGACAGAAAGCAACTGACTGGGGATTACTTTGTAGCCTGGAGTTGAGACATTCCCTTGAGAAAGAAAGGATGTGGGTTGAAGCTCTCCGTAGCAAAGAGGAGATATTCCCAAACAGTTGATAAGTTAGAAAAGAGATAAGGAGGACAATTAATATCACCGGAAAAATCTTTCTCAAGATTGAAAGTACTTGGCAGTGTCAACCCAAATGCACAATTTTGAAACAGCTTTTTTTCCCCAGCAAATTTTCTAGGTTTGGGGTTTTTTTTGCTTTTTTTACATAGTTCTAATGTGCAAATTGATGTAGATGCTGAGTGAGTGGGAAGTTCTTGTTACTACCCTTAGCATTTGATTTGTATATTTCTAAATAAGTTCTGTACTCTTACAACCGATTCAGACTAATTAACAGACATGGAGTTTGAAAAGCAGATGTTATTTACAAAAGGCGGTAGACAGGAACTTATGGGAAATAGTTTAGAACAGAAGAATAGAAGCAGAGACCAGCAAACAATCTGAGTTTTTTTATTTCTCCTTCTACTAAATTTAGAAGGCAAAGCTGCATTTTTTCCAGTGCTGTCAAAAGTGAAGTGCCTTATAAAATGGAAGAGATTTAAAGTAACTTACAAATAAATAGGTGCTGTAGCTAGAGGGAAGGAATAGCTTAGAAAAGGAAGAAAAAGAAATCCTGCAGTCTGAAAGAGACTTAGCTGAGTCTAAATATGAACTTTAATGCCACTGAGACTTTTTTCCCCTGAATTTGTACATCTGACCCTGTGGAAGCCAGAAAAGGGAAATTCACTCCAAATCCACACTGTAGTGAAGGTGTTCCTTCAGCGTTTTAATTGAATTTTTATCATCATCAGTAGCAAATCAAGTTCAGTAAATCAGTTTTCTGCTATGAACAGAAGTGTTGAGTGATATGCTTCAACTTTCTCATTAAAAATTAAAACATCTTTGAAAGGTCTTTGCAGGAAAGCATGTAGACTGGATTTTGAAGTTGCTATTTCCTTATCTGCCACAAGCATTGAAATAATTATTCTTTATTTAGGTATTTTTAATTATGGAATTTTAAACTGTGACTTTTATTCCCCACGTCTTCTCAAGGTCTCAAAATTAGGAAGATGCAAGGCTAGCAGAGTAGTCATTATCATGGATGCATCTGCCATAACAAAGCCAGAGACAGAACCAAAAATATATGAGGCTTTCTGAGCAAGGAAGTGTGCAGATGCCTGATGTGAAAGGGCTTGACTAGCTTAGAATTCACTAGGCAGGAGAGAAAACTTAGCTCTTGCAGTGGACCAAAACAGATTATCCCAAAGATAAGGGTTTTCCTTATGCTATGAAAAAGCTTTGCTCAAGTTTTGCAGAGCCATGAAAATCCCCTGACCAATTGAAATTACATTCCTGTCTTTCCACAGAATTCAAAATTTGAACTTAATAAGGTGGAAACAAGCCTACATTTTCCCCTGTTGATTGAAATGGGAGTATGAGTGGACCTTCACTTTGCAGTTCAGACAAGTGTGGACTAATTGAAGCTACATATACATTTCTAGCAAAGGTCAGAAGCTGAATTGTTAATACTCACCTATAATTAAAGAACCTGAGTTAAATTTGGTAAGGAAATCTCATCTCCTACCTTGCTGCAGCAGCTAAGCTTTGTTGAAAAGCCCAGTGTATTTTATACTGTTACTGAGAATTATAGCTTCAAGTTTTGATTCACATCTCGAGCTTAGTTTGAAATTACCAATCCTTAGATAACGTACTGCAAATCTTTCTAATAAACCCACAGAGTCTGGTTTTTGTTAAAAACATTGGGTTGATAGAAGGCTGTTTCCCTCAATGCTAGTGCTTTTACAAGCTGTGTATGCCATAAAAATGTTGTTAATGTGACAAAATTGTTTACTTGCTCATTAAAGAATCACACACTAATGACTGGGAGAACCAGTGGTGTTAAGAGTTGAGTTAACAACAACATGGCCCAGAATGTGAAAGCAGTGGGTTTACAGTACATCAGGCTAAAGACACAGGCCACCATGCAGATCATCAGACATGGCTGGCTCATGAAAGGCTGCTTTCATGGATTTCTGTGGTAAGTGGGTAGTTAAGATAAAAAGAGGCGAGTATGACAGAGCACTACTGGTGCTGGCTTGTAGGTCCATACCAAGCTACTGGAAGGAGGGGTGTTCTGTAATTTTGTGGCTTTTTTTATGGCTTTTTTAAAGGCAGGCTGAAGTACAAACAGGCTGACTGAGAACATGCCTGAGTGGAAGACCCGAGACTTCTTGTAGGACCCCAGCTCCTTCCCTCTGTAGGAAGGAGGGCAGCTTGTTCAGGCACTGGTATCTACCATGGTGGGGATTACAATTTCTGCTGACTTGTTAAGAGAACCTGTGCATCTGTCCCATGTCCCTGCCTGTCTGTGGCAGGAGAGTTTGCCCATCAGATTGCAGAAGCAGCATGGTAAAATTGGGTTTGATACCAGGGTTGTACCCTTGAAACCTCATCTCCTATCTTCAGCTATATCACTGTCTAGTAAGGTACTACCTCTCCTTGCAAACCTTCCTTCTGTGAAATCCAGGTCATAGTCATTATACCAATAATACTGAAGGGAGAAAGGCTCCAGTGAGCAAATTATCAGAAAGACGAAATCTGTTTTGGCAAGCCTCTGTTGAAATTTGTGGATTCCTTAAACTGGCCCTGGCAAGAGTATTTGAAGAAGCAAATACCATCCAAGCAAAAAAGTATTTTGCCTCCAATTTACCATTCTGTAATAATTCCAATTGACTTCACTGACAGCATAATAGTGAAAGTGATTAACAGTTCACTCTCTACCAAACAAAAAACATAAATTCCTCTGAATGGCAGGAAAGAATAGTACTATTAATAGCTGAGAAAATGGATCTGGTGTGTTTGTAGGATTTTAGGTGGCCTGAAAACTGCACACTGTGTGTACTAGGGTAACCACACAAAGGTATCGGAAAAGGGCCTTTTCCTGGGCCCCTGGAAACACAATGACCTTTTGCAGTCACTGACATTTGGTCATAGTGGGCTGACTCAACATTCTGCTTTTGTAGTGTTTCATATCAGTTTTACACTTTTGCAAGTCCTCAGCTTAAGGAAGCCTTTTTTTCCCAGTGATTTGCCTACTGCTTTTACTTCAGACCCTACCAGGAAAGAAAGTGGAAAGTTCTCACGTGTGCCCCTGGCACTAGGGGACAGTTATACCAACATGAAGTCTGTCCTGGATCTGTGCCTGCTCAAGCCACAGGGGCACCAGCTAACCAAGTAGTTTATCTGTGAATGAAGTGCATAGGTTATAACACTACAGATAGAACAATACAGATGTTTGGTCACTTAATGCCACTCAGCTATGCTCTTATAACAGGAGTGTGTCAGAAATAGCAACAAAACATGGAGCCTGAACAGGGTTTCTGTGACCTCATGAAGTGGATCTCCATGAAGCTTGATGTCCTATAGGTTTGTGTCCTGAGTATCATATAACCCTCTGCCCTCCGGGATAACGTCTTCTCACCCTTGGGGCTTCATGGCCATCTCTGCTACAGTTTGTAGCCTTCAGAGTCCTGAATGCCACTTTCCACAATACCCCATTTTTCCATCTTTACCCATTAATCTCTTTTTCTCCAGACTTTCTGTGCAGGTACACGTGCAAAGAGTAGTCCTTTCCCATGTTCCCTACACTTCCCCATGTTCCCTGCATGTTTTACTGTATGAATCTGACTATGTTGATTAATTCTGTAAAGTGCTGAATTTTGCCAGTGTTATACTAATTAGGGACAAAAATACCTCTGAGTTTCACAGAACTTGCAGAATTTTTCACATCTTCAGGAACTTGCCTGTCTTTTTGACCTGACTGATATTGACCAGTGGGCTAAAAACATTGTTAGGAGAAGGGGCTTACAAGCAATGTGACTGAAGAAACTTTTTTCCTTAGGAAAGCAGGCTAAAAAGCAGATACACAAAAGGTTTTGAGAGGGCTCTTGAATAATAAAGGTGCACACAGCATTCTGGGATAGTCAGCCAAAAAGCATAAGGACCATCTGATAGATTTCACTAAGTATCTAAAATGAAAATATGAAATAAATATGAGGAAACATTAGAAGACATCCTCATTTTCCATTTACCTGTTGCCTATGTGAGCAGAGAGTACTGGCAAGGCCCTGCAGCCCTGACTGTACCTGTGTGATTCAAATGTATCAGTTACAACCTGGATCTTAAATATATAAGGTTGCATGCATTTGCAGGTTGATGGACCTGAGAGTAGGGGACTGTGGGATGTTGAGCTTGGGGATTTTTTTTTCACCCCCTATGAGTTTATGTTTTAAGTTTAAGCTTGGGAATGAAGAGGAAGGAAGGAAAGAAAGAGAAGCCAAGCCTTTCAAAGCAGCCAAGCCTCAGCTATATCAAAGAATGCATAACAGTCTATGTGCTCCTAGGACAACTTCCCACCACTGGGGATGGTTGGAGTGAACCACAAAAGCTAGGAGGAATTTCATGAGAGCCGATGCCCAAGCATTCCCTGTCAGCAAGCCTCCAGAGGTGATGAGGCACATTGATTTTGATGTCCATCACAACAAAAAATACTTGTTTCATCCGTTTTGGGGAAGCAGTGTAAAACTCACAGACAGAAATGACATTAGTAAGACTTTATTATGCAGTGAAGGTTAAAGTCTAGCATAGTGAAGAAACAGTACTTGTTAGGTAAGGTGAAAAATGGAGTTACACCTCCAAGAAGCCCCAGGTTCTTATGTGGTCTTTAAGCTTTTTTCATGTCAAAGGGAGAAATGAAGCTTTTAAAAATTATTTTTGCTCTGCAAGTTTCAGTTTTCATGAAGCTAAATTGAGATAAATCTGAAAATTTATATAACTTTTAAAAAGCACTTACTAAAATGTTCCTGTCATTCACAGTAATATGGAGTGTGTCAACTTGTTCCACACGGTGACCTTAACTTTTTTCATATCCAGCAAATTTTGTACAATCCCATGAGTGTAGGTACAGTTCTGTGTATCATTGTCATTCTTCCCCACTACTCTGAATTCTGGCAAAGTAATTCTTTCTGAATACTGTGTCTGCTAATTCTTTCTTTGTATAAGAGGTAGATGCATGTATTGTCTAGTTTGTCGCAGTGAATCAGTGAAGTATAGTTTTATTTGTATTTGCAGAGACAACAAAATCAAAGAAGATAGCAGCTTGGTGACTCTAGCTGAGATAGTAATTAAGATAAAACAGTAATGATTCTAGCATATTTTAAGAAGCCTGGAAGAATTAGCATAACTTGCAGAAAACTCTGGGCTGGGAAGAGATATTCTTTAAGAGTAAACATGAAAATACTGTCTTTTTGCAAAGTATGATGGAGAACTGATATGTCTCTCCTGTGTTTGGGTAGGTAAGTGAGGTGGGTGAGTTAAGAGGAGGTGCAAATAGAGTTTGCAGGGCAGCTGGGAAATGAATGAGATCCTTTAATCTCTTTTCCAAACAGGCATTTTTTAATAATCTTGTATTTCTGTTATTCACAATTGTTAACACATCCCTTTATTTTAACTAGTTCAGATTTATGGATAGCAGCTAACTATAAAAAGAAATAATAGCCTGAAGTGTCCTTGGAGCCATTAACTGTACCTTTCTGTCTATTCCCTAAGAAGATGCCCTGGATTAAAAGACTATGTGTATTAAAGCAAGTAAGAGAAGAAACAGATTCTTTTCTGAGACTTGCACTCCTTTCCTTCAGCTTGTGCAGGAGGCTGTCAGCTTATCTCATTACCATAAGTGGTATCCCACCAGCTTCCCTAGGAGTTCAGCACTGCATTTGGCCTTATTCTACTGGTCTTTCTGAGCCCCTCATTTCTGAGCTGCAACACCACCATCCATGAGAAGTCAGGTAGGAGCTGAAGGCATGTGACGTTGCTAAAGTATTGAGCCTTGGTTGTCAGTTCTAGCCATTTGTCCTCCAGGTGTTTGTTTTGCTGGATGATGGTTTAATTTTGGGATTTGTAATACGGGCTTTATAAAGGTTATATTAAGCTTCCAATGGAATAGTAGAAAAATAGGAACTCTCCTTCCTTCAGAGAAGCTGTGCTGGTTTTAGCTGGTGTTTGCATACTTTAGCTATCAAGCTGTGGTTGTTAATCAGTGGTATGGGGCATTTTAAGATTCTCACACTCATAGCTTGGCCCCTAATTGGGATCCACTTGCTGATTCTTCTGCAAGTGGATCCAAATTAGGGGCCAAGCTGTGCCTTTTTTATTACCTAGAATGTGTTGTTTGTGCATCTCATATGTATTTTGTCCACGAACCGACCTCTTACATTGTGTCACCCCATTAACACCAGCTGTAGTACCCAGCACCACCTTAGGGCTGCATGGAAAACTGGCAGAAGGGAGCAGAGCTGCTGAGGAACAGGGATTTTGTGGCCAAGAAGCAATTTCCTTGTTATTTGAAAAAGCCTGCATGAAATGGCTATGGGAGAGCTTACAGCCAAAATGGTTGTGCCCATTTGCTCTGTGATAATTGCTGGTGAGGAGGCCTTGGGGTCAGTGATTTTCTTTCCTCCTGCCTACACGGCTGTTTCACAGGCAGTCTGTGGGAAGTCCGCAGAAGCATGCCCCAGCAGCATGTTAAGCCTCTGGGTGCTGTCAGCTACATGATACTGGAAATGCTCTGGAGGGCAGTGCCTTAACGGTCTTCTTGCAGGCTCACTAGATGGGAAGAGCAATGTCTGGTTTCAGACCAGAAAAATACAAGACACATCAGTGGATTAATTCCTTCCCCCTATCCGTCTCCCCACCCCTTATCCCCAGTTTGATACCAGTTTGACCCAGAGGAGCTTTCTGTGAAAGTGAGCATAAAAAAGTGCCCAAAAATGTTTTATTTGGAAAGACTAATATATTGTGAGTTTGCAGAAGAAACACAGTACCACATCAACAGTGCCCAAGGACATGGCATCCATTACTGTAACTGCTGCAAATCTGATTCCCAAGTCTTACGGAAGAAACGTTTGCTCGAAGGGTGGATCAGTTACTGTTACTGGAAGTTACACTTTCTGGTCTGAATCATGTATTTGCACCTCTGAGGTCTCACTGGGCAATCAGGTGGAAAAGCCACTGATGCATGAGCAACAGTAGGAAATCATGGGGTTGCAAAACTCTGACCCATTTACAGAAAATGAACTGCTTATAGCTAAAATAGGCCACCCTGAAAACAAAAGGTGAGCCTAACCACCAGAATAAATGGTATGCCTCAAACTAATTATTCAGACTCTTCGATCAAGTTGCTCCAGCTCCTGTTCATGTCAGCTTGCCTCTAATGTGATTCTTATAGTCCTTTGCTCCCTACAGCTTCCTGAGGTGGGGAAGTGGAGAGGGAGCTGCTGAGCTCTTCTTTCTGGTATCCAGTGATAGGACACATGGGAATGGTTCAAAGGTGCACCAGAGGAGATTTAGACTGGACATTAGGAAGCATTTCTTTACAGAGACGGTAGTCAAACACTGGAACAGGCTTCCTAGAAAGGTGGTCAATGCCCCAAGACTGTCAGTGTTTGAGACATTTGGACAATGCCCTTAATAACATGCTTTAACTTTTGGTCAGCCCTGAACTGGTCAGGCAGTAGGACTAGATGATCATTGTAGGTACCTTCCAAGTGAATTCTATTCTATTCTTTGTCTGTTAGCAGTAACACAGTTTTATGTGGAAAATGGGCATGAAGCAGAGTTTTAGATGCATTGTTGGGTTGTTAGATCATTCAGAAGAAATGTGGAAAACATTTCCCTGCTTATCCCAGCCTCTCATCTACATAATAGATGGCATCAAGTTCCTTTGGCTTTGAGAACTCTGATGTAAGAGTTGATGTAGGCCTACGATCTGGAATTGGTGACCTATGTAAGAGTAGTCAGAGGTGTGAGAAACTACATAAATCAGAGTGAGGGAGCATCCTTGTATTTAAGTGGCAGATGAGCAGTACCATTTGCCCAGTAAGCAAAGGATCTTCTGAGGTGATGAAAATCTTTGGCAGCCCAACTTTCCAGTTGAAAGCATCCCGTCCCCAGGAAGCTTGTAGTGAGGTGTTGAAGATCATTCATCATCTACGTGGCTTGTTATCTGAAATGTGGTCTGCAACAATCCAGAGCTCTGGAACAGGACAGCAGGAATACTGAAGGAGTTGCGATGAAGTCTCAGAAGTAATGAGAAGAGCCTAAGTCAGCCAAAGCTGCAAACCTCTAGGGACTGGAGTGGAGAGGAGTGGCAGCAATAAGAAGATCATGACGACAACCCCTGAAGCATGCTGCAGCACAGAGGAGCTGTGTCAGAGAGGCTGTTGCCATGACATTTCTTTGGATAAACATCTGGAGTCCTTGGACTTACTGAGGTGGTGCTGCTCCAAAAGCCAAAAACTCTGTCACTACTTTAATTGAAACCCTGTTGCTTAAAGAGCATTTAGTACCATCTCAGCTGTGAAACTACTGAGTGTAGTGCCTCCGAGAGGAGACATGCTTCTATGAGATACAGTCACATGTAGAAAAGAAAATTGGTCTTGCGGCTTAATCTGAAATGAGGATCCTTGCCCTTGGCTTCTAGAGACTGTAATTTTGTCCTCTGGCAGGTCACTTTGGAGCAAGCTGGTTTTAGTGGCACAAAACCAAAGTAACTGCCTTGGCCCCCAGGCTGTGGGTGTGAGTAAGAAGCAGAATGTGTTATTCAGTACACAGAGGGAAGAACACAAGATTACCTTTCTCTGCTGGGGACTCCGTGAACCTGCCTTTTATTTTGCTTTGCACCCCAGGTTAAAAATAAAACCACAAAACAAAACAACAAAACAAAGCATCCATTGATTTCAGCTCCAGCCTCCAGGAGCATATGACCTGTTTTTTTGGGTCATTTAGCTCTCAGAACACCAGCTCTAAAATGACCTGTGCCAACTTTGCAAGTGTTTGACATCCCTGAAAACTGTGTCCTGGGGATCTGGAGTCAAACAGTGATGCAGATTTGATAGGAGGCACCTAATCTTCGGCTTAAAGGGTATTATGAGGCTGAATTAAATGCTGCTAGTTAGAGCCCATTAATATCCTTAGTGGTGTGTGGCATACAAGTATCAATAGGGCTTTCTGGGAAGTGCATGGCTCTGTCAGTGCCACATGTGAACTGCAATTCAGAGCTGTTTGTAGTTTTGGCCCATTGGTGTTCAAAGAAGAGGAGAGCTTTGCGTGCGCTCTAAGTGGATTTAATTCAGGTGTATTGAAGAAAAAGCTGAAGAGTAGAAAAGACCATCCACTGTTAGGAGAGCAGTTTATCTTTTTCCTGAAATGCCTTCTTTATTCAAAAGTACTTTCACACAAAGGGTTCTGTGTTTCCATTACACCTTTGGTATGTGTCTTTGATTTTATCAGCTTGCCTCTAATTTCTCTGTGAGGATTTGGTAAACTGTGGACTGTTCGTTTAACTCAGCAGCTTTGAAAATCATTTTGACTATTGTGTATCAGTGACTGTACTAAAGGGAAAAGGATGAAAAGGAGCATGTGTGGAAGAGAAAAAGAAAGCTGTTAAATGTGAAAGGGGAGACAGACACACACCCATATACATGCAGCAACCCAGGGGCTCCTGGGACAGGACACCAGTGCTCAGGGTGTCTGCAAAGACAGAGGCCAGTAGAGTCATATCCGAGTCCAACAAGGTCACTTATGGGAGCATCTGGACTTGTCAGAAGGCTTCTTGTCATTAAAGAAAATTGGTCTGATCCCTGACTTGACTTTCAAGAAAAGGAAGAAGGCAGCTTCCCTGATAGCCAGCAAGTCTTGCTCACTGGCTCCCACAACTGCAGTGTTTAGAAACTAGGGAACCCAGTAGGGCCAGCTGGAGCTTATCAGTGTTCATGTTCATATCCCTGCAAGAAGATAAACCAGAGTACTCCTTTTCCTAGGGCAAAGTCTCCTCTAAAGTTCCTAGTGAGGGTTTCCTCATCTTTGAAGAAGATGTAGTGTATTTTGTCTGAAGTTGGGTAACCACTGCGTATTGCCGGCTGTCTTACATGCTGACCCATCTGGCTGAAGTGTGTCTCTGCCTTTCTAGCTTACTACACATGTCCTTGTTCATGCTTTGATTAACCTCCTCCAGTTCCCTTCCTTCTGGCCTCGCCACCAAAATTTTTGTCGCCTTTAACTGAAAGGATTTTTTTATATGCATCCACTGGTCAGCCGTCTTCTTCTCTTTGCAATGCTGGCTCTCTTCAGATTCTGCCTCTTTCCTTCCAGTCTTTTCATTTTCATTTTGCTGTGCTACTGGATATACATAAGGCATGTTTATCTTCTGTACTACCCACATTGCTGTAAGCCACCCCTTTACTCTAGGAGGCAAAGTTTGTGGGCTAGAAGGGAGCATCCTGCAGGGCAGTTTTCTGGATCTATCCCAACCCAAACGTGGATTCAGAAGTAAACTCAGGCAGCAGAAAGCAGCTCAGCTTGTGCTGCAAGGGAGTTAAATCAGCTGATCACAGCGGCCCTTTTTGGTTCTTTTAGCCTCTTAGATTTCACATATCTGTACAAGCTGTATCAATGTGGTTTTCCAGTTGCAAAATGTCTCCTATCTCTAAGCGTGATAAAAAATTCTTCTCTTACTTCTAAGCGCATAAGTAAAAAACTTTTCTTAATTGCAGTAAAGAGATTGATACTGCTGCCACACAAGAAGTATTAACATGTGTCTGAGGCCAAAGGATTGCGCTTGTTTCTGTGGACCTCTAGGTACAAGAGAGATCAATGGGAAAAGGAAGTTTAAAGACAGATAACATGACTGAAAAAGCTAATTGCCTGAAGCAGTTAAACTAGGTTAAAGATGTCCGCTGTTGAAATTCTTATCCCAAGGAGATTTCACCCAAGGGAAACCTTTGTCCTTAGTATGCTGTTAAGAAGGGGAGAAATCTCAAGGGAGGATTTCACAGAACAACTTGAGAATCTTAATTCTAGTGAACTGCCAGGACCAGATGGTGTTCATCTCAAGCTGTGAGAGATCTCAGCTCCAAAACTGGAAAGCTTCTGACAAACATGCAAATATATCCCTTAAAATAGGAGTTCTTCCTGGTTGCTGTAAGAGTGTCACCAGGGAGTGTCACTTCCAAATGCAACGAAGAGTGCATTGGGAGTTGCAGGTGAATGTGCAGTATCCTACATAGAGGAGAAGCATTTCACAGTAGTCAGAATGGAAACTTATACTTAGAAAAACAGAATTACATCATCTGAGCAACAACACAGTTTCCGCTTAAAGTCCTCAGCTGGTCTTTGAAGTTATTTGAAGACTTTTATTTAAACTATTGGGAAGGAAAATCTGGCATCTGTCGTCCAGGTTTTTAACAGGTTTTGATGATGTTTGTAAGAAAAGGGGACTTTATGTTATGCTAGACAGGTAAATTTTTGACCCTAATTAAATACTGGCTAGGTATCAGATGTGTTAAGTACTGGCTGTTTTTCAAAGTGCAAGTGACCAAACAGTGGCATGCAAAGATCTGTGCTGGGATTGTTCTTGTACAATTTTGTTGGTGATTTTAAGACTGAGTTGAAGATATGGCCATTACATATCACTACGCATGTTAGGAAAAACTAGAGGAGCACATAAAATCCAGAAAGACTTCAGTGAACAAAATAGTGGTTACAATTTAACTTGTATACACACAGACTCATGTACAATAGGAAGAAAAATCTATTTTTTTCACAGATGGTAGTGAATCTAAACAAGGAAGTTTTCTTTCAGAAGCAGAGATCTAGGAGTGGTTATTGACAGCAGTTCAGCCTGCTTCATCCAGGCAAACAGAGCAATGAGAAAGTCCTGCTTTTGGTTCCAAGAAGATGAAAGCTCTAGTCACAGCAATTTAAATATCCTTAAAATAAATGAAAGGAAATAATTCTGCAGAATTCAGTGCTGTCATAAATCAGAATTCATATGCATGTCATAAAAAGTAAGGTTTGCAAGATCTAAAGGATTAGATCATTCTGCTACCATTAACAGCTTTACAGCAGACAAATTATATGACTAACATCAAACATCAAATTCTGGGTTATAAACTTCACTTCTGGGAAGTAAAATGAAGAAAAATACCTTCCATGCAACTGTACAATAAGAGATGCATAATTTTAGTTGGACAGAGGTTAGCTTCCTCTTACACAGAAGTGACCTGAACTGGTGAATTAATATGTAACTTTACTGTTGAATTCTGATGACCTATCTTAGGCTTTCATATTTCTGAGGAAGAGAATACCTGTCTGTGGGCTTGCATCGATTGCATGTGTTTCCTTAGTAGACATTAGTATTTTATGGAGAATTGAAGTTCAAATGAAGTCAAACAAAATTGTTGGCAATTTAAAGTGTTGGCCACCTCCTTTGCCCTTTTTATATTATGTCATGTGGTTAAAAAAAATAAAATAAAAAAATTTGTATTTTATGCTTTATAGCAATTATTTCCAAAATAAATGTAGCCCACTCAGCTAAGTGTTTTCATTGAAGTCCCTAAAGTCAGGTGTAGTTACTTCAGAGTCTGAAGGTCAACCTCAGTCTCATACTTACAAAATTCTCCAAGACACTGAATAACATATTGATATGTAATAAAAAAGTAAAAGTATAGAAAATGTTTTTAAAATGAAATTGGGGAAAAAAAGAGAATAATTTCTCTCAACCACAAAGGCATTGATGTAACTGCTATTTGCTGTTGGGAGTCTGATTGCCCTTTTACTCAGTGTATTCCCACTAGATTAGAAGAAATAGGTCTTTTCTTCTCTTTCCTTCTTTTTTTTTTCTTTTTTCTTTTCTTTTATTCCTTGAGGGAGAATTATAAGATATTTCACAGCAGAATAGACTATTGATGTAATAACACATGTAATGCTTAGTTAACACACATTTACAGACATGCAGCAATTACTAGCATTTTTCTAGTATGAAGTTATAACTGCTGAAATCTGATAAAGCCCTACCGAAGCCAAATCTTTAGACACCAGATAAAATTGCTGAAAGCACTTAAGGGGTTTATAAACATGTGATGTATCGTTCTTCAAATGTTGTTTGGCATTTAGCCTTAGTTTGAAGTCACATTTAAGAACTCAGACTTGGGCTAAAATTTTCAGATGCAGCAACATCTCTGTGTGTTTATATATATATGTGTGTGTATGCCTATTGTATATACATATATATACACACATGTATATGTATGTGGCAAATATACATTGTAAATACCACTGCACGTGGTTTAAAAAAGGGACTAACAGGGGAGCTTAGTTTTGGGATTTTAGTCAGATTTTGAAGGAGAAATTAATGAAAAATTCTTTGCATCAGTGACATATATATTCCAAACGTACACATCCAGTCTCTTCTCTCTCTCAAGAAGTGTCATTTCCCCATAAAAACTGTGGAAGACAAAAAAGTCCACAACAACAAACTTGTAAACCATTATTTACAAATTAGGTGATTATATGTGAATAGCTTCAGAATTATTCTGTCTGGGTAGGTAGGAACACAGTGGTACTAGGCAACAGGAGTCCCTGATGTGATTGTTTATTAGCAGAATTCTCCTGATGTCTGGGAAGAATAGCAAAGTAGTGAGCAGAGACTTAATTGTCACTGATTTTTTTTTTTCCCCCCAAATCTTTACCTTCTAGAAATTAAAATTGCTTTCTCTAGGCTGGCCTATCACTGTAAGATATCCTTGATATTCAGTCCCAGTAACTAACTTGTCTCAGTGGCTAAATTGGAAAGCACTGCAAATAAATCATGTACTGTGTTTAAAGCACTTCTGTCTGTCATGATCAAAAGCATTGTGATAAAGGTAATGGATTACTCCTCTTCACTCAGTGTAATCACTGCGAGCATCAGCAGCCGCAGCACCTGATGTGACCAGCAGAAATGCAAGCCTTGATGTAATCAGTTGTGACTCTGTGAGGCTGGTTTTCAGGCTGTGAGGAACAGTCTGCGTGGAGCAGTTGGTCCGAGATCTTTGCTTTGTTTTGAAATTCACTCTGAAGCCCTCAGCATAGCTGACAAACCAGCTCATTATCTGGGTTTGGTTTTCCTGGGCTTGGGAAGAAGAACTGCAAAGTTCTCAGGGAAAGCATTTTTAGAGTGCTGAATATTGATGAGCTGGTAAATTGTTTTGATTAGTTTGTTGGTGCTGAGGGTGCTTTTGAATGATGCACAGCCATAGTCAAGAAAGAACTCACTTGCCGTGAATGCGAATGCTAACAGTGGTTTTTGTCTAAGATTTGCTCTGAGAGTCAGTGGGGCTTTATCGCTCCACTTTTCCCTTTGGATCTCTGTCAGTTGTGGGGAAAGAAGCAGGAAAAAAATGAGAACGGACAAGCAGAAATCCAAGAAACCAGTCAGGTAGTTAAAACATAACCAGGTTTACACCAGGAAAAGGGAGAGAGCCAAGACACATACGTATGGCTCTGGATTCTTTCCAGAGGTGTCTGAAGACCAGGAGTGCTCTTGCTGTTCACTGACACAGCTGACCTGGGACTCTGCCAGGGAAGGGGTCAGGAAGAGGAGGGGGGGGTGTATGTTTGTCTTTGCCTCCTCCATATGAAATACGTCTTCTTTCCTCTGCCATTGGCACTGCTTGTGTGTCTGATTGCAAAATCACCATCTCCCCTGTGGAATGATGAGTTGTCAGAATCCCAAGTTTGAAGGGATGGGCTGCAGCATAACATTTATTTTTGTTTTGCTTTGTGTTTTGTTAAGGTTTTGCTTTTTGGTACCTGTGAGGAATTGTTCGAAGTACATCTTTTGTTTCTGTAATGGCAATGTCTGAAATGTCCCCTTCTGATTTTCATTTGTGTTTAGCTATAGAGTATTTTTACTTTCCTTTATTTGGTAGCTTTTAGCTGGGTCTGATTTGCACTCAAGGACTAAAAGCCTTTTGAAAATGTTTTGTCATCCTACAAATAGTTCCTAGTAGGTCTAGTACCTATTTCAAACAAAATGGTTTAGAGTACGTTTAATAACTTAGGAAAAGTAACTGGTTCATTCTGAACTGATTTACTGTTCTTATGCCCACAGACAGGATTTGTAAGGACAGGTTAAATGTGTGTATACATATGTATAATATCTAGATACAAATACACTTGTTTCTGTATTAATTTTAAAGCACTGAAAGCATTTAAAGTATTCAGAAGAAAACCAGGCTTTCTGATGGACAAAGCCTTCTACAGACAGGCCAATACTGGTGAAATTACCTTTTCAGTACTCCCCAGGGGCCTTTAAGTCTTCTTGGAGTTCAGGACATGGAGACGATGGCCCACAAACAGGGAGACACAGGCCAGGAAGCCTTGTTTCAATGAGCGCTTGCGTGTCACACCCTATGCCAAATCCATTGGCGAAGGGACAATCTTTGCTTCTAACAGTTTGCTGCATGCAGCTCAAAACAGCACGGCTTCCACCGCCATCGCAAGCAAGACAAGCTCGAATGTACCCAGTGCCACAGCTCACCTCTCACTCACATACACGTTCTTCTCGGCACTTGTCACCCATGGCCTGGATTAAGCCACCTAAAGACAGGCGTGGACAGGCAGCAGCGTGGTGGCTGGCTGGGCTCCAGGGGCCGTTGTTCCTCACAGAGATCAGCACTTCATCAGGCTCCCCTGTGCCTCTCGGGAACAGGCATGTTGTGGAGTGTGTTGAGTCTGGTCCTGTCTCCCTCTGTGACTCTGTGTGGTGAGAAGGAAGACAGGACGTACCTTCTGCCTTGCCTCCTGCCTTTTCTCAGGTACCAACCCAATGCCCAGAAAATGGGAGCAAATATTTCTATTAATGTCACTGTGGAATTGCATCGTCCCTTGGCCAGAACCACCTCACTTACAGTGTGGGCTAGCGAAGCCCGGAGAGGTTCGAGGTTGCCTAGGAATACACATTTTCAGGGGAATCAGACTCAGTGAACTATGTTGATGCTTTGCTGTGGCCAAAAAGGGAATTTGTATCTGTCTGCGCAGTATCTCTTTGAGAAAATCATTCTGGGTGAAGTAGTGTTACTGCTCTCATCCAGACCCCATCAGCAGGGCTCAGAAAGGCCGGCTTAGCTACTTTTCTCCATTACACCTGGTAAGAAGAATCACTTTCTCTTTCAAGAGCAGTTTCCTGTAAGGGTGGTGCACACAGTGTTCCTTACTCATTCCTATCTGTTTAGCTAATGAGGAGGAGCAGTCTGTCTCTGAATGGTCTCAATACATACGCACTAAAGAGCAAAACCAAACCTAATGCTAGTGACAGTGCTATGTTGAATGGCGATCTAAGGTGCTGTAGGTCACTGTATCAAATGCAAGCTGAACTTCATGCATTGAAATGTGCCTGAAAAGCTCTGCAGAGACCCTTTTAGAGTCTTTTTTTTAGCAAATGGGGCAGAGATGGCTTAGATTACTGATGCCACTAGTGCCAGCAAAATTTTTCTGGCCATACTGCACTGCAGAAACTGTTGTCCCACTCATTGCTACTCAAGTCACTGATTTAACATTCAGCAGTTCTTTGAAAGGAGGCAAGCTTAGAAGTGTCAATTCCTAACATGAGCTGAGCAGGATGATGAACAGCATTACCAGATATGTGAAAATCACTAGGAAAATTGTTTTCATTAATGTTTAGACCTCTGAGAAGGACTCCTGTAGACGCACTCTGTTCCATTCACTGACCATGCTAGAAGCTGTATTGGAGGCACACCTGGTTTCATAAGCTCTATGGCATGGGCCCAGCTGTGACCTGGAAGCACTGTTCTTCTGTGAGCAGGGACAGCTGCTTCTGCTATCAGCTACACCTGGTCATTAGTGAGGATTTTTGTAGCTGTAACTAAGGCACTGAAATTTATTTAGCGACAGCAATGTTTAATTTCATGGAGGATTGCTTCAGAGTTGGAAGTTCAGCAGCCCTGGCTAGAACAGAGGTGATACAGGTATTCTTGTGTTTCCAGAGGGGAGCGTCTAGGGTGACACTAGAGTGTTAAAGGCAGAGAAGAAAGGGGACTTAGGGGAGGAGAACACTGGGAGGAAGAAAAGCACTTTGACTTTATTCCCTGTATTACAGGCAATGTTCATAAAATATCCAGCATTTGAACTCTGAGTATGTGGTCAGAATTTCCTCTCACTTCTGAATGACCTACTCCACAAACATTGACTTGTTGACATATAATAGCTGCCTTCAAACAGGATATTATTCAGCACTCTAAAATAACCTAAAACTCATTTGAAATAGCCAGGTTAATCCCTGTCACCTGTGAGTGAGAAATAAAAAATAAATTATTCACAACCCATTACTTCCCTAGTAAAGTGCCACAGATTTTTGCAACTTTTAATGTGGTTGGGATCATTAAACTGCTGTGCCATTCTTTTAGAGTCTTAAAGTATTTAACTTTGAAGTTTGGGCTTAAACATGGACAGTGGCATACTTTTCCCAGTATGAATTCACAGCAGTGGGAGAGCTGTGTTCTAAGGTGGTTTGGACCAATAAAGACTTGTCTAGAAAATAAACCCATTAAAAGCAGAAAGGAAAAAAATTCTGTTTAAAGAAAAGGGCTTGTTTACATGGCGTTTGATTTTGGCTTATATAGTACCAAGTGAGCTGGTATGAATGTTGAGATGTGGATAGATATACAAAGCTCACTGGAAAGAAAGAATTGCATGTGGTTACTTTATATGAGATAAAAGCAAGATAATCATACTTGTACAATACCAAAATCCTTCTGACAGGAAGCAGTATTACTTGGACCTATTTCAGTTAAAAATGTAATTTTTTACATTTAAAGAAATGGCAAACAGAAATGTGTTACTGAGCAAAACAGCCACACCTGGTATTCCCCCTGCACTGTCATCAGGGCCACATCACCCACAGCCAGGTTTTCCACCTGCCAACAATTAAGTGCCTTTTCTTGTAAACTGCATAAACCCTTCAGAAAGATAAGTCCTCATAACCTGTTTTTCAGCTTTTTTTGGTGTGTGTTGGTGGGAGGCAGGAGACAGGGGTCTGCTAGGAAAACATCTGCCTGCATAGGGAGGGCTGAAGGGTCAATTGTTTCTCAAAAAAAAAAGGGGCAGGGAGACAGCTTGTTTTGTAGTTAGAGGCAACAGAAGTTCATGCAATATTTCCTTTGAGATTTTCCCCTCCTCTTTGGAGGTGACTGCACAAGCTAACTGACCTCTCTGGCATGACACGTGCTGCAGAAGAGGCGTACTTCGCAGTTTCAAGCCTTCTGTTGGGCATGTTCATGAGTAAGGTGGACTTCATGGTTACTGAGAAGGTCTCTGCTAAACCATCCTTTTGTCATGAGAGGAAAATACTTCACAGGCAGGCCTCTGAGGCTGCTAGGTCTACTGCTGGCATTTCTCCACCATTCCTGACCTCCCTGCTTCCATCTGTTCTCCAAAATGTGCTTTTGAGAGGTGAAAGGGGATACTTTTGTCTGTGTATTTTGCTGTCAGTGATCACAATAACAGCTAATCCCACAGCATTTAAAACATGATGATGCCAGTTGTACATTTAAAAGCCTTCAAAGTCACTATTAGGACATTTCTTTTGCCAACGAAAAGAATATAAATGCTTGTCAGACAGCTTTGGAGTCAGGTGTGTAACGTGCTGGATCTGAAATGAAAGCATTTCATTTTCAGCCCTGTCAGCCAACAAATTCGTGCTGATCTTTTCCAGTCCTTCAAAACCCAGAAAGGTATTACACAGAGCTAGCGACTGGCCTTGGAGAAGGAAGGAGCGAAACCCAAGAGCAGAGACTGACACTTTGCATGACCCTGGCTCAAGGGAGCAGCTGGCATGCATCGCCTCTGCCAATAGCTGCAAATGGGTTCCTCTGGAGCCAGCCTCTTGTTTATAAAGTTATATAAAATTATAACAATAACTAAACTAAACTTCAACAAGTTAAGATTTTTGGAAACACTTTTGATTCTCTCTTTTAACCTACAAAACCCTATTGCTATTACTGCTGGAGAGAATCCAGCAGTTGTCTGAGCAAGAGTTCTTGCTTATTTTCTAATTTATCTCTAATCATCTTGGTTTTCTTCAGTTTGTTTTGAGAGGGGAGAGGAAAGTAATGCTCACAGGTTGTCAAAGCACCTCAGTTTCTGGAGGGCCAAATCATGTCCATGACTTCTGTTACTCCTCTTGGAGGAGCACGAACGAGGAGGATTGCTGTGGGGAGAGGGGTTCTGGCCAGGTAGTCCATGTGCTACCAGAATACATAGTGTATGGCAAGAGAGAGCAGTGGGCAGCTGTCATGGATGTTGGCATACTATGAGGGACAATAGTGAGTGGACTGAAAGGGAAAGAGCAGTGTGGTTTGTGATGGTGGGAGAGGGACACAGGTGAACATAGATGTGGGAGCTTGGGGTAAGCAAGGGAAAGGAATGGGAAGCAGGATTGTCTGGTCAAGAAAAGGTGGCTTTCATTGGAGTTCTTTGTCTTTTAGTGCTGTTAGAGACAATCATCTTAGTCAGTTTTCTCCTCAAAATTCCAGAGCTTCTCTCCCCATTACAATTCCTCAAGAAAGCTATCTCACAGAGACACCAAGGCTTCCCGAGTAGTGACACTCACCTGCCAGAACTCCTACCTTCTGTAGACTTCTGCTCAGTGTGTGGGTCCACTTATCCCGTGGTCCTTGCTTCAGAAAGTCTTGAGCCTTTTGAATGTGTTGAGCAAACACTTGTAGATTTGGTAATCAGTTATTGATCCTCCCAAATTCATATTGTTCACATGTTTTTCTTTAATGCATTGTGGTGTTGCCCATAATATAGAACAGAAAAAGTGGGTGTTGGTCTCTCAAGGTCTTGGCTCAGTCACTTTCCCCCAGTAGTTCCTCTTGCATTAGTCTGTGCTGATGGCTTCCATGCTGGGAAAGTCTCTTCATCAGATACAGCAAGTGCAGAAGCTGGGTGTTAGCTCCTGTCTCTCACTAACAGGCCATGGCTAGAAGAAGGGCACAGACTGTTGGGTCTGTGCACAGCTGAGCTATAAGCAGCATAAATGATAAGTCATACACATGGATTCAAGGGATGTTTGCCCTCATCTTACGGTGCAGTGCTCACACACAGCTTAGCTAGATCATGGGCTGCCTGCCTGGGTTCTCGCAACTTCCGCTTCAGGGTCCTCCAGCACCTCAGCACTGTTTGTACTGCTTTTGCCTGGGCTTTATAAATAAGTGTTCCGTGACCTCTTCAGTTTTGGCACCTTTTTCAAAATTTCTTTTAACTTTATATTCCTAACAGATTAGTGTTGCCATTGTTTTTAACTGTACTTCCTGAAGGTAGAAATTCTGCTTTTATTAGGGCAAGTGTCAGGATGACAACATCTTGACAACTTGAAAGCTCATCTGTTTGTTACGGGTTCTTGTAGCACAAACTCATTTTAACGAGTGGGGAGGCTGGTGAGAATAGCTGTCTTTAATTTTCTGTGAGCTGCAGAATCCCATTGCAAAGATGTGGTAACAGGTAAGGGCAACAAAGCAGGGAAGTCCTGGGTGGGGTTTTAACTGTTTCCAGACACCATATAACTGGCAATTGAAGATACTGTTTGCAGCAACTGCTTAGAATGACAGCTATGATGCCACCATAGTGAACGAAAGGAGTTGAATCTAATCATAAGGCCGCTATGTCTGCTCCAGGAGGGTGACCACAGACAGCAGGACTTCTTTCTAAGCATGGTATACTAGTAACAGACATTTAATAAGTTTGGGTTTTTTTACTTAATTCAAAACCTGGCATTATCAGTTAACAGCCATTTTACAAGATTTGCTTTAAGGATTTTTTTTATTTCAGGATGTTCTTCCTATGCCTATGTAGCTGAAGAGGAGAATGTAACAGACTTGACTTTCTAGCATATTTTAGGCTGAGAAACACAGTGCGTGGAAGAAGCATGTATATGTGCTTGTACCTGGAAACTAGATAAGCCGTTTCTCAGATGGATCTGGTTAATAACTAAACTCAATAAAATGATAGGGACAAGTGTATATTGTGAACAACCTCCTCCTGACCGGAGGTCACTTTTTCTGCTCCATATGCATTCATCAATGAAGTCATGTTGCACATTGAAAGACCTGCGTTTGTCTGAGTTTGGGGAGGTCAATACTGGCATGGATTACAGATTTTAAAACACAGCCATCCCTACAAATAAACAAACTGAAAATTTTATTTAGAGACAACTCACTTGATGATAGGTATGGTACCAAACCTCTGTTATGAGGACACTGAAATTCATTCACATGATCAACAAGTAAGGAATCTTGTTTAAATGAATAAAATAACCATGTTTTTAAAACTACACACAAGGTGCTTCTGAATGCTGCCACTGAGACTACAGACTATGAGTCAGGGAACCTCTGATTGTTCATTAAAATGTCAAGAAAGGAAGAAGAGGGATGATGAGACAAGAAAAAGCTGGTCTACAGTTGCTTTGTTTAGCCTTTGGGATGCAAACTCTTTAGTGTGTTGTTCTGAAAAAGCTTTCAAGGGAAGAACTGACCTCATTTGTGACCTCTGTGACCCTCAGTGACAGTTACAGGGGTCTGCTCCTTCAATCCACTTAAAAGGTAGCAAAGGCTTGTTGATGTAAGAGACCAGGAGAAAAACTTTCGTGTGTGTGTGTGTGTGTTGCAAAACAACACAAATGGTGATGTGTCACTCCGTGAAGGATGAGGTGTTGATACAAGCACCTATCTACATCACTGGTGTCCTGGTTTCAGCTGGGATAGAGTTAAGTGTCTTCCTAGTAGCTGGTACAGTGCTGTGTTTTGAGTTCAGT
>JANZLQ010000050.1:17346521-17360922 GCA_026212715.1 Elanus axillaris
TATATTCCAATCCTTTTACTATTACTGTTGTCATTTTATTAGTGTTGTTATCATTATAATTACTTTCTTCTTTTCTGCTCTATTAAACCATTCTTATCTCAACCCACGAGTTTTACTTCTTTTCCTGATTTTCTTCCCCATCCCGCTGCGGGGTGGGGGAGGAGGTGAGCGGCTGCGTGGTATTTAGTTGCTCACTGGCATTAAACCACAACAGCTGGGTGGTGCAGTGGTGAGAGAGTTAAGATCATATTCTTATGTTTAAAACAGGAACTCAGTCTTACGTGGAGCCACAACCATACATTTTACCTTCCATAGTTCTTTGGTCTTAAAATTAAGCATGGCTTGCAATTTATAATTTATGGCCATGTTCCAGTGAACAGTTTGCATTATTTAATCTAAAAAAAGGTATTAACAAGAATATTAAAAGGGGGGAGGGAGGCTCATAATTATTATTGCAGTGTTAGCTTTCATTAAAGCAACACAGGCAGAGTTACAGTGCTAACAATAATAAAATAGTTAAGCAATTAGAAAAAAAAAATCATGCCAGCATTGCCTATCCTGGGGTTATATATATGTATGTCTGGTGGGTTGACCTTAATTCTACTTAATTCTACCTTTTACAAATCTAAAAATTTGTTCATCCAGATATCCCCCAAAGGCCAGGATTTCCAAAAAGTTAAAGCTATAGTCTCTCTGAGTGACTGCAGCTGACCTTATCTTCATTATGGGGAAAAAGCAATCAATAGCCAAACACCTACAGAGCAAGCTCCATGAGCTGGGAGAAGGCTTTATGGCATCAAAGCCGCTCTTTCATCAGCTTGTATTCTGGAGGGTGCTCTCAGTATCACATTCAGAATGACAGTGGTAACCAACACATCTGCTCCCTAGGCTGATCTCTGTACAGCTAAGATTTTATAAACTGAAATTAAAGTGAACACATGATTCTGAACATGGTTTACCCCTCTTTTGCTTTTACTCCATTGCAGTTATGTCGGTGAGACTTAGCTACTGTAAGCTGCAGGTTGCTTCCCATAGTCTGAGGACAATTTAGTCATTTACTGGTGTAACGGAGCTTAAACAGAGGATTCAGTCTTTTAAAGTTGAAGCTTGGTAGCACTGAGCACTTTCATTTCCTCTTTTCAAACATACAATCACTGCTCAAAAACACTTTGTGGGAAATACTTCATCCCTTTTTATGGGATCCTAGTAAGAATATCCTGGCCTGAGTCTGTCATCAAGTTAATATATGAGAGATGTGATTTCATCAACAGAATTTGTGTGCCTGCAAGAAGTCATTTTCCTAGGAGTACCAGAGGCAGTTCTAGGCAGCCCTACCTTAAGGCCTGTGCTTTCTAAAGATAAAGAAAAAAGGCAGTTGGTGGTCCTTTGTGCCTTAAAGCTAGTACTTCAGAGGACAGACAGAAACCTTAGTGTCCTAAGTCTCTCAGGACTCATCCCTTTGTGTAATATCGTGTGTTTGTTCTTGAAATATGTTTTACCGTATACGTATAAATATATGTACGTTTGTACATGTATATTTGCACCAAAGGGTGCTGAAAGCATGAAGGTCTGTGGACTTCAGATAATGAAACTGTAAAGACATCATAACGCCTAGCATTCACGTTATCACCACCTCAAAGTCAAAAATACATAAAAGAAAACAAACCAAAAATGCTGCAAATTTCTCTTAGTCTTGGCTCAAAAACTAGCTCTGGAGTTTTTCAAAGGCTTCTATTAATAAAAAGTTTATGTAGCTTTTTCTTCTTCAAGTGAGTTCTCATTTCTTAATGGTGTTATCTTAAGAGGTAAGTAACTGTTAGAGAGCCTCCACCACCCTCATCCTCTGGGAAAAGAGATCACTGCAACCTGAACTTCCAGCCTCATATTCTTACCAAACACTAGGCATTGTGAAATGAGCCAAGTACCTTTACGGAGCCTTTGAAGGG
The DNA here is from genome assembly GCA_026212715.1 of Elanus axillaris. Classification (NCBI taxonomy): domain Eukaryota; kingdom Metazoa; phylum Chordata; class Aves; order Accipitriformes; family Accipitridae; genus Elanus; species Elanus axillaris. Next base: position 17,348,468 of record JANZLQ010000050.1, read on the forward strand.
TGTGCGAATAGAAATGAAGTAGCTGAGTGATTTCAGAGAAACAGCCCTGCTAAAGTGAACCCCTACCACAGTCTTGATACAAGTCCTGCTGATTCGTGGGGCAGGAGCAGGGGGAGGCTGGGCTGGGCAGGACCCCATCACTGCACAAGGTTGTTGCTCCTGTTCTGTGGCAAAAGCACTCCAGTCTCCCTTCACAGTAAGCATAATGCACAGATTAGCCTTAACCTACCCAGCTTAGTATTTGCAGCAATCCAGCCATTCAAACCTTGGCTGCAAAAGCTCCATGAGGAATTAGCTAGGTTGGGTGTGATGCTTGAGCTGGCTTGCTTGCCTGTGACCCATATAAGCTGCAGTCTCAGCATTCCTGTAGCACACAAAGCTAGTAATCACCATATCTGCTTCTAATGAATATAGGCTCTGTCCACAGTTGGCAGGTTTCTTCAGCTCAGCCGGTTAGACTAATAAAAGATACTATCTCTCTCTATGAGATTTACCTTGCTTATATCTTGAGATTATCCCAGCTCTGCCACTTGGAGGTCAGACAGAGTAACTCTGTGAGATTAGGTAAAGCTATGGTGATACCAGAAGCAATGACTTGAGAATTATGCTCTTAAACCCGTACAAAGTTTAAGACCAGGGAGTGGGTAGTTGACAGGGCTTTGCAGTCCCCAAGTGTGCTCTGTTTTCATTTAGTGACAGGACGCACTGCGAGAGGTTTCCTACCAGTGAACTCCTTTGGCATCATGCCACACAGTGTTTCTTCTTGGGGTGTGTGCTGTGCCTGGGCTTGGGCAGTGGCACTTGCTGCATTTACAAAAACCTGCCTATTTTTGTTGGACTTTGAAGTAAGCTGGTCTTCTTAGAACAATACCAGCATGATCTTTTGAAAGCACTTCTGTGGACTAAGTGGGATTTTGAAAGCTATCGTGTGTGTTTGTTGCATGGATTTTACCTCTCTCCACTTCTTACTTCCTAAATCATAACAAACTGAGCATTGTGTTTCATACTCTTTACTGCCGCAGTCATATTTTCAAAAGCTATTTATTTTTAGTATAAACAAATGAAACAACCTGCTTTGCCTTTTCATATCTACAAACCCCCTTCCCCCCGTGTTTGCAAAACACTGCAGCAGCCTAACAAAATACAGTGTGTGATGTTTCCTGCTGTGACCCAAAATACTCACTCATGCACTCTAGCCCAGCCATGATACTTTGCTGCTTTTGGCTGAGTGGTGGATGCTTTATGGCAGTTAAATATTTTATTCCATATACACACATTAGCCTATCCACATTCCCTGCCAAGGCAGTTTCCTCTTGCAAAACTTCCTTCATCATTTTCCCACATCTTTTCCTTTTTTTTTTTTTTTGCTTGTTTCCTCATATCCAGCACCATTATCCGGTGTTTTGAAAAGTAAAAACAACCCATTGCTTGTAAACCTTTCTTTCTTTTTCTCTTCTGGTGCACCTCTGTTGGATTTAAAGTTTGTAAGTCCTCATTTCCTATGTTTTGTCATATTTCATTTCTGAAATACCCATGGTTCATGTCTCTTCCAGATGCCATGTACCATTTGTCTTATTTTTACATTGCAGTCTTGTTCAATACATTTCCCACTTCTGTCTTTGTCCACTTGATCTTTAGGAAGAGACAGTGGTTTGCAAGCATTACAGTAAAGATTCAGCTAAATGCCCCGTATTATCTGACTAAGAAATTGTTGGATTTCCAGGCATTGTCTTCCATTAGGCAGTATGTCTCAATATTCTGGTAAAAGTCCTTATAGTACAATATGTCATATAAATGGCGTGCTGCTTTTCCATTCCATGCCAGTATTTGTTGTCCATTAAAAAAACCCAAAACAACAATACAAAAAACTCCAAAGGAAATCAAAACCAGCTCTCGGTGAGTTTAATGCAAGTGAGCAGTAGTCAAACCTCATACAGTGCAACAACTTGTAATGTCTGCTTTAGGATATGAAGAGTGCTTTCCTTTGAAATGAGTTGGCAATAAAAAGGGAGTTGGTGGCTAAAATAATTTGCCCTGTTATGGTGAGTTGCAGAGGTCTAAGCTATGTTCAGAGTCCTCTGCATGGGGAAGGGTGCAGGGAGGACTGTCCATACTGAACTGGGAGCTGCCTGAGTGGAGTGGCACACTCTTGGGGTAGTCAGACATCAAGGTTTCATTGGTATCTCTCCAATCCTCTCTATTTCTTTACATTTATTGATATAGTTCTTTGAGTTACCAAAACAAAACCCATGCCTCAAACTTACAGAGCTGCGGGAGTACATAGAGTCTATCAAGCATGTGTAACAAGTAAGGGGAGGGATGTGTCATCATAAATTCATTTTAAATTTGTCCATTAATACAGGAAATATGTTAAGAGGTTTCTAATAAGTGTGCAGATGGAAAAATCAAACTAACTCATTAGAAAACCTTTGGAATAATTTGTAAAACATTTATGAGCTTGAGTTTGTAAGTTGTAGGAAAGTTAATTTCATACCAGCTTGCAATTGATTGCAGAGCAATGGTGTTCTGAAGTCTGTAGATGTAAGTCAACAGGAACAATGTGGACGTTGCACTTGCCAGAACTGTTTTACTAATGAATTGTGAGAATAAACCAGATCACTTTGTAACACACAAGCCCTCTGCAACTTTAGTTAAGCAGTAAAACCAGAGATCAGCAAAAGGAATGACTGAGTCCCAGCTACCTTGCCTAGTGTGTCATTTGCACTGGTGCTAAACTGGAATGAAAATGTCACAGTTTGGGTTATCTGTCCACTTCTCAGAGCTGCAGCAGCCAACACAGGGCGTGATACACCAGCAGTTTCTACACCAGACATTCAGATTCATTACACGTTGCCTGTGAACTGTGCTTAATCATGGAAATGGGATCCCTGATTCTGGGTCCCTATTTCCAGAGAGGTGAGGTGCCCTATGAAATAAAATTAGAGTTCCCTGTTCATCAGCTTTGTTCCATTCAGTTATGGGGACCAAGAGAAGGCAAAGTGAAGTGGCTTTCTTTGTGCTGCATAGCCCAACCAGACATGCAAGGAGATCGAAGCCCCCCACTTACAAAACTCTTGCTGGCCTTACTGGCAGAAGGGGCAGAAGAGACTCACCAACCTCAGCGAGACCTGGGGTCGCTGGAGAAATTTGCAGAACAAAGCTGAAAGTCAGCACATACTCCCCCCCCCCCACTGTGGGGCTTTAGCGTGGCGGGGGTGACAGTGGCTATATGTACAGGCTGATACACTAAGTTTGCTTGCCAGGTATCTAAAGATTTTTTAAAACTTCAAGGCTTCTGGGTTTCCTTCCAAATTACCTTTCACATATCTCAGGGCACAATTTGCATTTATCGACAGTCTTTTCTTGGGAGAGCTGAGTAGAAACTGGAAGTAACTTGCGAGGACAAGAGCAGTGTCTCCTTGCCAAAGCCCAGGTCACAGACAAGGCAGCAGGAGATGCAAGTGGCCGCAGTCCGAGTAGTTCTGCCCACTCCTGAGTGACCAGGCAGCTGGCCCCTGGCTCTGTCCTGGCCGCTCCTTCCTCCTTCATCACCCTGCACTTCCACGGAAAAATAATTTCATACAAATTTTAGAGGGACATCCAGTTAATCAAAACACAGCAGGCTGCCAGTGCAGCCTGAGCAGAATGGTGCTATCACACACCATGGCACTTTCAATTCTCCTCCTTCATTCTCTTGACAGAGATATTAACAAAAAGAGGAAACGGGCTATTACTGTGACAAAGGCTTTGACAGCACAGGGAAAATGGCATGTTAACTCATCATCAGGCAGGCTGAAGCTGGCTGGTAATAACTGTGCTCCCTGCTCTGTACAACTCATGGCACTTGAAACCTTCCTCACCACTGCGTGGGTTTGTCTGCTGTGGAGCAGGGCACATTTTTCCATGCAGCGATACCCACCTGAGTACTTAGGCATAGCAGCCAAGAGCCTCACTTTTAATAGCACAGGCTATGAAAAGATCATCTTCATCCTGTTTTGTTTCAGATCTCAAACCCTCCAAGTTACATCCACTGTTGTACATACCAAGCAAGTGAAAAGTTACACACTATTTAATGGACAGGGGAGTGCTTTTTTTAATTTTAATGAGGAGTCTGCTTGCACTGTATGTGTAGAAGCACTGTCATCTGCTTTTATTGTGAGCAGATGTCGGAATGTGTTTCACTTGAAAAAACCCACAAGATTCAGAATTAGCTACATTAATAGAGGTCATTTGGTAAACTGGGTATATTTTAGTTATTTCAAGATCCAGTTCAGATTGTGACAAATAAAGATCAGTTTTCTCTGGGGCTCTAATAAAGCTCTGGAAGAATGGCCATTCCTCTGTTCGTTTCTCCCTGTTTGAGACCCACTAATGATTGGTGTTTGGGAGGCCACTGTGTTTGGTCTCTGTCATTTCCATGCTGTGTGTTCTGTGCTTTCACAGTAGCATGCCATAGTTAGCTCTGACATAGTGCATTTAGCTAAAGGTGCCCTGGGCAGCACCTCTCCACCTGTGATCTGTTTGTCAAACCTCTATCATTAAACTAGCCAAAAGATGAGTGATTACAACTTTGGATGGTAGTCTGGCCATTTTTCACTTATGACTTTAATTGCTCTTGCTGTTCGCTGGAGCTCGATATCCAAAATAAAATTTTCCTGACTTCCTCTCTCCCAGTCTATTTAGGTCCTGAATCCCTTAAGCCAGGAACTGCCTTTCAGCCCATGGGCATCACTGGGCTCACCTTGTTCTTCATCAGTGTGAACAGTAACACAGAGACCACTTTTGTATGAAGGTGTAGCATCTTCTGTTACATCAGGTGATGTGAATGGAAAAGGTAGACAAGCCTTGGGATGTTTATCTGGTCTGACAAAGCAACAGCAAGAAAAACCCCAAAGGTTTGTAACTTCATGTTCATTGGAAGATGTCCAGCTACCCAATGTTTTTAAGTGATTTTTCTGGAGAACAGAATAAATGTAAGCAACTGATAAGTCTCTTCATGTTCTTTTCCCTTAGTAATTGAAGTTGGCTTGATTAAGTCAATCCAAGCCCAGGCTGCTGGGCAGGCCCTCTTCCCCTGCCTTGTATTCCTGCTTCCTCTGCTGTGCAGGCACTGGTGCAGAGACAGACACCTTGAGACCTGGTTCAAGGAGCTGATCTGTCTTGAAAGAAATCACTGGCTCCCAGCTGCTTGTTCCTGACCCCAGAGTAGCCCCATGCTAATGCTAGCAGAAATATTTCTGTGGCCATCCAGTGGACCAAGTTGGGAAACCAATCTAGCTGAAAAATAACCAGGAAAACACTGCGTTTTTCTCCCAGCTGAACCAGTTTCCTAATCTGACGTGCTGAGCTGCTGAAAAAATACAGTTACAGGCAGAACACAGTGCAGGGGCAAGAACGAGACCATTGGAAAAAAGGACAAAGTGAACCTGAAGACATGTGGGTTGAGTTGCGTCCTTGAAACTAAAAGATCTAGGCCAGGGTAGAAAGTAGGGCATTGCAACAGCTCTGGCTTGTACCAGGACGAGAGGGGACTCTCCCACAGCAGCTCTGTGAGCAGACACAGATCTCATGGGGAAACCCAATAATAGCTACATGCTCGGACGTGAGGTCTTCAGAGCAGCTGTGGATATGAACAGAGAGGCAGTGATCGCAGTTAAGATCTCTAAATAACACCACCTTGTCTCCTTGTCTCTGCCTTGGACTGTGGGCTGGGGGAATTAGATGTATTAGGACTCCTGCGTGGGAGGAGGTCGTGCCGTGGCTCTTGGATGTGGCCAGCCAGTGGCTTTTCTGCTGTCCCCGCTGCTGTTTCTTGCTAGGGCACACAGCTGTTGGTTTCAGTGTGTTCTCTTAGGCTGCAAAACAGGAGAGAGGGGGAAGACAGTCAGAGAAAGGGTTTGAAAACATAAGGAAGGAATAGGAACGGCTTTTGCTACAGTTGGGAGCGAATGCTTCCATCTAGAGAGGAGTAACTGTCTGGCCTTAAGGTCTGATGCGGTGCCACCATCTCCCCTCTGCCCCCAGTGCTCTGCGGGGCAGCACTGGGCAGCGGGTGTGTGGGTGCTGCCTGTGGGGTCTCCTCACACCCTTGGTGCCCCGAGGGCCTCCCAAGGTTTCCATCAGCCCTTGCGAGGAGCTTGGGCTTGCAGCATTGTTGAAAAAGGAACCGAATGGCTGAAAACTAGGTCTTGCCTTCTTTTGGCAGCTGTGCTGGCTGCCAGCATTGTCCTCCTAATATCACCCTACCCCACCCTGGCACAACATCCAACCCAACAATCAGGAAGCTCCATCTCCATGTTTTGTAAAAAAAAACAACAACAAAAAAAACCCCAAACCCCAACAGAAAAGATAGAACTAAGGCTTGGCTTTTAAAGGTGTTTTTTTAATGTCACTCCCAAGAAGAGAAAGTTTAACTCAGAGGGAGATAATGATTGCACAATTACATGAATAACAAAGCAGCAGCCCGCAAGATGTATTATAATGTGTTTATCTGGAAAGTATGTCGGGATATTATAGGAAATCTGTCTATGACAGAGTATTTTCCCAGACTGGTAAAATTCAAGAGATAACTAATAGCGTTTTCTTTTTATCTAGTGTTTACTTATACCATGAAAATAAAATATAGCACAGACACTATTGACTGTTCAGAAATATAGCTACAGCCATCAATATAGGAAGAAAGATGTGTCAGAAACTTCTCCTTTCTTCAGTGTGAGCTTTGAGTGGTTCCAAATATTTAACAATGTTGAGACTCAGATGGTCACAGTGAAGCTTCAGCATGAATGTCTTCTGGAGATGAATGAAGCTGCTTATGATTCAGAAATATTATTTGAGCATATGATGGGTGCTGTTTTCAGACACCACATCAGTTACACCTTTTCTCACAATAAAGATTTTCCTCACAAGCAAAAGCATAAAGACTACAGAAACCATCAACCAAAAAAACCATCCTTATATTCTGAAAAAGAAATAACAGTGTCAAATGAAGGAAAAAAAAAAGTTTACTGAGGAATTTTATTTTACTCTGGATGAAAGTTTTGGTTAGCTATAATAAATGCCCTGCTAGCAAGTATGTTCGCTCTGCTTTCCTGCTGACACTGTCTCCCCTATTTTACTTCTCTAACCTTCAACCTAAAACTTTGTCTGTATGCTTTTGCCTTGTTCTGTAGCTTCTCCAGGTTGTTGCAGAATTATGTGTCTACCTATTTCTGGTTAGTAATCCTGTGCTGTCTGGAGCATGTTCACTGTTTATTTTTTGCATTTCTTATTGTCTGTTTCTTTATAAAAAAACAATTTACAAGTTAGTTACACAAAACATAAACTTATGTAAAGTTCTTGAAGGAAATTGCCCTGACAGCAGCCAGTATGCATCGTCCTGCCCTGCTGACTCAGGGCTACTCACCAGTGCAGGAGGGTGTGATGTTCTGGGAAGAAAAGAGGATGCACTGCCTGTGACTTCCACCCTAGCAGCCACTGCTGGTGGGTTTCAAGATGCTCATTCCAGATGTGTGGAGGAAAGTTAAACTCTTAATGGCTATGAAACACTGTAAATGTGGTGTGAATATGGCCATGTCACAATGGGAAAGCATCTCTCCTTAGGATAGTTTGCCAAGGCGGAAAGCGGTGTAGTGTTGCCGGAGCTGGCATCCACAAGAAATGTCGCTTTGAGGTATGCTATGAAAACCTGAACTGAGCAGCTAGCCTGTCTGCATATCAAAGAATAAGCAATGAAGGTGCATTTTGTTTTGATTTGTGTTTTTCTGGATATTCTGTTTGGGTTTTTTTTTTACACAATCAGTGCATCTATGAGGGATTGTATGCTGATGGTCGATGAAGCTGTATTTACGTGATTACTGAAATCACTTATTCAACAGGAAAGCAACCTAACAAATTCATCATTGTTTAAATTTTAATTTAGTGAAAATGTAACCTCAGGAAAACACTGTTCACATCTATAATTAATAGGTTGTTATGCAGTGTAGTTTACAATTTTATATACTTTTCTCAAACTCTGGGAAGAAGTGTTTCATGTGATCTCTTCCTGAATTCACAACAGACGAAAATGGCCTGGCTGGTTTTGTACAAGGAGGTTCATTTGCAGGGAGATGCAGATCCAGTTTTCTGTTTGCTGTCTAATACAATTCTGGCAGAGCAGTGCAGTGCTCCCTTTTTCTCCTGACAGTGATTCTCCCTCCAAAATGAGGTTCTGGCAGTCTGCTTTTGTACGAAGTAGGCACAAATGTAATTATGCTGCTATGACAACTTAGTCTTAGAGCACTCACAGTCCTCTTTCTTCTCATCTTTGTAGTGCTGCTATGGGTAGAAACTGATTCTGTTTTTTCTTTGTCCAGTATAAGTAGAAATGCACGTCAATGAAGTCTAAGTTGTACTGGTATAAGGTCACAGTAAGCCCCAGTATATTAAACGCTTCTCTCAAAAATGAGGGACTGAAAGGAAGGAAAAAATGTAAGGTGCTTGGTCCCCCGGCCCTCACTTACTGCGAGCTGTGTTGATCACCCCTATCCGCCCATCTGCATGGGGAAGGAAACCTTCTCTGTTTGAATCTCCACGCTCACATAGGAAGAGAGCAGCCATGGCCACATCTCCCCCCTCCTCACCATTACCTCACGAATAAGCCACGCTGTTTCTTCAGATGCCCTCTGTGCAGCATTCAGTCCTTGCAAAGGGATCCTGTGCACACTCTCCCCAGGCTGCTCCTGGGGCTGGGGTGGCTTGCAGCATGAGAGCAAGTTACTGCCACATGGGAAGGCCAGTGTTGAAAGAAAACAAAACCCAAACAAGTTTTTCTGGCGACCGCACACTGCTTCTGAAGGAAGGCAGACCAAGGGGCTGGCTACATATGGGAAGAGCCGGTGAGGGGAAGCTGGCTGGAAGGACTGTGCTGGTCACCCAGCTTGCTGGAGGGATTAGCTGCTCCAGTGGGAGAACATGACGGGAAATGTTTGATAGCTGAGGAGTGTTTTATGGATAATGGGAACCAGCTTTCTGTTGCCTACTGCCTATGCCTAGTCCTTGTATGGGGTCTAAGCCTGCTCTCTCCTGCTATGAAAGCAGAACCCTCTGTTGCAACAGGTTTAACTTCCCCTTAGATCTTCTCATCCAGCCTTTGGGACAGGCTTTAGAAAGTGCCTTCTGAGAGGCACTTCAAACTTTGGACCCTGGTGCAGGCATGCTAACAGAGAATGCCTAGGGCCAGCCCTGTGGGAACATGTGGTTTCGTCATCAAGACGTCTCCGTTAATTGCTACCAAAGCCAGAGGTTTTCTGTGTGTTTGCCTTTGATGAGTTATGTTCAGAAAAAAATTGTAAGTATAGCCAACATAACTTAATTCGCAGTGACACCCAGGGAGCTGTGGAGAGGTGCCAGAGGTGTGATAGAGAGCATTTTAGTTTCATGTGGCTTCCTGAAGCTCCCCAGAGCACACTGAAAAGAGTCCAGTCATTTTTTTTTCTTTTTTTTAAAGCAAAAAATATTCCCTTTCCAGCTGTGAAAGCAACTGCATAGGCCAGAACAGAAGGTGTTTGTGGTAAAAGGACACACAGTCTTAGCCAGACTATTTTGATCTTTTTTTTCCTCCCTGAATTCTCCAGGGAGGAGAGGAGCCAGCATCAGATGGCAGGAGAAAGACCCAGGGCTCCTACTTAATTTCTTCCTTCTGACCTGTGCCCTAGAAGAAGTGGGTACTTCTGTCACCTGATGTCCTCTCTGTCACTTAGGCTGAGACCTGAGGTCAGAAAAAGACTGTTCCTAGCCAGCGTGGCTGAGACAGCGACCAGACCCAGTGATGGGCAGGAGGGACCTCTTGGGTCACTGCTTCTGAAACAGGCTCTTGTCTAGAAGCGATGACCCACATCTTACCTGCTCCAGATCCCCTGATGCCCCGTGGCCCTCACCCCCATGGGCTCCCTCCTCACCACCATGTAGTCACCTTGCAGTGCAGACCTAATTCCCCAGCTCCTCCTTCCCCGCTGCACCCACCCAGCAGCTGCCATTTTCAGAGCTGGGGGTAAACAGGTTGGGCACACAAGGCCTTACAGAGCCAGAGGAAGCCACCTGGGCTGCTGCAGAACGGCCTCAGAAGAAGCTAAGGAACAGCAAGCGTTAATGGCAAAGAAGGTATGGGCCTGTGTAAACCGTGTGGGTTGCCACCTTGCCTGTGCATGGCTGTTTCCAGCTCCGAAGCCCTGGAGCAGAGGTGGGACCCAGCTCCCCAGACAAGGGAACCATGACAGCCACAGTGGGTCTGGACTTCTTCTGACATGCTCTCCTATGCCGAGGGCTTGATTCTGGGTGATCCTGGGTGCTGCAGCACCCGTGCCTCCTTCCCTGGCTTCACCCTTCAGCAAGGTCTGTCAGCATGGGCATCACCTACAGCTAAGGGTGGCCTGGAGCCCCATGAGTCTGGTAACACCAGACACGGAAAAGCTGCTTTCAAAGTGGCGTCTGGCAACCCCTTCTCTTCCCCTCTGCCCCTGCCTCAGAAATAGAGAACAGACACCGCTGTGGGTGTTTTCCCTGTGTCACTTTGACGTCTTTGAAGTGGCAGCCTCAGAGAGATGTCTTTTCTGTGAAGGAACACCTCCTTTTCCACTTGCTCCTTGACATTTCTGTGGATGAACTAAGAATGTTCCGGCCTCTATTTTAATCTAGTAATGCAAGTTTCAGGTGCAGGCTGGTCACCCTAGAGCTCAGTACAGCATATGAGAGATTTCTTGTCTGAAATAGAGACCTAAATGCAGCACTGACTTCAAAAACACTGTTTCTGTCTCAAGCCCCACATTTCCTTGTGCATGTGTTTCTGGCCAGCCATGATGCTGCCTGCTAAGCACCTCCTGGACAAGACCTCATGTTTTCTCTGGTGGGTGGCTCGGTCACTGTCTTGCTGTGTAGACTTCTTGTGTCCTGCAGATGAAGAGTTTGTCTGAGACTCTCACAAAAGCCAAGGCAGATCCCTGACAAAGTAATGGGATCTGGGGGATCCCCATTGTGACACTTGTCTGTAGCTGAGTGAGATGAAACTGCAAGGGGAACTTCCTGAGTTTCCATTGACTTACTGGTAAGATGACTGCCAGCTGCAGCCTTCCTGCTGTAGAGGTTACTGAGGGACCTTTCCTGGGGGGGAAGTCTTAATGCATCTCCATATGCATGGCAGCTGTTCTCCTCTAGGCAATCAGTGTGTTCCTGAGCTGACTTTCTATGGTGTCTACATTCCACCCAACCTCTCTGCCCTCTGGCACATGATGCTCCCTACACATCCCCATTCCCAAAGGATATCCTGCCAAACACCAGCCTGCTTTACCGCTCACCCACTTTGTCCTCAGCTCTGAGGGTGCTTGTCCTGTTGCGCACTAGGTCTCCCAACTCAGGATCCGCGTGCTCCTCCACTCTCGGTAGCAGGTCACTGTCTGCTGTACTGCAGCTGCCAGCAGTCCTGTGCATCAAGCCCTGGGCACTAGCTGCTTCAGCCTGTTCACCTGAGTGGTTCTTTCCTCAGAAGTAAAAACCCTGCTCCTGCTTCTGTCTGATCTCAAAATACCTGAGCATGTTCATTACTGAAAGTAAGCCATGTTCACAAGAAAAAGAGGTGTGTGAAAGCTTTATGTTCTCAATGTCTTGATTCTTCCACAGTAAACTGTCTCGTACCATCAATCATATCCCTGCAGAGAGTGCAAAACAATGCCCAGTGCTGTCTCTTGCATTTGCTTTGTGAAGATGCTAATGACTGTGGAACCAAAATGAAGTGGGTCTTCCCTGAGGAGATAATACCATTTTGTTCTGAGAGGCAGGTCATAACAGATGGGATGTATGTGCCCTTACTTTCTTTTGTGTGCTTCTCATTTCTTCTTTCCTGTTTTCTTACAGAACCGAAGTTAAGAGTCACTCACACCAATTGATTGTTGTCGGCAAGATGAATATTCTCTGTTTTGAGGGTTTTATAACAGAAGAAATGGGAATCACGTTCTTCCCTTCCTCTCTGTAGCTCACATCACCGTCTCTCGAGAAGTGGTGGCTGTCTTCCAGGTGATGCTCATACTTAATCTTAACAATAGCAATTTGTGATCGATAAATTAGAAGTTGAGTGATTCAGCACCATAAAAAGAGCTTGGAGCTCATTGGGATTCTTGTTTTATTTCCTTTGTTGGCTTATATAGTAGTTGGACAAACAACATTTCCTGGTTCTGATTCTGTGTTAGATTCTGTGGCTCTGTATTTCACAGCTACCATAAAAGCAGGTACAGCAGTGATGGGAGCCATGTAAGTACCTAGATAGATGATAAAAATACTGTCACTGAGGCCTTCAGGGAGTGCTTTGTGAGAGAACACACTTAATCTAAAGGATAAGGGATTGTTAACTTTTATTATATAGCATATGCAATACTAGAATTTATTAGTCTGTTGTTCAATACAGTAACTGATATGCTGTCTAAGTGGGG
>JANZLQ010000050.1:17367778-17397985 GCA_026212715.1 Elanus axillaris
CCCCCAAGATTACCTGTATAAGTAGAAGAGGCAGCCAGGATTCAGCTTTTGTTATTCAATCTCTTTTCAACTTATGAAGTGCTCTCAAACATCTGGTTACATAAGTCGGGGTTTGGCGAGGATGTGTTTTTCAGTACTTGACTCTGCGCTGCATATTTTCTCATATGTTTTTCATTTTCCTCGCTTTCTGAGGGGTTGCATGTATCATCCTTATTGCTGAAGTGCTGCAGAAGCATGTACATTTTGAGGGAAATATATATTAGAAGTGTAAATAACTTTTAACTATAAAAAATATAAAGCTAAGAGTGGCTAAAATAAGAGCCCAATATAAATTTTTTAAGTATGCTTATGCAAGTTTAAAGAAATGAAACATAGACTTTTAAACATTATCTGTACTCACGGAGCTTGACACAGTATTACTATAGATAGTCAGCACTCGGAGCCAACTACCATTTAAAGACCAGTAACAACAGTACTGTTTCTAGGGGTTGTATTAAAATGAATTGCTCCTTATCTGTTCTGTGAAGTTAATGAAAGCTTTACCTGATATAGGAATGCTTGCTGTTTACATACATGCTGCAGAACTTTTCAAGTATTTTGAAACCTGTGTTATGTCTCTGTGAAAGCCAAGTAGTTATATTACATCAAGGTTAAGAAACAACACATTCACCAGTCATAAATACAGAGGGCAGGTCTTAACATTCAAAAGACAGGAGACTTTTTTCTTTTTTTTTTTTTTTTGACTGGTGGATTTAGACATAACATTTATACTAATGGAAGCTGTGAGTTTAAATATCCTAGGCAGTCTCTAGCATGAGAAGTCACAGAGCTTGTATTACAAAATGAAACATAAAGTTGCCTCAAGCCACAGACAGCAAGCAGTTTGTTTTGATAAGGTTTTTCGGACAGGCTGACAGTTTAGTTCATTGACATTGCTATTGCTTGAATTTGGGCATTAGTCTTGGTATCTAGTGGATACAGCTTAAAATGTGTTCCAAAACTTGTTATCCTGAGTATCAGGGAGTACAAAAGCAGGATAAGGGGTTGTGGTGGTAGAGAAGAAAGAGAGGTACTCTGCCTAAAAGCACATGGTAAGTCTCCTCTCCTTAGAGCATTAAATGTGTGTTCTTCAGTAGCAAAACACCAAGGACAGAAACCTCAGGAGAAAACAGCATGCCTGGCACAGGCCCCCTGATTGGCTTTCTCACCAGTTTGGAGACTTCTTTCTGGGCACAACATCAAAGGCCCTAAAATTGCTTCCATCTCATCATGGTTCTTTGTGGTGGCAAAAAGTGGGTGATGGAGGAGGACTTCTAGGTAGGTGAGGCCTGAAGTTCCCAGCAACCTAGAAGATCCACAGGCTCCTGGACCATCTTGTGCCTTTTACGCACCTGGAGTGCTGTACTGAGGCAGCCACACCATGATATAAAGCAGACATGACCCATTCATAGAACCAGTACATATGTGAAATAACAGGAGGTACGTGGCATGTGAAAGTAAGCATTTCTGTGATCCTTCAAGTTGGCATTTAGATTTGAAAGCAGTAAACTGAGCCAAACTGAGACCTGTCCACACCTTTTGCAATAAAATCTCAAAGCATACATGCACAAGGCAGGACTTGGAGTAGATATGCTGAGTAAAACACCATCTAGACAGGTGTATCTGCAAGTGGAGAAAGAAGACAGGTATTTTAAAGTCTGAACTGCACATGTACAGCCTAATAGTAGGTACTTTATTTTGGAAGAGGGAAAAATATGGCTGAATCTCCTAAATTTGCCTCTCTCCCTATATCCCCTTTCAGTGCCGCCTTGATTTTTTCCAGGTAGTCCTGGCCTCTGTAAGAATCTCATTAGGGAATAGAAACTGTATTGTTTAACATGGGTGACCAGTCACACAGCATATTTGAATCCTGAACAAAAATGCTTGGAGATAGTGGTACCATTCAGCAACCCATAGGCAAAAATTGCTTTTATTGAACCTCTTCACTATGTGGTTATAAGAAAAGACAGTAAAAAGATGTTATCCATCTGTGCTCAGAAGTATCAAGTACAACAAATTACTCTTACTGAATACTTCAGTAACTGTACTTGGCAGTGAATTTGCTTTAACTCCAGAAGAGTATTGCAGATGAAATCTTTAGCAGAGATGCAAACCAATTGTGCAATACTGGGCTTTCTGTTCCTCACACTATAGTCCTGCTCCCAGTCCCAGATTCACTGTGCTTACCAAGAAATATATTCTATTGAGGCAGCAGAAAATTTAAGCAGCTCCTAACTGCAGAAGCCAGCATAGCAGCTGAGCTATTTGGGATGAAAGCACCACGAGACAACTGCAGTTCCAGCAGGATTTGGCTCAGGGATCGTGTGGGAAACCTTTCCACTGCCAGACCAGTGATGAAAAAGAGAGGGGGTGAGGAGGACATGAGCTCCAAGTTATGAATCACCACTCGTGCTGGCCAAGGAGTCCGCAGACGGAAAGGGGAGGGAAGTGACCACTGAAGCTGAGTTCTGCAGCCTCACCTCCCCTGCTCCCTGCTAGGAAGAACTGCACTTTTTGTTGCTTTCTCTGAGATATGCCTTCTCATACAGCATTTGCCATCATTAATTGGAGCATCTCCCTCCTGCATCCTAATGAAACAGTGCTGTCAATGCAGAGTCAGTGCTAAGAGTGGTCTGACATGCTGGCCAAGTCAGCCAGTGGATTGCTTGCCTCAGGCATGGTGGGCAGAGGTCTACATCTAATTTTATTCAGGATAAAATGATTAACGGCAATGAAGCATGTGTAGACTGTTCAGAAAAGGAAGGAGCCCCTATCATTGAAAGAGAGCTTGACTCTTGGTCTTTCTTTGTCCTTCAAATATATTTAAAATGTTGACTCTTTCCCCTACTGGAGCAAAACACCACCAGGTAAAAGATGGCAGCAAACACATTAAAATGGGTGTTACACCAAAAATCAATAAGAGGTGAAAAAGCCACCTCTGAAGAGGAGTTTAAAATCAAAACTGCGCACATCCCGAGATGTCCCTTATCCTAGCAAGTACATCTTTCAGCCAGCTACTTTGGAAGAGACTTCCTACTGCAGAGGACAGGTACCAGTCCAGCTATGCGCTTGACCCAAAGGTCCTGCAACTGGAGTTGGCCAGGAGTGGGATTTTGGCCAAGCTTGCAGTGGAAACACATGTCAGCCACAAAGTGGCTTCCAAGTCTAGGTCGTAATTTTTCCCCAAATAGTGTACAGAAGTGAGATTTTGCCTCTCCCTGTTGTCGGGGTCTGGGCTGATTGATCAGGAAATGCAAGGGGGCTGCACAGGTTCTCACGGAGTGAACCTTAATATAATTTAATTCCAGCAAGGGGCCTGCTTTTCACCCCATTTCCTGGTCCCTAGGGAAACAACAGGGGAAAGCAGGACCCTTTGCAGCAGGCTTGACCCCATCTCTCAATAGATAGAACCATCTGTGTCTGTGTCACTGTGCCTGTGTCCAACAGCTTCCCTTCCTGGAGTCCCAGCCGGAGGGGAATGTTGTGGTGTGTCATGGCTTGGAGCGGAAAGCGGATAGTGCTGTGGAGAGCACAGGCTGTGGCCGGCTTGGATGTAGGCATTGCTCCTGTGAGCTAATGGCAGCAGATGGCTTGTTCCCCTACTTGACAGGAGGAGAGAGGCACGGAAGGGGGGGGCAGGGTCGAGGACGGACACACAACACAGTTTTTCCCCAGAAACCTATCTGTCTGGCAGATATCAAGCTCAGCATCTGTGTGTCCTGGGAAGTTCAGATAGATGTGTTACACCGCTGATTCAGCCCCTGGGCTCCCCAGCTGCTTGGCTTGGGGTGGGTTTGGCAGACAGTTCTGTGTGAGCCTATTGCAAAAATTAAAAAGTTATTTTCTCAGCTCTTCCCCCTTCCCCACCCCCTGCCGAGGCACCAAACCTCTGGTTCCTTTCTCAGAAACTATATAAAGCTTTGCTCCACTAAAACTTGGCCACTACGGGAAAAAAGGTACAAAAATATATTGGTTAATATAATAAAATGCATTTTCTTTATAGAAATATTTTTCAGATTGGATGTCAATTGCATTTCTTTCCTTTTCCTATATTTCTCCTTCTTAGCAGTGCACACGTTTCCTCTGTGGTGGGGTTGCCATCGCTGCAGTTTTAGGCAACCTCTGTCACGCAGCAGGGGGCTGGGACAGCCAGCAGCAGATGAGCTGTCTGGGACAGGAGCTGGCCTTTGCATTCCCCCTGTGTGGAGAGGGAGGGAATAGGGGCGACATGCCTTTCTACTTGTCTAAATCTGCATATAGGTGGGGATCGATAATGATAAGGCATGCGGAAGAAGTGTGTAAGTCTTTTCATCCAAGATCACCACTACGGCGTGTGCGAAGTACTGGCTTTAAGGAGCTACGCTGGCTCTGGGTGCAAGGAAGAAGGTTTTGCAGTACTTCTGCCTACCGTCTGTTCACCCAGCCTGGCTCCCTGAAGGATAACTTGTTTTCAAGGTGTGTGAACAGAGATGCCACCTCCTTCCTCCAAAGCTCAGTAGCTGGCTGATTTTATTTTTTAGCGTGAGTGTTCAGAAAAACCTTCTTAAACCATGGTGTCTCCAGAGGTTTGTGGTAAGAAAACAATGTTAATTTGCCCAGTCTAGAAGCAGAAAGATGAAAAAAGAGTAAAATACACTGTGTTTTTTGTTCCAAATACCTGGAATTGGCGTCCTTGATGGAGACAAGTGCCATAAATGGCTTTAATGGTTTGGGGTTTTTTCCTCTTGTTTATGGAGCAATGCAGTGCTGCTGCCACAGCACTGGTGCACTGTACAGCACAATCCACCTATTCTCAATTTTTAATGAGCAGTGGCTCTAATTACTTTAGATATTGCATTAGGTGTGCACCCATGCTTTATTGCATTGTCCAGAGGGGAGTGTGTCATATCAGCTTCTAGAAAAGTTCAGGATAGCTGCCTGTGTCATGGAAAAATAAGACTTGATTAACAGAGGATGTAGGAAGTCAAAGTAAATACTAGAAATGTGTAAAGCAGTTTAAGGTGGTGTACATTAGTACATACGAAGGGATGTGTAAATCCAAGCACTTGACATGATTGATTTTACATCAAAAGGGAAGACATTGTGTTACTATGGTTTTAGTTGGCAGTCCCTGCTGACAGCCGTGGAGCTATTTCAATGCCCCACTCAGCTAACATCTCAAATACCATGAGGAGTTGGGCCTGCATTCAGATCTTTCCTGACTTGCAAATATGGAAGGACAAGTAACAAGAGAGGAAAAGTGAAACTTTAAAAATTGCGTCTGTCAGCAAAAAGCACTGGCATGCATACACGGTTTAAAAAAAATCCCCTCACGTGAAAGGTAGAGGCGATGGTAGCTGGGTAGCGGGACCATCTAAAAGGCAGGAGAGCTTTGCAAGCCTTTGAGTCTTGCCTCAGAGCGGATCTTGCCCCTTTTTGTGTTGCTGACATGCACAGCTGCAATAAACTTATTGCAGACAAAGCCGCAGGTGAAAAGCTGCAGTTACTTAAATCAGTCACTGAGACACATCCAGTTTACTTGGTTATGCAGAAAGCATGAATTATCATATTCAACAACTGTTTTACAGCACAAAGCCCATCATTACGTGTACACATTTAAAAAAAAAGTGGGCGGGGTGTTGTTTGGGGTTTTTTTTACAGCAATCATAAGGCTTTTAGACTTGCTAAGATGCTAAGAGGTGGGTCCAACTTGTGGTTAAATCCTGCAGACGATAGTCTTGCTGATCTCAGGATTTTCCAAAGATTAAAATGCAGATGTCTGGATTTCTAAAAACCCCACAAAACTTCAAAAACATTAGACCCACTTTGCTCTTCCCCAGCTACCCGAGATGGCCGTAAACCACTTGAGCATCCTGGCAAGATTTCCTGTAATAGACAATCTGTTCAATAGTGCTTAGTGGCTTATTAACAGTTTTAGGGTTTATATTTTAGCAAACAAAATCAAAGTTATCCCTTAGCTTTTGTTTAACTATGACAAATTATTTATAAGGTGCACCCCCATGTGTATACAGGTGCAATAGTTTTTCCAGTTGTGCTGTTTTTATAACAGAGTACCATTCAATACGGGGGTGGGGGGTGTTATGTATAGAGATGTATAAAAAGTCAGAGCCAAGAGAAATAAAGAAATCTCCCAGTGAACCCTGGCAGTTCTGTATCGGTGATCACTGTGCCATTCCCAGCGCTGCTTCCTACAGCCTGAGGCTGAGGTCGGTACCTGCCTGCTGCGCAGCCCTGGATGTGGCCTCGTCTAGATGAGAATTTGTGTTAGCTGAACCAAATGGAAGCCATTACCCAGAGATAAGCCTGAAGTGCTCACACACTCTAAGTTCCTGGCAAAATCTTTCCAATGCATGTATTTATTTTAAGGGTTTGTACATATATTTACACTCAGGGTTTGTAGATGGAGTTACAGTGTGACAGATTTCCCTAATCTAGACAAGTTGGCAGGAAAGAGACAGTATTAAGAACAGAAGTGCCCACATGCCTGCTTCAGTGAAATCTGGAAGGTCTCAGTGTGTGCATGTGTCTTCTTCATTTGCTTAAGTTGCTTCAAGTTTCTTAAGTGGTAACTGTGAGCCTTGGGTAACCATACAGTTCAAGAAACAGAAATACACTTGCTGATGGAAAATGCTTTGTATATTAGGATGACTGGCTGGCTCCATGGCAAGCCATTTTTTATTTTCTGGTGAACTCATTCCATTTTAAGCTTCGCTTCAATGGCCCTTTTGACAGAAGGACTGCTATAGAGGATGCTTCTGGCTTTGGCCCGCCCTGGTATTTTGATTATCCATTGCAGAAGGCTGCCTTTTTGGCAAAATGGGCCACTAGCTTTCTTCTTCTGGTTTCAGCTTTTCGTCTTGCTTTTCCACTTGGGATTTTTCTTCTTCTAGTGCTTCTTTTCTGTTGTCAGTAAGCAGCTTCTGCAGATCTGCAGGTGAATTCTACTAATTTTATAGAAACACCTTCTTTTTATTAACTTGGTCATTTATTTTTCAGTCCTCATTTTTAAGACGAATGTCACAGGTCTCTGGTGGTTTGAGGCATTTTGGATGGTTGGCTCTTGGGTTTTGTGGAGAAGGGAGGGCAAGTGGGAGGTGGAGGGAATCACATCTCCCAGGGAAGGTGCTGTTACTAATTATACCCTGGAGATTATTTCTTAGTAGCTCACATATAATTACTACTTGATCAAACTTGTGTGTGCTATTTAGGACAAAATAAAGCCTCTCTTTCTGTATGACCCAAACCCCAAGCTGTTACTTCAAATATTCACTTTTAGGGGGTCAGGAAAGTGTATCTGTAATTCTTGTGCATCCTACAGCCCCTGAACCTCCTCCCACAGAGGCCACTCCTGCAGCCCCCCTCCTACCGAAACTTTGCCACATATTGCAATACAGAGGTGCAAAGGAGGACTTTTAGGACACCTGTTACTGCTGGATTCTGGTTATGTCTTTTGAGAACTCCTTAGAAATTCATGTTGTAGGACAGGATTTTTTAACCTTGTCCAGTGTCTTTTCCAAGTTTGGAAAAGCTGGAGGTAGAGGGTAGTGATAAATGGGTCATGAAGGTAATAGAGACATGGCCTGAAAGGCAGAGATGTTTTGGGAGAACGACAAGAGGGCCCCTGTCTACCCTTGAGCATTTTTTTTTTTCCTCATCTAATGCTCATGCTTTCACCACTTCAGATCCAGTACTGGGAGCAATAGCAGGTACTTCTGGTGACAAGAAGCGCATGCTATGTGAGCCAGTCAGATGATACGGGTGTTGAGTCAAAATCCACTGAGTTGGTAAGACTCATTCCCAAGTCTCCAGAGAGGAGGAGATCCCCAAAAGGCACCTGGACTGAGTTTAGACGATCTGTGCCCAAACCTGCAGTCCCCTGTATCCTCACACAGCTGCTGACTGGATCCTGGATGGTTACCCAGACATCTGAAGCTCTGCCTTTGAGCGTGCTCAGAGACATGTCAGCCTCAACAAAGCCGAGCAGCTCGGTGCCAGCCTCCTGTCCACGTTCTGTCCTGCAGTAGCAGATGCAGTGCTCTTCCAGATCACACTCTGCAAAAAGGCTATTGTAGGCTATTGCCTTTGTCTGAAATACAGCCAGTACAGGGACACTGCTGCGGTTGCTGCTCTCCTTATCCAGCCGCCCAGGGTGAAGATGCTTCCCCCCGGCTCTTTGGTATGGGCTCAGTCTCCTCTTTCACCTAACAGATTCAAGGTACCTCTCCCATTCTCTGGAGAGTGTCTGAGCTATCAGGCCTATATAACTGTTTTGCAGTGGGTGCAATCCCATGATTCGTAGAGTTGGAGGGATTAATCGAGAGACTAAGTGCAGTGAGCAGAGCATGTATGTGAACGGTGAAAAAGCAGGATTCCACTGCTTTTTCCAAAAATCATCCATGTGGCTTATGCATATTTTTTATGAAAGATATAAACAGATCTTGGGGTGAGAGTCACTGCCTAATGGCTCTGGAGAGGTCTGTGTGTCCCAGTGGCACTATATACATGAAATGTATAGAAAGAATGGCTTTTGCGTTCTCTGTCCCACTGTGATCCTTCAGAAGGACATCTCAAGGTCCATGGAGAATTTGGCTTCCAATTCATTATTAGGTAAATTATAAGAATGTGGTGACAGCTGCTGAAACAAACCATTTGCATGGGGGATTTCACAGTGGGGTTCGACGTGCCATTTCCCAAGGGTTCAGAAAGCATGGGGCCAAACCAGGGTACTGCCATGGAACACCTCATACTTCACTAAAATAGTGGTAATAATTCTCAATTTACAAAGCTTGTGGGAAGGGCTCACATAACACTGGGGAGGAGTTGCTAGTACTTATTTCTTAGCTCTCTGATTTTGTACAGCCTGGTACAAGACATGAAGCATGACAAACAAATTCTTGGTTGTTAGAGGCCAAAAATATTGGGTTGATTGTGCTCCACCATCAGCTTCAGTAACAAAAGCCCATTTAACATGAGGAGAACAAGGCTTGTGCCTATTAGCTGCTGTCACTGGTACACACGAGACTGATGGCAGGTACTGACTCCACATCGCCAGCTACAACATACCTTCCAGAAAGGCACAATTTGAAGTCGTGAGTTATGCTCCATTTATATTCTTTATTCCAAATATAAAACCACCATAATGCCGTATGTGTTATTTCAGAGGATTGAGAATCTCCCACAGAGTGTTTTATAAATGATTTCTCTTCAGTGTAGCCTTAAATTGTGAGGGCAATTGCTTCTGCAGTCCCACTTCCAGTCCTCTCACCTTAGTCTAAGTCCAGCTTTGTTGAAATTCCTGAGATTGCCTCTTATATTAAGGTTATTATCAGAGCCCACACTGCCTCTGTTGTCCCCCATGCAAGAACTGCTATTCAGGCACACTCTTAGAGGCTGCTGGCTTTTTCCAGTTGTTTGAAAGCGGCTGCCTGCGTTTTGGTCCTGAGCTGGAGGGCAGACTCCCACCATGAGATTGCCTGCACGTATTCGTCCCCACTGTGTTTGCCTAGCCACCTGGTGAAGGATGCGGCTGTAGACACAGGAGAGGGCAGGCATACACTGTACAGCCAGCCCTCCACCCTCAACTGTATGAAAGGATCCTTAATTCTGTCCCCTCTATGTCATCTTGATGCATTAGTCGTGAAACTAATGACCTGACAAGAGTATGTAGGCAATGTGTGCATGTGTTCATGGTGTCCTTTTAGAGGTATCTTCTCCTTCTAGAAGAGAATCAAGAGAAGCTGTCTTTTAAATCTGCTGTCCCTTGGGATATAAATGGGATGACAGCCAAAATTCAAACATTCCCTATTAGCCTTGCTTACCCAGTGCCCAACACCCGCCAGGTATTGACCAAGCAGACCAGGCCTGCATCTCTGCTCATTAGGGTTTATTGCTGTAGATTTATCACATCTATACAGAGGCACTGAATGTGCATGGATACCAATTTATTCTGATAGGATGAGGCAGGAAACACTTTCTTCCCATGCATGGGTAGGCGGCTGTCTTCAGAAATTCCAAAACCTGATGCTAAGAACTTGCTTGTGTGTGACCTGTGTTGAAACAGACGTACACACGAGGGGCACCTATTTATTCCTTTAACACAAACTGTGCTTTGGATTCAAGACTTGCAGAGAAAAGGGATGCTGTTCACATTTGCTGTGTGTGGTTAGCGGCTTGTAAATGATTTCTTCACTTGAGAGAAGGGCAATTTTTGCATCCCAAATTTGGGACATTGGAAAAGACTTTTAGACAGTCCATGAACCAGATGCGGTTTTCTGGGGTGCTGTGCTGGGTGTGCAGGAGCTGAGTAAGACAGCCACAGCAGCCAGCATGCAAGCAGCTGATGGGAGCTCTCGCCCAGAGGAGAACAAGCAGGCAAACAGCAACCACAGCCAGTCCCCAACCCAGCTTAGTGTCTAGTCCACTACTACTACGGTTTTTGTGTAGAGATTATTGATTTTAGACTATGGTGTTGTAGAGAAAGCAATGTCTGTTCTTAACACGTGATCTGGTAGGTCATAAACCATGTGCAATTACACAAGCACTACTTACCAGCATTTTAAAGAGTGTTTGTTAGTTGTTGTTATTACTTCTCCCAAGAGATTACTGCTATTGCTCCCTGTAGGTTGTGATATACAGTAGTGTAACCACCTGAAAAGAATGGATTTGCTAAGCTTCTCAGATAATGCAAAACCAAGTCAAGCAATACTTAGAGATACCAAATGGACTCAAATAACATGTTTTTCTTACCTGAAGATGTATTATTTTATTATGTCCCACCCATCTACTCTCCAACAGGCAAAGTGGTTTTTCACTGGGGACATGTACAAAACCAAGAAAAATATGAAGGGATTTCTGTGAATTCTAATATTAGTGGTATCATCATCTTAGTGTGACTGAAGTGTTCAGTACAATACAGATACCACTTGATGCCTCTTGTTTAAAAGAGCATCAAGCCAGTTCTTTTTTTCCCAGAACCTGACATCAGGTCTGTGGAAGTCTTCTCCCCTGAAATGATTCAGAAGGAAAAACTATGTGCTATTTTGTCTTGAGTATGTAAAGCATATACATTGTTAGAGATTGTAAGAGGCCTTAAAACCCATTGGTAAGTTTTCTAGTAATAAATTATTGTTGCATTAATTTATTAAAGATTACTTAGCTCTTCAGGAAAAAGACTGTAATCATGCATGGAATGTAACCTTTTTTCTTAACAGAGTGGGCTTACAAAACCTTTTTAACCTTATACTAGTTAATTCTTACTTTTACACTCTTCAAAGGTAAAAAGCACTCCCCTTTGCTTACCTGCATTTCCTTGTGCTTTGGTGGGGTTTAACACTTACAGGCCTCTGTCAAGGGAGATCAAGGCACTGCTCCCTACATGTGCTGCTACTCCTGTCCTCCATGGAAGCCCATATATAGCAACTCCGTAGGGATCCCGAATGCTGTGATGGGAGAAAGCCAGGAAATACAGGACAGTGAAATGCAGGGGCTCTGAAATGAACTGGCCCAAGGCCTCTCCAAATTGAATTTTGCTGCCTTTTAGGACATGGGCCCAAGGTCATCCCTACTACAGATGCAACAGAGGGAAGGGCTGGGGCAGGAAGTTTCCATGGGCACAGACCTACCTGCTGTACAAACCAGTGGTGAAAAATCAAGGCAAAGAGCCCTGGAGCTCCCACATCCCGCTTTCCTACCCGCTAAAGAGGATGGGAAGGATGGAGGCAGCAGCTGTGGTTCAGCTACAGCAGTTTTGCTGCCCTGGGGCTGACAGCCACAGAGGCGGTTCCCTGCCTTGCCCAGCCCTTCAAGAGCAAGTGGATCCATCCAAAGCAAGGGGTAAACACAAGCTACTGCAGTCTTAAAAAAACCAAACCAAAACAAAAAACCAACCCAGAACCCCCCCCCAGAAGCTGGAGGTGACCCCCCACCTCCAGTGTTTGCTGGACCAGTGTGTGAGGCAGGTAGCTGCACGGGAGAACAGGAGCTTGGCCTCTGGTGCACATCCTCATTCTTTCTGAGGGATAGGACAAATGAGGCAAGGAAAATATGCTTTCCACCCGTCAAAAAGACTAAGGGTAAAGCTTTGCCAGTGGGACTATACCTTGCAAGCTTCTGGACAAGCTTACTTCCCATTAATGTCAAGTGGGATTTCTGTGGGAGCTTAGCAAGTGGTGTGCTGTAACTCATTACAGGGGTGATGGAGGGGGATGACGGGGGAACATATTAATGCAAATGCATGTGAAGCTGAAGCCATCCGTGGTCTGTGTTAAGTAATGCATTCAGGTGATACTTCACTGATAGCAACGGTTGTACTTGAACAAATTCGTCCTCTCCCTGACTGCTGGCTTTCTGCTTTACAGATGTCTATTAGTCAAAATACATTCTCCCCAAGTCTGAAATGGTATTTGTCGCTGGTTCTTTTTTCAAATGCCTTTCTTTTGTCCACTTTTCAATTTAAATTTAAGTAGTTTATGTTTATCTAGATAACATCCCGTCAGTACTTTTAAATATAAATGCACTTTTCAATTTTCACTTCTAACTGCCATAAAACATACTTTTAAACTACTCTGTGGCACAGATGAGTTCCTCACTTACCCATATTTTCTCTTATATACAGCAAGGGAGGTATTGCTTAGTTCTCTCATAGAAGGCACTGATGAGAGCAGCAGTTCCACATGCTGTTCCCAAAAAGAACCTAGCCGAACTGAACAATGTCGTACATGTTAGCCGCTAGATCTTTTCTGTCCTCAGCTTCCTGCTAAAACAAATTCGTTTTGATTGTTCCACATAGTAAACTGTTGTTGATCAGTGTAAGGCTGAATGGTGCTGGTGGCTGACTCATCACTCTTGGCTTCACTACTGCACAGTCTAACAAGTAAAAGTGAGGTACTACTGACTAAGAAAAAAGGGCCAGTAGCTAACAAAGGAAGAAACGAGGAAGGAAAGAAAAGGAAACCTAGCAGCCATCATACAGATAGAGAGCATTGAGAGAAGGGTCACTAACATTTTTGCCAAATCTAAGCTGTACTTACTTTTCTGATGCTGGTTTATTCAGCAAGACACTTAATTTTTGAAAATTGAATGCATAAACACTGCGCAGGAGAAATTAGCTCAGAAGCAACATCTTAATATATAGCACAGGAGTGTGTGGAACACTTCTGATGGTGAGGGAGCCTGTGTTCCTAAACAGTCGTACCCAAAGAACGTCAGAAATATTTGTGGGAGAGAACAAGCTGTTGAAATACGATTTTCTGAGCTGCTGTCTGCTTATTTAAAGCATAAATGATCTTACAGCAGTTCTATGTTTTCTTTTCATATCAATGTTAAGCTTATCTTATAAACACATCTTCAGTACATAAAGTAAGTTAAAAACATCCATTCTAAAACTCGGATGCAAAGAGAATGTGGCTTGGATGCTTACTGGCATGAAGAGAGATATCCTGTCTTATTCTTTTTTGTTCTGTGATACAGTTGTAGCATTATCTGGTATCCAGGGCTTTGAAGGATCTATTGTAAGCATGTCAAAGACTTTTTAAATTACTTTGGTTTTGTAAATATTAGATCACAAAAACTGAGGAATGAGTCCCACAGACTTTCATTAAACAATGTGTCCCATTACCATTTTTCCTGTTTGGGAGTTGAAATTAAATGAGCATTAGTAACACTATGCCTATTTATTCCTTCAGTGAGAAAAAAACCCAAACCTCTTCTAATGATTATCATGTGTACAGAAATGTGCATTTGAGGTGCAGCTTAGACACCAACTAATCACCATTGTATGCTGCTTGTGCAGTCAGAGAGAAGAGGTGCCTTGCACAAGATCCCAGTGTCTACGATGGAGCTTGGGTGAGACAGGACTGCTGTCCTGTGATCCATGTCTCACCTCCTTAGTGAGTCCTGGGCAGTCCAGGACTAAAAAGCTATGGGACAAGTCTTCCAGTTGGCAGTTTTGCCCATGGGAAGAGAGCATTCACAGCAAGTGGTAACTTGCCTAGCCACCTTTCTGGCTAACACCCACTGGTTTAGAGAGATATGGGAGATAAGTGCCACAGCTACAGGGCAGTTGGTGCAGTTTGGGTGTGCAGGCTGTGTGGTTGGAGACTAGGAATGGCTGAAGCTGAACTTGAGAGTCCAGATTAAAACTTGACAAGAGTCTAAGGCTGGGATAAATATGCAGAAATGGGAAGACAACAAATCAGCTGCTTGTCAGAAGAAAGCGGACAAAAAGAAAGAACAGGCAGAAAACCCTTAGTCCCCTTGACCCTAGACTTCAATTTCAGGAAATCATGGTCATTCTGACCATTGGCATGTACTTGTCAGCACCCCCCAGCAAGCGTCCAAACTCTCTTTCAGTCTCCTTCCTCTAAATGGTGACAACGTTCAGTTGCTATTGGTTATTATTCTGGTACCTCATGGTGCAAAGGTCAGTGTCCTGACGCAGGAGGACTCACCTTGCTAAGACCATCTAGGTGTCAGAACACCACTGGACAGTGGAATTCCTGCCTTTTTCAGCATTGTTTTTAAAAAGTCTGGGAAAATAGTGCTTTTTTTTACTAATTACTACTAATATTGTACTAACTAGGAAAGGTAGAAGAATAGTCAGGTCGTGAAATGAAGCACTCAAAAACTATGAAGTGTCACGATTAAGAGTTACCTGGTGATTTGATCCTGTTAGGTATATTCACTAGGATATTTTAAAAGCAAGTTTGAGTCCAACTTTATTTATGCTGACAGTTCTTCATTGCAAATATTTGTGTGCAGCTGTTCATTTCCACGGTGCTCAATATCATAAACAGTCATCACAACAGCAGCACTTGCTAGGTATTTTAGCTTCATTATTTATAGATGGGACAAACTTCTTCGTAGCCAAGTGGCAAGCACATCTGGCAAAGCAGGTTTAGAACTTGGGATGTTTTGGTACCTTTGGTACCTTTTCCTGTTTATTCTGAGCCAGAGCAGTACATAAAATATACAGGGTGGAGATGAAATCCTGTCTCTAGAGAAATTAATAATAACTCAGACATTATGGTACAGATACACATCCTTAAGGTCTAAGTTATTCTGTTCACCAAATCAAACTGCTTACAAATTGGCAAACTAACAAATATCAGCATTTATCAAAATTAAAACCATATGTTCTTCAAATCTATGTATCATCAACTACTTCCAGATGTAAAAGTCCATGGATAGTTTTAAAGAACCTCAGTCCCACAGTCAGTTTCCGTCATGCTTCTCAAAATTAGCACTGTTCACAAGCGATGTACAACAATATTTGGTCTCTTCAGGAAACAATACTTGTTGCTTTCCTTAGAGCTAGGTATCCTGTAACCACATCTGAAGGGAGCATCCGAATATAGGCAAATTCTTCAATAGTACTAAATCTTAGCTTGCTCTGAGGATCTGTGTAATTTGCCTGAAAAAGAAACAATGGCAGAGACACTATTCAAATAAAATCTCGAAAGTGAATGCTAAAAAAAGTGTCTAATTACAAGACCACAAAATAGTGAGATTCTTTTCCCAGTAACGGTGCTGCTGTTCTACCATGTGACCAAAAGTTTATACTTCTTTCTTTCTCCTCAAGTCAGAACTTAGGAGAAGTTAACAGACCCCTATAAAAACACATTAGAAATGCATTAAACATAACAGAGGGCTGAAATAGTTTCGTACAAAACACAGTGCAAAAGAAATTCCTCAACTCTCTAAACTCACCCTAGCAACTCTGTGCCTTGTGCAGTCCCTCTCTTGAGGCAGCTCTCCAAAGAGTCAGGCTGCTGCCAATAAATTACCCACAAAGAGGCTGAATTATGGGTGCTCTGATAGCTTTGGACTGATTTTCTCTTCCTGCATACAACTTAGCTTTTAATTTACTTTAAAGTGGTTGTTAAAGCAAGGGAGTCTCAGCTTATGGTTCTGTGACTGAACTGATAAGAAATTTGAACTCAGCGTTGTGCTTTGCTACAGATGCCTGCTTTCAGGATAGCAGCCTGGCCGGCTAACCCTGGGCTACGCTTGTATCCTCTGCTCTATTTGGACCCTGGGTGCCTGGGAGTGGTGCCAGTTTCCTTCCATCCTCTCCCCTTCCCTGTTGCTACAGAAACCTTGATCTCGGGGGCAGCACAGGAGGCTGGGCTAGAAGAAGGCAGGCATGGGGGATCGCCTCTCTGCCTTCAGCCTCCCCTCTGGGACAGTCACTGCCCGTTCAGCCCCGAGTTACCAACTGCCTGCCAGGACTCTCAGAGTGTCTTCTCTAGCTTTCCTTAACAGGAGATGGTGGCAGGCTGCAAGGCACAGGCAGCTGAGGTCCCTTAGGGCACTGCTGCTAAACAAGAACTGGCCAGGAAGAGCTGGAGCATTCCCCCCATCCATACTGTTGAAGTGCAGGGCCCTCTACCATTTTTGAGTTGGAAAGGATCTGTTGGCCATGGTAACAATCTAGTTAATTGTCTGGCCTGATGAGACTCAGCAGAAAATTATGTATTATCTGTAGCTTGTTTCTTTACAAAGAAATGCCACGAGGTTAATTAAATGTGGTCAGCTAACAGTCAAGCCATCAATTCATTTTCAAACAAATGGCAAAGTTATAACATTAGGTGTAAATTTATCCCTGGTAGTAACTTCGTGATTAGAGCAGGTATACATTTATTTTTATTTCACACTTTAAATCTGGCCTCATGTAAGAAAAAGCTAACCAAGTAGACTGCTTTTCAAATATGCATGATTCTGTAATAAACTAGCCAAGCAATATCTGTGATTTGTATTGCACACCAATCCAGACTGAAAATATTATGGCAGTTCTTCACCATTCTTGTACTTCATATTGGGCTATACTCTTTGGACACACTAACGTATGGTAACTAGTCATTTATGCCATGATTTCAGTCTGAAAACAAACTTAACCACTACTTCAGTAATAATTAAAACAGATTAGAAAGGGAAGTCAGGTGATTTTGCAAAGAAAAAGTTCTGTCATGTTTAGAAACTAAGTCAAAGGCCACAGATACATGCTCTTCAAATACAATAAATTAGTTATCTCAATCTGTTTTTATAGTAACAAGGCTGATCTATTTCCAGAAAAGGAAGAGAAATAAAAACATTTAAAGGTTTGGTTGTTTTTTTTTTAATCTGCTTTACAATAAATTACTCTGTTTTGCATGTTAAAATATCTAAATACTCATCTTGCAAGTTTGGAAATAATAGTTTCATTTTGCAGTGTCAATATAGTAGATAATAGTTTTTGAATTCTAGGCTGCCTTACAAATATAAATTGGCTGCTCTGCTTAGACCATTGGTAAATTTAATTCCATTTCTGTGCAAAAGAACAGGATCGGTAGAATTTAATTGTGGCTTTTAATATAATTGCAGGTATACTGATGAGAGTGTTTTAATATACTTCTCTTTTTTTGCACCTGCTAACCATTTAATTCTTCCCTAAATGGGTAATGCTAAGGAATTTATTTTACTTTTTTTTCCCATGGGGAATCCAGCATTCCCATAGAAAATGTACTCTTACACAAATGCTTTCAGATTTTACACAGAAAATACAGGGCCATTTTTCTTATACTAGATTTCTAAAATATTCCATTACCCCACATACCGTCCTACTAGGAAATAATCTTGAAAATATATATAATGCTTCTTATGAAACATTTCTAGCTTAGCAATTTAAAGGACATGCTGTCTCAGTTATCTTAATAAAAAAGGTTTTTTTAAATGTGGTATTTTTATCATAGTCTGGAGAAACCTTGCAGGCCAGGTAAAATAGGAAACCTGACTCACGATGCAATTAGAGGATGGAAAATTAAGAAAAAAAAAAGTGGAAAGAGAAAAAAAGGAAACAAAAGCAGCACTGAATGCATTCATACAGAAAGGAGAGTATTTATACTGAGCTAGAATAGTTAGAGTACATAAATCACTGATGGAAAGGAGGAGCTGGTAAAGAAAAAACTGAGGAACTAAGAGGAAGCCTCTTACTTGCTGTGGCTAAACTGACCCTTAGCTGGCAGGGACATGGTCTTCACTCACATCTATAACCTGCATCATCATCTTACTACAGATGCAACAACTGACTAGTTTTGAAATGCATCGAAGGCCAGTGCTGGAAAGCATTATTTGCTTCCTTTGAGATGGGGCAGTGAAAGGGACTTACGCCCTTATGCCTTCTGCCCCACAAAAGCCCCTCACAGGTCAGAGATGTGGCAGCAATGCTAATAACACCTGGTGTGAATGCTACTAATCCTTGCAAAGTAACTCTAAGGGGAGAGGAGAGGAAACAGATGAACACCATTAGGTGACCCAGTAGGGAATTTTTGCTAATTTGGTGAAATCTATGCATTATTATATCAGATGTCCACCTATCCCCCCTCCCTCCCTCCCTCCACTGCTTCTTTATATAGACTAGAGGCACTTATGCAAAGTTCCTTATTCATCTGGCCCCTGCTCCTTGTCTGAAAACAAGCTGCTATTATATCAAGTACAAGACTAAGTCTGCCTGGCTGGAGGGAATTATTTCCCCTGGGTTTGTGAGCAGTCTCTTCCATTTGCTGTCTGCCAGTTCATCTGTGAGGGAGATGTTGCTTTCCCATTCCCTCTTGAACACCAAGGGTTACCAGCCTCGATCCGAGCAACCCACTCCATTTCCAAATCATGCTCAAAGGCACAGGCTGGAAACATGCCACCTCCTAGGTGCCTTATTTAAATGTGTTACTTCTTAAAAAATAAAGAAGTCAATGAAGACATACGCTACTCAGTCAAGAACTCAGGCGTTAGGATGTGCAGGGTTACAGTTGGTGCTACAGCTATTCTTTGATGCCTTGCACTGTGTATCCACTATAATACAGTCCTTAATTAAGTGCTCACCCATTTTTTTTCCAATGGGAACTTTCACCTAATTCAGTGTACAGAATCCAAGGTGCTGTGTTAACCTGCATCAAGATAACAAATGTGTATATTTCCAGGCATCTCTGTGAGGTGATACCGAGCCTGTGAGGTAGGCTAGTGTCCTGTTGATGAGAAACAGATTAATCTGGGGGAAAGGACCCAGAAATTCTGTCTAAGGCTATTTGATGTTACAAAGTTTTCATTATTGTAGTTATTTAGTGTAACTATTACTTAACCCTTCTTGTAGTCCAAAATACAACATTCCCATTCATTTAAACTCTAATAAATGCATAGGCTTCTGCAAAATAAATCATGGGTGAAAAGATATGCTGTTACTAACACCTGTTTTGTTTTAAGTAAAATCATTCATGTCACATAAGAACAGTGTCAGCAGCAGATATAAAATTTTTGTTGGGCAGAATTCAATGACTTTACTCCTGGTTTGTGCCAACAGAATCTTTGGGGAATTCAGGTGCCAAATTGTAACTACTAAGACTTTTTGGAGCATGTGCAAATCGTATCTAAGTCAAATGTGGGAGGTGTTTTCCCCTTTTCTTTTTCTTTTTTCTTTAACAAAACCATGTAAAAGAGCCCATCTGTGACACACAGGCTATACATCTGCCAAACTCCAAGTTCCAGCTATGAAGCATGGGGGTATTTGAAATTCTCAAAAGTCCATGCCAAGTGTCTGTCTCAGGCTGATTTGTTTGAGGGAAAGTTTGAGAGCAATGAGAACAAGTTGGCTTTTTTAACCTGGGCCAATCAATATAATTTTGCCTAATCTCAGTCTTGGAAATCGCTGAGCCATCTTTTTTAAAATTTCTCTAAAAGATATAATGAAATAAATCAGCCTCAGGCAAACACTCAGCATGGAAAGTTTCAGTCTGTGTGGTTAAAGCTTGGCAAAGTTAGCAGTCATGGAGACTGTGGGCTACCAGCTCCCACTGTAACAATCTAAAGAACCAGAAATAATGGGAATCAATGCAGACTCCACAGCTGGGAAAGTGGTGTGATAGGGGCCACCTGGCAGAACAAGGTATTTAATCTGTCCTGACATATATTAACAATCTAACGATTTGGTGAGGTAGCAACAGTATTTGGGGTTTGGCCCTAAATCACTGGACAACTATTAAGCACAAGGCTGAATAAGAACCTCAGCAAGTACATCTTTTACAAAAGCACGCATTGGCTTTACTTCATTGTGGAAAGTGAGATGCCAGTTTTGAAGAGGAAAAAATAAAATACTTACCGGAAGTCCTGAAATGTCCGAATATTTCTTGGCAGGCTTAAAGGAAGGAGGAGCATCAATACTAAAATCTAGAGAGAAACAAAGGGATAAATTTGGTCTGCTATACACCCAAAATGTAAATAGGTAACAACAGTTCTTTAAAGTGCTGCCTTGAGTTTCTGAGGTCTCTATTAACTAGCAAAAATAATGCAAAGAAATAAGCAGAATTACTCTGAAAACATTTAGCCTGTTAGCACTGTAAACAACAGCCTGATCCTGCTCACCTCTCTCATACAAGTTCAGTAAGCAGAACTGCCCTCCCCAAAAGGAAAAATGCAAAAACTATTTGAAATGTGTTGATTTCTTCCAAGTCTTAATGAATTCCCTTGCAGTCAGTTATTTGCAAAGAATAGTCATTATCATATGCATGCTGTATGTTAAGACCATGAAACATTGCTCAAGACTGCAGCTCTGAAATACTGTAATCCAGAAAAGCAAAGTAATCTTTTAAACCAGTTAAATCTTTAAGCATATACCACTTTAAGCCCAGTCAATGACCTAGAAAATTGTCTGAATGTTTAAATTAAATGACAGAAATTGCTGTTCTTTGGTGCCCTTTACATAGCAACTCTGATTCATAAACATTTTTAAGATACAGTTGGTATGTTTAAGTAGTTAAATCCCCAATGTTGGATGTTTACAAACATATCTTGTACCTGACTCATTTCTTTCCTCCTTCCTGATCTCCCTTGCACCTCATTCAGATGCTATGATCAATTTAAATGCTCCATTCATATCAAATTTCTAACTCACCACCTCATAATTCAGAAGACACTAATGCCACAGACAGCTGGTTTTAAATATGCAACTGAATTTCTTTTCCCACCTTCTTAAAATAATCCTGTAAATTTACAGTTGCAAACAGAATATAATAGAAATAGCAACATCAGCAGATTGTCAGTTACAATAGCCAGGAATACACAGTAGTCTGCATTTTTCTGTAACAGTTGCGTCTAAAACACTTCAAAAAATGGCAAGCTATTTTTGGATAAAGCACCAAGTCTGACAAAAAGTATATGCATATGCTCAATTCTGCAATGCCTCCACTTGCTTAAGTAAAATCTGAGGATCACATTCTGCCTCCAGCTACATTCAATAGTATCCTACTTTACAAGTAGACTAGAAGTATACCTAGATTAAGACCACTGCTGTAATTCTGCTCTTGTAGATGTACACCAGCTAGGACTGCTAATCAGGATTGCTAATAGTGAGTGTAGTTTCAGCTGTGCTGTTCTAAACAGGGGATGTAGGATTTAAGTCTCCCAAGAATCTAGGATAAGGAGCTGGATAGGAAGTTTGGGCTGAGGTCTAAGTTACTGCAGGTATGTGGCTTAGCAGAATCTATCTGAAAACAGTTCAAATATAGCTAATCAAGCAGCAGCCACCTGTCAGCAGACATTTGGGCTTTATGCAGAGGCGGAGCCTCCTCAGCAGTGGACAGGTGAAAAAAACCTGGTGGGAATAAGGAGTTTCTGACCTGGTTTGGATAAATACATTTCCTTTATTAAACTCTCTCCCCAAATGTCTTTGAACTTTGTCATGATACTCCAAATTATTTGCTTTCCCTTATTTTCCACTTAGGGCTGGCGAATGTGATTGGAGTAGTCTTAAATGGCCTACTGGACCCTGTTCAAGCAGGATACTGCATGCACTGATGAAATAATTTAGGTTTGTTTTAAAGAAAGTTATTTGTGTGGATTTTATTATTTATAAATACATGCAAAGCGTCTAAGCAGCTTACAGCTAGGATCATTTAGTTGCCATGGCAATGCCCTTTCAGAAGCAAGAATTTGTTTTAGGTTCTTCCAAGTTCTGTTCTTCTTGCCAGCTGCTGCTCCACCAATGCCAGAGTGCTAGAATTAAAAACATGGTGTTTAGAGAAAAAATAAAGAAAGAATACTATTTCAGAGCATGACACTTCTATTTCATAGTCTTTCTGATATGTCTCATCTTGTCATGAACCATCTATTATCCTCACTTATTTCATCAGCAGGCTAATATACTGCACACTTTAATCTTGGCTGCAAGAAAAAGCTTTTTGAACACTGTGAAACCTACTATGTTTACAATTAACTGAAGGAAATTAAAATCTGCCTTTTACATGGAAATAGAAGATCCGTGTGGTTAGGTTTAGCCCGTGATTACAGGATTCTGTATGTATTTCCCATTGTATTAGAACTTATTGCTATGAAGTTGTGTCTAAAATTGTGATTACATGGCTAAATTTTCTCTCTCCTTTATATGGCATATTACAGGTGCAGCTCTAGCTCTTCTACAAATTACCCATGACTGTAGAAAACACAATTGATCCTGCAAAATGTAATGAATACTATGAGAAACTTTCTGGAAATTTTATTTTTCTTTCAAAGGACAGAAAACAGAAGAATAGAAAAGAAAGTAATAAATGGAATGTTGGCTGCCAAGAAAATTTTGCATTTTGAAAGGTACGCTAATGGAAGGCTTGCCACAGGTACTATAATGGTAGTTTCAGTTATCAAATGTGATTGCTTTAGAGTAATTTATTTATGTCCCTCCAGAGACAGAAGCTGCACAACATACAGTAAGTACTACTTCTAAATGATCAAAGGACACAGATTCACAGCTTTACTTCAGAAAAGAAAATGTTTTTACAGTTGGGGAGGTGTTGTTATTTCTGTTAATAATTACTACCTGCCACATCAGTCTCATCAGAACTCAGCAAAGTTCTGCAAACACACTTCTGTTTGTGATTGGTTTATAAATTAGCCTGTTAAATTGCTGAGAATGATAGGAGGAAGGATTCAGTGAGAAAGCTTTTTTCTGTAGACACAAGATATATAAAATATATTCAGAAAGATGCTCATGAACTGATTGGGTTTTGGCAATGGATATCCGATATAGAAAGTACATGCAAGTGTTTGCTCTGAGGGCAACACCTTAGGAATCTAGAGATCATTGTAAAATAGAGACTGCTGGAATATGAGATGAAAATAGATGTACTACCACATTACTAATTCAAATTCATTACATTAATTTTTCCCCAAATCATTGCATAATATTTTTTTCAGTAATCTGGTTTCTCAAAAGCAACTATTTGGTTTATGTGAACTTATGCTTCCTAGGAATAGGGCTTAGTATCACCTCACATACCTACAATCAAAAGGCAATGACTGCCAAGCACAAATGAACCAAGCTACCTCTATACTAGTGAAGTTCCGGGAAAGCTGGAGCTAAGACAGGTGGAGCTATTCATTGCTTTACACAACTGTCAGAAGGTCGTCTTCCCCTTCCCCATTGCCAAGGGATGCAAATTCCTTTTGGGAAGTTTAGAAAAAGGTAACTTCTTCCTTCTCCTCTGCTTTTAAGTCTGTCCTCTGCAGTGAGCTAATGGTTTGAACTTGGGCATACTTATGAGAGACAGACTTTATTTGACTTACTTTCTTCCTTTTAAGGCAAATTAGGCTGGAAGGATGCAAAAAGTATCCAAATTGTTACTACCATTTCATACCAACAAAAAGCTAGTTAAAACTCAATACATTTCTTCTCAAATTAGTTACTGTATTGGGGAGGACAATTTCATGTTTTTATTGTAACTGCCTATATATTTCTGCAGCAGTTGCCAAAGGCCCGGTACATTCATTATCATTTCAAGCATGCAGACATTAGTATTGCCTCTTTGGAATCAGTGATGTCCCTCTAAGAACTGAAGGATCAGCACAAGGCCTCATGGCTATTTAAATCCTATATGCAAGCAACATGGCATGCCTCTGGGTGCAAATGGAGCTTTTCCAATAAGACCCATTTCTCAAACATGCTAGTCCTCACTGGAGGATTAAAGTGAGCAAAGTATACCATCGTTTGAATGTCCCTCTCGTGACAAGAGTCATCTGCAAAGCAGACATAGAGCAACTTGCAAGTCAGAGATGGATTTTATGCCCCCTGCCAAACCTACACTTAATGAGCTGTGCAATGCCCGATTACTCAGGTTTTATGCTGTGGGATACTGTATCTTATTCATACAGAATGAAATCTGGGATTAAATCCGTCTTTCTAAATACTGGCTTAGGACCAGCAGTCTGAGAAGTTTGCTTGTGTAGAAAGCGTTTGTACAGTGTGTCAATGAGTTGGCCCTGGCACAGCAAGATAAAAAGATATTAAAAACAAACCTAGCAGTGACAGCATTACCAGCTGTAGTCTTCCTTCACCTTCTCCCCCAATATAAACCTCAGAGTGTTTTAGTAGCCTGTATGTCGTCCGCTGTCAGTTTACCCGACTTCTGAATGCTGGCAGGCCAGCTTTCTGGGGAGCACGGCACGTTTGCTTCTACATCTAGCAGTTACTGGAAGAACAGACACCACAGGTCTGTGAAGAGTTTCGGGGACCGGGAGAGGAGCAAAATGACAGTTGCTAATGACTCTCTGGCTGATTTCTATTTCAACTGCTTTGCAGCCTGCCTGGGCTAGAAAGTGGGAGATGGGGTTCCTACATTCACAGTGGTATTAACTGTTCCTCTCTAGCCATGGTAGTTTGTGAGATAGCACACCATAAAACTTCTGCACTTACCTTGATCAAGCAGGTTTTCTGACTCTGTTCCAGAATTTAATATAATAGTTCTGCCTCTGGACCAGTGCCATTTTCATGCTATAATATAGTGTGCCCTTTGGACCATAGTGTGGCATGGACTTGAGGTGAATTTCTTAAAAATTGTTGACCTTTTATTTGGCTGTTAAGCTGGCTTTCTTAATATTTACATTAGCAGTATGGTTAAAAAGGATCCTAGTTAATGTTTTATTTGAAGAGTTTAGAATTTCCAATTGTTAAAATAATATACTTACAATGAAGTTTGGATCTTTAAATGGTAATGGCTTGACGGTTGTTTCCACTGATCCTGTGCTGGAGTCTGTGTTCAGAAATTTGTTTTCATTCATGGCTTCTCCACCTGCACCCTGAAGAAAAAATACAATTTTACTGCTTGTTACTCTGAATAAGTTTAACCAGAGACAGAACTGTCTGCTGTAGTACCTACCTGTTGCCTTTTTAGTCTTCCTATCTCTTTTGAATCTTTAATGATGTTGCATGCCAGCAGTGTGGAAGCATGAAACAGAATATTTGTCAAGCAATTTATAACTGACACATAAAGGGGAGGAGGGGAATAGAGTGGCCAAAGCCTACTGAGTAAACCATCAGGTTTATTTCAGTATTAATGAAAGCCATCTCTATAAAGTGCAAGACAGCATGTGAAACCCAAAGCAGCAGAAATGTACATAGGATCTATTTCAGAATGTTCCATATTAGAGCATTAACAGGAATATATAAAATTTATAAATAAAAAGGGTTTTTTCCAAAGTTTTAAAGAAAAATTGATTAATCAGTTTATTCTCCACCCTCGGCTTCAATCATGCCTGAGTGAGGACTGCAAGAAAAAAGTATTTCATTATCTATATTATTTTTATATGCAAGCCTCACAAAATCTATATGGGTACTAGTTGGTGTTTTCTAGGCTTCTTTATGGTTTATTTATTTAGCAGGAAGAGCAGTTGGAGAAGGTGTGTGTGATTGGAAAGCTAAAAAAGTTGTGTGGCAGTCTAACCAATTTCTGATAGTTCTGCATGGCTGAGTTTATGTTGTTTTTTATTTTATGAGCGCCCTGTAAGTCTCCACACTACCAGAACTAGCCTATGCTACATACATAAATGTTCCTCATGAAATCCTGATCTATACTGAAGCCAATGAGAATTTTGCTGTTGAATTTGGAAGTTCAGTCAATAGGATTTCATACCTTGATGCTTTATTCCTGAGGAACAAAAAGCTTGGCTAAAAGCTAAATCAATATTTACTGAATGGGTGGTTAAAATGTTTCTTTACCTTCAGACAGATAATACTTACTTAGAACAAAAAAATACTTTCCTGTGAAAACCTGCACAGCAAAACCTTCTGTGTTGATACCATACTCTTTATAAAGTTGGAGAAAAAAGGATCATTATTATTAGTGAATTATGAGAGTACCTCTAGAACCTGAGACTATATAGCAAAGGCCATGATTCAGCATATCCTTCTCCATGTGATTACAAGAGAAGTGTTTGTGTTCTTAACTACATGCATAAGTAATTACAGGATTAGGAACTAGGCAAGTTGAACTCTTCTTTGGGGAAATACATCAGTTATTCAACAGTGCCTGTTCTTAACATAGCAAAGAGAGGTCTTAAATATTCAAAGTATGGTATAAAGAACCATTTGAGTAAAATAGTCATGTTTCTAGTGTCTTACTAAAATAAAATATATGAATAGAGGTGATCTATTTTCAAAACAACAGTTCGTCCTCTGAGAGCTTGTAGCAGAGGGGATACTGCCATAGTAACATCAGTGAAAGCAACACTGAAGTCTGTAGCTTAAACTTAATTCTCCCCTTGCCGAGGACAGCATTAAAAGGCAGTGACTGTCATAGAAACAGAAGAAATGCAGATGGATGTTTAGAAACATGTGCATTCTGTGACAGTGAGCAGAGAAACCATCTTCAGCAATCCTGAGTAAAGTGGCTTTATACAATGATTTGCCAGGTTTCAAACTACATTCTTGCACATGCATGCTTCCCAGCACTTGGGATTTCAGCAGCAAACATTAAAGTCTATCTTGAGAAAGACAAGGCTTGAGATACAAGATTACTTTTTATGAATAAATTATCTCTGATACCGCTCATTATCAGCGTAAATTATCTAAGTGGAAGGATCAGCCTTCACAGTTACTC
Organism: Elanus axillaris; assembly: GCA_026212715.1. Lineage (NCBI taxonomy): Eukaryota > Metazoa > Chordata > Aves > Accipitriformes > Accipitridae > Elanus > Elanus axillaris. The sequence continues at coordinate 17,394,703 of JANZLQ010000050.1, forward strand.
TTCAAAGCATTCTTGCCTTTTTATTTGGTACCATTTGGTTGGTTTTAAATCCAGTTCTACAGTTTTTTATAATTACTTTATCACTTTTGCCCCTTCAGTGATCTTCTCCTAAGTATTCTGTTGTTTATGAAACAGGTTTTGAGTAGTATTTCAACAATATCTCAAACCAGTATTTAGTATTTTGAGATGGAGCAAACAAAAATGGTTAAACAGTAAAGGGGAAGAAGCTTCCTTATACATACACTCCTTAATTTCTGCAGCTGGTTACACTTACGTATTACACTCACTGTCTTCCATTGGGTTTTTCTGTGTGGATTCAGTGCTCATCTTGCTGGTGCAGCGGGAAGGAAAGTAAGGAACTGTTCCTGGAGGGACAATTCCTGGATGTAAATTCTATACATCATTTCTTTTCCAGACTGAGCCCAAAGGGATTTCAGGTATTACTGCTGCTAAGAGTCAGGATAACTTGTCTTACAGGCCAGGTGTTAATTTTGTTTGTGCCAGTATCCCTCGCACAATGGCAGAGGCAGCAGGATCCAGAGCAGCAGCTGCTGCTTTTCTGGGCCACATGGACACCCAAGTCATCCTCCAAGTCCCACGGAGACACAGTGCCAGCAGCAGCGTCTGGGTCTGTTGTGGACAATTTGAGAGCACTGGTTTCCTCTCCAAGGCAAAGGGTGCAGGCTGGCGTGCAGGGCTGTAAAGCAGCTTGCATACCACAGTGGTATGCAATTGATAGCATGATTTCAGAGACCTGTGATAAGACTGGGAAGCAAATAAGACTGGGCACTATGATCCCAGTTAAACGCTGGGAACTGAGATAAAGACATACTATAGAGGCATGCCAGTTCCCTCACTCAGCATTGCTTGTATGAAAACTCTGATTTTTTTAGCAGTAGCACTATGGAAGAGAGATACTCAGCTAATGTGCTTTTCCTCCTGGAAAAACATTAAAGAGTTGAGTAGAAGCACTGCTTCCAGAATAATGTGCTACTGCACAGAGGAGTAAAATCCAGCAAGTATGGCGCTTTGAAATGCTCTTTCCGTGCAGCACGCAGAAGTCTCAGCTGATATCCTCAGCAGTTTTATAGCCACAAACTGCAAGTATCTCAACAATCTACAAATCTATCCAGCCTATGTTTTAAAATGCCAGGATTTAAAGCATCAGAAACATCATTTAATGTTTCATGTTTGGTTTTTTAGAGGTTTTTTAAAGGCAGCGGGGAGATGCCAAACAAATTTTAACCAATATGGATATACCTTTGTACGGCAAAACCCATGTTTCCTGAAAGCGAGTAATACAGTGATAATACAAAACAATATTTACAGCCTGAAAGAAGGTTCCTCGGTGAACAACTAATGTACAGGAAAGGTAATCTTTTACTTTTAACATTAGTTAAACTAATCTCTCCCAAATGTGCTTGTTTGCTTGGTCGTTTAGTTTTGAAGATAGTTCATTCCTCCCTCTCGTGTTGGGGCAGGAATGACTTCAACCCCCCTCTGTAGCCCCACGAAGCGATGGTGGTCTCACGTGCAGAGCAAGGCAGTGCCTGTCAGCGGGGAAGGTGTATTGCTCCATGTGTACTGCTCCATGTGTACTGCTCCCTGTGTGTGCTGCTCCATGTGTACTGCTCCCTGTGTGTGCTGCTCCGTGTATACTGCTCCACGTGTGCTGCTCCCTGTGTGCTGCAACCCCGTGACGCGTGGGGAAACTTCCTCTTCCCGCCTGAGTCACCACCAGCACCCAGCACATTTTTTGCCCGGCCAGTCTCTTAGCTAACTCCCTCAACCCCAGCATCCAGGGATAATCCCTGATGCTTTGCAGTAGGGCTAGAAAAAAAGCATAACCATGGGCTGAAACTCTCAATAGCTTCTTTAAAGCTTCTTTCTAACTGATCTTGTAATGTAAACATCCTTTATGGGGAGCTCAGTATATGCTTCAAGGAGAGCGACAGTGAAGCAGCTTTTAACGTGCACTTTATAACTACATTGTGCCTTTTAAATGGTGGTTTATGTAACTCGGGCTACAGGGAATTTCTGCTACAGTAGTCACTACGCAGTGTATGTTTTTTTCCATCGGCTGTTGAAGATCATAGCCACAAAGAGTTTGGGGTGGCATTACATTTACGGGGTACATCTGCACTGGCGAATGAAGGTGTGATTTCAGTACAGCTGAACATGCTTATGCTAGTTTTACCCCAAATAACAATAAAAACACTACAGTAAAGATTGCAGCTAAGCCACCATTAACTATGTTCATCCTTTTCCATCAACTCTTCCTCTGGCTGTTAGCCTCCACAGAAGTCCATGCTGCCACCACTTCTCTTGTTACCTCCATCTCTTCTCCTCCTCCTCCTCCTCCTCCTCCTAGTATCCTGCCACAGTAGAGCAACCTTGACTGGAATTGCATGTTTTAAAAGTTGTAGACAGGGGGTCAAAGGCTTCGTATAGGACCACTTGTGCAATTTAATTCCCTCTATAAAGTTGTGTTTATGTGCTTTAGCTGAATTTTAACTACAACCACAGTGTGACAGGTTGGCAACCTCTATCCCTCCTGGGATAGACAGGAGCAAGAGTGAGAGGTGCTGCTTCTTTTTTGCATTTTTTTTTTTACAAGACCACCGATTGAGTATTTAGTGCACCCCAGCTGGATGGGACACTGTCCTCCCTGTTATGGACTAGGACTGGGTGACAGTCACCAAGGGAGGAAGCTTGCTGAGGACTTCCCTCGGTTAGGAGACAGCACAAATTTGAGAGAGAGCGAAGACCTGCAGCAAACACTTGGGAGTCCTAAGAGGTTTGTTGTAAGAGCAGCCAAGTCTGGGGAAGAGACCTGAGCTAAGCTTTGCTACCTTAACACTGGTTTCTTTTTGAATAAAGCCAAACCCCAGGAATGAGCCTAGTTTGGACCCTACTGTATATGCTGTCTGTACTGGGAGAAAACACACGCTGGGAGGCTGCCTATTCACATACTACTCTCAATCTTAGGTTTTGGTAGATCTATTAATTTTTTCAATATATTCTGTTCCAAATTCCCTACCACAGATGTGTTGGTTTTCACATGATTTCCAAAGATTGCTCCATCTGTCTGGTTTTATTTAGGGGGAGGACAAGCAAAACTTGTAGACCATGGAAGCGGAATTCTTTATTTTGGCTGTTTCTAGGTGGAATCAGCATTGCGGGGTTTGGGATGGGTGTCTGTGATGGGACTAAATACCAGGTGGAATTAGCTTACTATGAAAGTGCTTGTCTGAATCATCATTCCTTTTCTTCCCCGCCCCCC
>JANZLQ010000050.1:17398056-17412658 GCA_026212715.1 Elanus axillaris
TACCTATTTATTCTTGGATTAAATTCTATAATATTTTTTCATTATTTTAGACTAACATGATTTTACAAAGTATAAAAAATATTAAAAATTATGAAGCATAAAAGTCAAAGACATACATTTGTGCATTTCTGGCATTCTATCACTGCATACCATGCGTGTCATGGCTTAGAAAAAAAATTGATTGGCACATCACTGAAGGTACACTACAATCGTCAGTGGCCATTTTTGCTAGATGTTACAGTTTTACATGGTGAAACAGAATTTAAAAATAGAAGGTAAACTGAATGGTGTGTTGGTAAAGCAAAACTTAAATGCATAAATAAATTCCATAAGAACAGGAAAGGGAGTTTCTAGTTTAAGGGAGAAAAAATAATATTTAAACATTGTTTTTCTCTGTTTTGTTTTCTGCAAATCATTAATTTGTTAGTCTTAACACTACATTGAGTACAGCAATTGTAGATGAAGGTGATTACATATATAGTTGGGTTTGGGGTTGGTTTTGCTTCTGCATTCAATAATTCTGATACTCTGCCTTTGTCTTACAGTGATGACTAGGGGGTTGTATGTCACTATTGAAAAATGAGGAGTAAGAGGGGTCTGGTTCTAAATCAAGCCCTCACACTTGGTCACAACTTTGCCCCAAGCACCCAGTTTGGCATGATGAGGAACCCACTTGTCTCCAAGCCTTGTATGTGAAGTTCAATAAATAGTTTAAAGTATTTTTACTTACTTTTGGCAATTGATTTTCATAATCACGACAATACTACAATGACATTCTTAATTTCATTGACACAGTTGTTTTAACTCAGCCTCTATAATGGTATGTGTCTAATTATTCCTGTAGTAGGTTACTTCTAAAGCAGCAATATCCAGCTTGTAGCTGTGTGTAAGTTCTGTGACATCCTGACGAAGCTGTGGCATGCAGCCAGGGAAGAAAACGGTAATTTATAAAATAGATGGATAATACCTGTATTTTCACTAGCAGCCAATTACAGTGAGTGAGAATGCCAGGTGGAAACAGAGCACGAATGTCACTAGATGACAGCAGCAATGATAGAAGCAGACTTTTCAAAATTGGGAGTAGACTTTGAATGTCAGCTATTTAACAGAGTCCCTGGTAATACTGTTCATACTGGAACATATCTTAAGCTGTTTGATTAATATATTAGCTCTCACTGTATAACAAGCCTGGCACAGGCTCTTGCACATTCTGAATATTTAATTCATTTAACTTTGCACGATGACATGACAGGAGCCATTAAAACTTGAACACGTACACTCTGGCAGACGAAAATACAGCTCTTTACATTGCTGGGAACAATTCACAGAGAAAGGTGTCAGAATTAGACGTGCTTAAGCTCAAGTTAAAATGATGGCTAAAAAATTTCTTATCACCAACTTTATTAGCATAGTCTATTTCTGAAAGCAAACTCACTGAAGACTCAAAAAGAATGTAAGACTGAAGAAATAGCAATCTTTTGAACAAGATTAACTCTCTCCATGTCTGTGACAGGAAAGTTTGCTGTCAGGGAACAGCAAGGGAAGACTTATTCCGTAACATGTATAAACATGGCTTCCCCATCTGATTGCATTTTACTAGTTCTTGGATTCAGCAGGAAAAACTTTCCCTCCTCCTTTCCACTCGCTAAAATAAAGCCCAGTACAATTTCCCCAGCCTTTTGTCTCTCAGCACTCTGGTACATGGTAGCATTTTAGGAACGTTCTCCCTTTACAGAAGGTCCTACCTTATTTTGGGCTAGGACAAAGAACATTTCAGCTTGAAAATATTTAAATGCCAGTAAGGAAAAAAACCTGATCTTGCATATTCACAGCAAATTTTCTTCCACAGGGTAATGAAAAACTCAATTTACTAAACAAAACACCCAAGTAGTAGCCAGCTGAAAACAGGTGCTAAGTACAGTGCAGATCAATATCCTTGATTTTCAAGCAGCTGGTAGGTTGGGGAAGAGAGTTGTACATACAGTGTAAATTGGGAGTAAATCCATTTAAATGAACGGGTTTCATCATTGCCAACTCATCTTAAAAGACAAGGTTCCTGGTACAGGTTTCTGCTTCCATTGACATCAATAGTAAATCCCTCAAATTCCCGACAACAAAACTATTTTTGTTTAAATTACAAGATTGTCCTCAGATGATGCTGATTTCATTTACAAAGAAAGCTGAGTGAGGGTTGTTAAAACCAAACATAACAGCACATAGCTTGAAATTAGATTGTTGAATCATTATAATAATAGTTTATGATTTGAAGTACATGTCACTAAATATACTTCAGCTTCTTCTAAGCATCCCCCAGAGGACTACTGAGTCACATGTCAAACTACTTTTCTGTGTGAGACTTACAAAATCTGCCCTTCCTAAAGCAGCAGTTCTTTAACTTGCTGAGTATTTCTGCTGAGCATCAAGAGTTAATCAACTATGCAAATTAACTCCAAACATATGACTGAAATTTAGAAATAAGCACACCTGTTGGGTGTATGGGGTTGAGGGGAAGGTGTTTGAAGCAGAACATGGAAAATGTTTCAATTGCAATCTAAATTAATAAAGATAATAAAGACACATATGCTGTCCAGAAAGCAATCTGCACATTACGTTTTCAAACTTGTATACTGCTGTTCTGAGGTGAGTTAAGACATCTTACATTCCAACTGCCTTAGAAAGGCTGAATAAAATTTTACTCATGCGCTAAAAGATTGGACTGTCACAAAGTGATGGATGGCTTTCCTATGTTCTCTGTAGGGCATTTCAATACCATAGACTCCAAGTGCTCTTGATTAAAAGGCGACATTCTCATTTAGGGTCCCGTCACTGCCTGAGCTTCAAACCATTATCATTCACCTGCACTGGTGCTCCCAGTGACAAAATACTTACCAAAATGTATAAAATACTAATTACTTTAGTCACTTGATAGAGGTATAAAACACCCCAAAGCAAAGCTCTGTTACGCTGTGTGAGGGTTTGAATTCCAAATTAAAAATGCAGCCAAAGGGAGAATAAGATTTTAATTACATTACCCACCTCTCAAACATTTCTTGAAAACCTAGGGGAAAAAGACCTAGCAATTTTATGACACAAGAACTCCATTCTTACTGGTACTGCTCACTTAAGAAAAAAAGAAAAATCCAGAAAAACTCAAGTTTAGTTTGTTCTCTTCAAAATTACTAAACTTTCAAACACAGAAAGAGACTAACAAGCTTCAATAAAAAGCTTTGATTTCTTCTCAAGAGATTTCAGATGCCAAACATGTTTTTCCATTTAAAAACTTTCAAGCACTATGATAGACAAAGTTTTATAACTTACAGATATTTTAAGGAAAAAAAAATTACTATTTTCTATGGGGAAAAGCCTCAAATAAAATGTAATCGGGACACAACTGTGAATAGCTTCACACTATCCCAGAAAAGCTTGGTTTAATTTGCATTTGCCACAAAGCTCCCTTCGGCTTAAATAATTGCAAAGGATCTCTCACTTTTAGATTTCATTTGGTGGACTGGGATTATTCCTTGTTTATAACATTTGACAGTTTTCTTTATTAAGAAATTTGTAACTTGGACAAATTCATGAGCTGAATGGCATGCTGAAGCAGCTCTGGAGCTAAAAATTCCAGTATATATGGAATGAAAAAGCACACATTAGTTCATACTTCCACCAAGGGTAAAACTGAGCCCAGCTAACAGAATATTTTGATTCCCCAAGAGAAAAAAAGTCTTCTAAACTGATGGGCCTTAAGATTGAAAATGGATCGAAGCATAGTAGCAAAAAAGACTAGAGTAAATCACAATTGAATTTTTATAAAAGCTGCCAGTACACTCCTTCCTCTACCAGAAAAATTCAGTTCAGTCAAGGACTTTGGCTAAACGGCTTCTTAAAGTTTAAAATACATAATTTGATATAGAACAGTTAACGTCAAAGTATTTCTGGAGAAAAGACTGGAGGATTACAGTATGCTCATGTGCTGTTAACACTGTAATGCTGCTCAGGGAGCATATCGAAATCCCTCTGTCGAATAACAGGCTTCAGCCAAGGTAGAAGGATCCAGGTCCATTCATCTGCATGTGACTGAATCAGGGGCAAGGAAAGAGAAAAGATAGAGGCTCCTATGGCTGATGGGAAAGCAATTCCATTCCATAAAAAATACTCAGTTTCCTGATTCTAGTTTGTTCTGTAAAACGTTACCCATTTTGACAGGAAACAATGTTTGAATAACAAACAAAACCAAAACATTTCTTCAAGGAAAGGCAAATAATTAGTTTTGAGTAAAGACAGGGTGTATCTTTCTTCCAGAGCTCCTATTTTATCTCTATCTCTTTTTCTTAGGAAAAATAGACCTAAATTAGAATAGCCAGATTTTACATTCAGATATTATGGACTAACTGGTAAACTAATACAGAAAACAGAAGTTTATTTTTGCGTTTTCCTTATTTTTTGCATATTTTAGCACTTCCCTCTGTCTTAACTGTCACTTTAAGTAGATAAAAATTCTATTTCTATATAAGTTTCTGCTAACTACACCTACTGCTGCCATGATGCATTAGTAAATACTAGCAGTCGTACTGCAAAGGATTAGCACTGCAGTCTAAAGTTACTCAGAACGTTTTTCCATTTGTGTACAGGTACTTAAGACTGTCATACCAAAGCACAATGATGTCAGAAAGACAAACGTTAGGTACACCTATACATGGAACATTCCACTTCTACAGCTACTGAGATAGAAATATCTTTCTACAAACCTTCAAAAAGTTACCAAAGACATAACGTAGCAGAGCAGTATCTGTATCAGATGCTCCAAAGATCTTTAAAAGATAACAAGAAAAGAAACTATACCTTAGTTTTTAAAAATCTTCAGACTATAAATGTCATCTTTATTGTTTGTCTCATATTGTGGGACAAAAAAAATATCTGGCTCTACATGCCCTGAATACTACATCCACTTTCCTTCATCTAGCAAACTCAACACCAGTCATTCCTGCTTTGAATAGCACACCAGGTCTCCTGTACTCAGCAAAACTGTAGGTGCATTATCCTATTGACACTTACATTTAACTGGATAATGAAAAGAACCTGATGACTGAACCAAAATAAACATAAGGCAAATTCTAATTCAGATGAAAATAAGGTAATAGAATTATCTATTGTTGACTATTTTGAGGCTGCTCAGGAGGAAAAGGGAGGAGAGAGTTGTATAGTGATGCTAATTTCAAGGCAAATTTCTGAAATAATTATCTGCAGAAACATTTGTACACGTAGGTGGTTGTTTATTCAACTGTCTAAGTTCTGTGGCCATACACTTCACCCTCATATTATATATTGGAATTGAGGAACTGCAGCACATCTGAAAAGTGCCAGACAGTTCAGTGTTTTGCATATAAACTTGTATCCCAACTGCCTTTTTTGCTGGACTTGAAACAGAACTATTAAAAGACTTGACTTTTCCATTGTATTAGAATTAGTGAAGTCTTGGTATCACATCCACAGTTGTATGTGAGAGGGAAACATAGTATTTAATATTTTGTGATGGGTTTAACAGGATAGTTTAAGAAGTTTCCCACAATGAATGATTTCACAAATAAAAAAATACCTTGTGGACAGATGGAAAGGAGAAGGATAAAAAGGGCAATTCTATGGCTGCAACAAATAGGTTTAACAAACAAAGGTTTAACAAAAAATAAGGAGAAAATGGAATTTTTGACTTGAGAAAATTTAAGGTTGTTCATGTGACACTCAACTAGCATTGCTAGTTCTAGGCTATGTAAACGCAGATAATCAACTTAAGAAATAAGGACTTTCCAGCTAACTACTTTGATTTGAGAAGCCTGAACACACTGTGCATATGTCAAGGAAAAATGGCTTTCTATTCCAGTTTGTTGATTTTAAGAGTTAATTTTGCTGTAAGAACACTGTGCTGTTCCTCCCAATGAAAGCAGTTCTACTATAACATAACCATAGTTACAGTGTGGGGATAATTAATACTGTCTAAATATAGTCATTGAGTTTTGGGCTTCATTAATACACTACGGGGAAAAGTACCAAGTGAGGTACCCTGGCCTGCCTATGGAAGGAGCGTATGACTGCTCGTCTAGGCAGAGGACGCACCCACCTTAATCACATAAATCAGTTTTCTGAAATGAGACGTGGTAACACCGAATCACTGAGGCTGGAAGGGGTCTTGGGAGGTCACTGGCCCACCTCCTGCTCAAAGCGGGGTCAAAACTGACCTTGGACCAGGCTGCTTAGGGCTCTGTCCCAGCAGGTCTTGAACACCCCCAAGGACAGAGATTCCGCAGCTCTCTGTGCAACTCTCCATCTCCCTAGTAAGAAATCAATATCCTATAAACTAGAAAATACTGGGTTTATTAACAAAAAGCTCTTTTGGTCACGAGCAGTCACATAACTCACGTTAATTACTGCCCTAATTTCTACATGTTCCATTTCAGCAGTATTTTGCGGTAGTCCTGATGGTTTCGGGGCATAAATGTAACAAAGTTTCTAGGCAGAGTAGTCATCTTTTATTAAATGTACCTGTTTATCTGGAAAATTAAGACAAGCTTCTGGATGGACTGCATACCAATACACCACTGACTCAACAGAAAGACTGTTTTTACAGCACATAACTTTCATGCCGTTTCCTACAGGGTTTTACCTCCCTCCTCCTCTTTCCTGGATGATGAGTATTTTCATAATACTCTCTCCCTTCCCTGATTAACATCCCCTGTACTCCTGGGATGCCACTAACCTTTTCTTCAAAGATGGTCTCCTTGATATATACCTAACCAAACTCTAACCATTTGTTTTGTATTTAGCTTGAGAAGTTGCTGTTTCTTTTTCAGATTTGAAAAAAGACATGTATGCTTGAAAGCTTATTTGATTTTTCCAGTTTTTTTAAGAGACACTATCCATACCTTGTCTAATTTATGCAGAAACTATCATAGGTGTCTCAGTCTTTCCTGCCCTTCTTCTCATTCTTTCACTAACTCAGAAAAGCATAAATCTGAGGAAGCAGTAAATACGGCTGTCATGATAAGCACACTGCATCCTTATGAATGCAGGCATAAGTAGTGCTACAAGCATGCCAATACTGTAAGGGCAGAAAAGTAAAAAAGTTAACTTGCTTAAAACTACGTAGAAGGTTTCACCTCTAGGCCTGTGGATGTTTGCAAAATCAGGTATCTTTTTAAACTATGTCATATTTTATGTAATTCACATATTAGGCAGGTTGTGCACAGAAGCACATGGAAGTACGAGATTTTGTCCATTTAATGAAAATTAAGGACATATGATATACAACAAATCATTTTTCTCTATTTAATAAATGATAAAAAGACATATACGATACCCGAAGTCTCTCTTCATGTGGTAAATCCTAGCAATGGCCTGCAATGCTTTACAGAAGGATTTTTCTTTTAATTCCCCAAAATGTTCTTTATCCACAGCAGGGTCTTACAATCAGCAAGGACAATTTTTCTTCCTGAGTCAGCCAGCGCTTACATCCTGGGGCAGGATGATTACAAACCATGTAACTACGGATATTCTCCCCTCCCAGAATGATGGACTCTGCTACAGTTTAATTACATATTACTCACAAAATAGTTTCCTTCTACCCATTTCAACTTTGTTTCTTGAATTAACAGTGATGCATTTTTATTACAACACAAATGCCTGTTATTAGATGGCATGACTATGTAGCTTTTTGGCTAGAGTTTTGGAAGGAAGAGTTTTCTGATCTCTGCACAACTGCGTATTTTGCATTCAAATTGTCATTAGACAAAACATGTAACAGAAATAAATACCTGAAATACATAATAAGCAGACCATTCTGACACCTGTTCAATACGAGGCTAGGGAGGCATTCTCTTTGGAACAGACAGAACCTCTGTCTTCGGCTGTAGGGGAGAAAACATTTCCATGCTCCCCTCCCACCACACCAGACTGGCTTTCCACTGGTGGTTAGGGGGTGCGTGGGGAAAAGGAGGGTTCGAATCCCCTCAGGCAGTTGCAGAACAGGACTAACTTCAAGTGGAGGACACAGCAAGCTCTTGTAAGGACACATGATATAAAAAGCAAGTATCGGTGCAGTAAGTGTGACTTCTACATTTGAAAGAAAGGATTTAGTATCTGCTTTCACTAAGGCAGATGTTCGTGGCTCTAAATCCCAAGTAGAAAGAGTTGCCTAAATCTTCAGGGAGAAGTAGAATTAGGACTAGTCCATAGTATTTCCTGCTAGCTTATTTTGGTGGCATCTCACAGAGCTTGCTGGAGTTTGTAGAATCAGTTAAGGAACTTCAGAGACAGACAGATACGCAGTATGACAGATGAAGCTGTTGCTCTCCAGGTCTTCCCACAGGCATGAATCAAAACTCCCTGTGAATCAGTCCCATTCACCAATGCAGCAGGAGACAATGCAGCTTCCCAGGAGAGGGGGAAGGTTCGGTCAGTTTGTCTTCTGACTGCTGACCTCTATCAGTGGCTGAGCAGGTCTGGTGAGTACCAAAGGTAGTGTGATACAGACAGCAGGAGCGTGCAGCTGGGACATGTGGAGGTGGGTAAGAGTGAAGAAGATAGGAGGAGACTGGGACTCCTTTCTTTTTGATCATGAGAAGCTAAGAGATTGCCTAAAGGAGCCTCATGAAGTTGCAGGTGTGCTTTGCAGTGCAACAAGACACACTGTTCATGGATATGAATTCTGCTGGGAGGGCCAGGTATATTTCACAACATGGAGTGTCACAACATTTATGGCTTTCTGCAGGTCTAAGTAAAGAGCCAATGTCTCCATTCTGCTTCCTTGGAATGCTTAAAAAATGTGTTCAAAACCCTCCCAGGCTACCAAATCAATACTTCTATTAGCCTTTCTACATACAACTACTAATGCCTTGCTAAAGCAAGAACTGAAGTTATTACCTAACAAAAGCATTGCACTTTACAAAAAAAATGTGAGTAACAGTCTGACACCTCTTCAGATCTGCAATATCTAGGCAGTTAGGTCATTCCAAGTTTTCTTTTGTTAATCTGAACCTTTTAATGCACTAACTGGATTCTGAGATCGCTTTTTAGGAGCACTACCTCTCAGACAAAATGTCACGCTGAAGTGCAAGCATGCAATGTTTTAGATTGCTCTTTCTCCTTCACAAAATAACCCATCCTATTTCATCTCCTTATGATAGAAGCAGTGAACCATCCTTATTATCTCTCCTCAGTTTCTTGCATGTTTATTATGAATCCCAGAGTTAAGTGTGATCATAGTAAGACTCCCCATTTTCTGTTAGCTAAAGGAAAATGAAAATTCTCTACTAGGATAAGGTGAAAGGGGTAAAAAACTATGACACCAGCATACTGACGCCCATAGTAAAAGTCAATACACATATGCTTTTGCTTTTCTACAACATAACACATCTGCGTTTACTCTAAATCTAAAATCTAATCACATTTGTTTGGGGGGTTGGTAATTCTCTGAGACTGGCACAGTCTGGTTTGGAAATTCACATACTTTTATGATTACAGATCATCTAAAGCCTTCAATATGTGATAAATGTCAAGCAAAGTCAATTCTTAGCTCTCAGTTTTGACAGTTTCTCTTTTAATCTAGATTGCTCTATAAAAGCAATTCCCTGTTTTTTAATAAAGCTAAACTTAAAACACACATAACTTTTGCCAGATTTCCCTAGAAAATCTGCTAATTGTCTTTTAATTATCATTTTTCCCCATCAGGGACTGGAGGGATTTTGATTCTTTAACAGATTTCACTTCAAATGTGCAAGTGACAAAAACTGGTACCTCAGGATAATCCTGCCTCTCATTAGTGGACTGTCTGAAAATAAACTGGTTTTGGGGAAGAGTACAAAAACCCCATGGGAGAAGAGATGCTTAATATTTCAGCTGTTCACTGTCTGCTTTGTTGCAGAAAGTATCTTTATGGTCACATGTTTGAAAGGATTAGGAGATGTAAGCAGTGACCCTCCGAGCGCTTCAGACAGAGAACTGCAAATTTGAGGGATTTTCAGTGCTCTGTGGTCTGGTGACATGCAGTGTGATGCTAGAGTATGTTGCCTCTCTGTGGGATAGCTATCCGAATTTAAACACTACCTGCTATAACTCTTGTTAAGACATGGCAATTTTTTTTAAACTGGCTGCTAGTTTTGCAAGAGCCAAGACTCATGGGTAGGGTTGTGAATAAGTGTGCAAGTGGGTGAACCTGAAGAGCTCACCTCACCAGTTCTTATCAGTAACTAGCAATTGACTGCACTGTTATCATGATATCTATACTTTATCCAATGAAAGTGTGTTTTAAGTCAATTTAATTAGGTTTGAGTTAACATCTCCTAGGAGCACATTACACCTTTTAAAGATATCGTTCCAGGCAAGCAGTAGCTTTAGACTGGCACTGCTTCATTGGTTAAATTCATGTATTTTCAGTTACTGTCATAACCTTAAGGACTGAGAGGTGGTTTAAAAAAAGTGTAGTCTAGAGCATAATGACGTGATAGCTTTTTAATAAACTGGCAAATACATATGTACTTACATCGTCCTACTATCATGCTGTTATTAGGGTCCTGCTGTCTCTTTCAGGGCAGGTGGATTGGTGAGAAACACAACTTGTTTATTAGATTTTCATCTACAAAGGAAAGCCATACTTTTCTGTTACAGAAAGTCTTATACGGAATACTGTTATGATAATTAGAATAGGTTTAGTGGTTTACTGATTGAAGTAAACAAGGTCTGAATTCTTAAGTAGGTAATTTTTAATTTCAGATCAGAAAGTTAGTATACTGTGACGTGCTAGAGGAGGTACTTGTCCCAGAACATGGTGAGAGCAGCAGTTCAGCTCACTAGTTGTAGTGGTACTCACCAATTCTGTAGTTAAACTCATTCTCCTGAACTTCATTTTTCAGGAAATTACAGCCAGATCAAATGGGCTCTTTAAAACAGTCATTTTAAAATGGATTTGATGGTTTCCTACTTACAGTGATAGCCTTGGTAAAACAGCATAACAGGAGAATTGTTTAATTTTACTGATGGTTTAGAGTCCAGTTCCATGCTATTTATGTACTAGGGTAAGCTCTCTGTCTTAGTGGACAGCTTCTGAGTATGTAACAGTAACCATGTTAATATGTATATATTTAAGTCTCTTTGTTAAACTTACAGCTATCAGAACTCTAATCTGATGATATTCAGTTTACAATATAAAACATCACTGTTTAGTTACATTTAAAATAAAAATGGAGTTCTAAGCATATGTTAGAGTCGCTCCTTTTATTTTCGTGTTGTGCATGCGAGGAGCTTATTTAAGAGGATGATAACTTTAAACTGTTTTGACTTTGTTTTCTAATATTGTTGTATAGCTTCTGGTTTTAAGCATAGAACAAGAAATACAGGAAGTGTTAAATATAGATATGAGAGCTAGTTATATAAAAGGAAAGTTTCCAGTAGTACTGCTGCAATATTCACAATTAGAGATAAAATCAATATATTTAATAGTTTAACTCTTAAATACCATTGCAGAAGAGGAAGTTCAGTCTTTATTTTCTAAATGGTACCAAGACCTGCTGTTGCTACAGTGATGGAGAGGAAGGAAGCAAAAAGCATTTTTTGTGTATTTCTGTAGTTTATAGGGCAGTTTACATCAAAATGTAAGATGAAATGTGTCATTCTCAAAGTAAGGCATTTACTATACTTCATCACATAAGTCTGAAGTTGTTTCACAAATAATGTAAGCAAATATACATTTACCATCTTATTTAGCATATTTTCTCTCTTTAATTGTCCTCTGACTAAATCAGAGACTTTTTTTTTTCCAAATCATTCTCCTATCTCACTGCAAATTTCATCTTTAAAGCTTGCCAGCTGTCATGGGCAAGCATTTTGTTTCATCAATAACATCTTGATGTAGAATATACTCTTTTAAAAGCTTCCTGTTGCTGTATAATCTATAAAAATAATGGTGTGAACATTAAGATAGAGGAACTGGTGGCATTTTAAGATCAGTGTCAAAGATTCTTTCCCAGGTTAAGTGATAGTAATTAAAAAGATGGGAGACCTGGAGACAAGTCTGCACAAGAGCCAGCAATAGAGCTGAACCAGCACAGCAGCTATTGGGAATCATTGGGCAAGGACATCTAACTGAACGGTGCTATGTAAACCACTAAACAGCATTGGTTTTGACACATGAATGTTACCATTTAATATGCATAATAATCCTCAACATTTCAAATCTGCTGCTGCAGTGAAGACCGAGGTATTTTTCAGTGGCACAACTGCATGGGAGGAATAATTGTGTAATGCTAATGAAAGTGATGTAATCAATTTGCAATCATGCTTTCCTGTAAACTTGTGTTTAATTTCACATTTGGTAAATACAGGCATTATATCCAAAAAGCATGTGTCTCCTTCTGTAGACATGACTGACAAACCCTATGTGCAATGTGCTTCCAAAACAAACATGACTCAATACCTTTGGGTCGGTAACTCATACAAACGATGAAGAATGTTTTTTGGTAATGTTCCTAAAGTCTCTCTTAGCAAAAGTAGCAATTCGTATGTTGGAGAAACATAATGAAAATTGGATTTATAAAAATCTGTATGCTGTGTGATAATTGTGCCTTCCTGTAGGATACACACAGTTACTCAAACCAGTTCATTACATTGCTATACTTTAGCAAATTTGCTGTATAAAAAAATAAACACATTTTTGAAATCTACAGTTTTACCAGACCAGCATGTCTTTCAGCACGAGCACTGTGATAGCTACTTGTCACATAAAGCACACGAAAGAAAAACAAACTATGTGATTCGGGGAACTTACAGAAACCCATTTTTTTGTTTAATTTCACAGTGATGGAATCACAGATGTGGGCAAGTTCACAGCTGGCACAGTGTGAAGTGAATTTTCACGTATGCCAGGCATGAAGTTCTCAGCAGAAGTTACCATCTAATATCTTGGGGAGTCCCCAGATCTTAAGTTGACCCCTGCGAGTAGTTACAAACCTCTCAGTTGGGATCCTCTTACCTATAGTTTGCTAGTTAACCAAGGAAATAATTCACTATTTTTCTATCTGTTTCACAATGTCAGTTTACTTAAAATAGAAACTATTTTATGCTGAGCTATGGCATGATGTATTTGGCTTCTGAAAGGCTGAAATGGCTTTTAGAAAATATCAAAGGGGTTAATTAGGAAAGTGAACAGTCAGCGGAGTAACAAGCACTACCTCCAAACCCGTACTGAAAGTGATGTTTATTAAAGGTGTGTACCTATCAAGACTGCCAGATAAATGTTACTTGTCTGGAGTTTAAAAAATCAAAATAAAATAAAAATCCCACAATGATTGGGTACTCAGTATAGAATATATTCACAAAAAGTATTTAAAACTGATGGATGACCTAGTCCCTGATTGGCTGAGCCACTTAAAAGATTGAATAAGTTGTAAAATAGTGTTAAGTGCTTGTTGACTGGCTATATTCTGAATAGCTCAGCAGACTAGACTTATTGTTTCATTGTGTTACAGGTTTCCTTATCCAGAAAAAGTACATTACTCAATATTTAAATAAGGACTTTATAACAACTTCTGGAGATTAAGATTAAATAACGTACTGCAAAAGAAAGTTCCCAATGATCCACGTTTTTAACTCAAAAAATGCAAAGCCCCCACTTCATTTCTGTTTGAACTGGCTTGCTCCAGAGCGAGTCAGCAACATTTAATGTGATTGCTAGAAGATCAACGAGCTGTTTCTTGTCCCATTCCTGAGGTTACACATTTTCGGAGACTCATTTTTTTCTTTTCCTTATGAGATTGATCTGCACTGCTGAAGTCAGTGAATGTGTACGCTGACTTGGACATAATGTTGAGAAATTACTCCTTTCTCCACTGAAATCACTTGTGAAAAGAATTGCAAAACCTGTTTATCACACACTATTGAAACACAGTTTGAGTAAGAAATCATGGATTGTCTCATAATACTCCAACATGTCCACAGGGTTAAGTTTGGTGTGAACTTCAGAAAACAGTTTTAGAGGCTGAAGGGTGTGGGGAAGTTTTTTAAATAGAAAAGATTTAAAACACATTTAAATTATATGTAAGTATAACATGTTTTATATCTGCATACACACGCACATGCACACATGCACAGAGCAGTCCTCTCCATGCTGGAAAATCCAGACTGTTAGCTCTAGCAGACCCTGAAAAAGTTGTCAAATATTATCATTCCAGGCAGTAATTTTTCACAGTTGCAGTGCAGTTTGTTAGCTACATTAAGCACTATGGTTCCTACTCCCTCTCCTAGGGATAATCCCATCAGAAAAGGAAAAGAAACTATGTAACTGCCAAAAGGTGAAAACAAGCCTTACAAGAGCATCATTCAGAATGAGGAAGGGTTTCTGTCTGCTCTGTCATGCACAATGGCTTTTAATTGTCTGGAGAGAAGATCTGCTGAAAAATGCAGAAACATTCCCTTGATCTGATAGCTCATATGAAAATAAGCAACCTAACTGGCAGTAGGGCATGCTTTGTAGCTATGCTACTGTTACAGTTCGTAAAATACTATGAAATGAGATTAAATACTATGAAATACATGAAATGAGAAGAATCATTTGGGGGGG
>JANZLQ010000050.1:17422569-17437813 GCA_026212715.1 Elanus axillaris
TGTGCAAGAACCTTTTTTTTTTTCTTTTTTTTTTTTTTTTTTGGTAGGGGTAGGTGCTTGGGTTCCTTAAGCCTTCTGGAAACCCAGAGAGATTGTATCAACTGGATTTCCACTGTCCACGTGCTTGTTGGCATAAAAATACAACAGTAGTTGCGAACAATGTGATTCTTTTACATGAGCAACTATTCTTTTCACCAAATACAAATTTGTTAGTTAAGTCATGCTATTACATTCCTAGTTCTGATGCATAGACTTGCTGTGCTTTTTAATGCTCAGAATACAATGATTTCATCATCTGTGTCTTCATTTTTGGAATACTGGAATTATAAATGGATGCATATTACCACTTGAAGAAAGATTTTTGATGAAGAACATTGTTAACTATGTGCTGTTGAGTATATCATGTTATACAGTAAAAAATTTGCAAATCTATTCTAATCTTTTCAATAGGCATGATTAGTATTTAAGCAAACTAGATTTTTTTTCAGCACTGTTTAGTGTTCTGTTATTGCTGAGACTATTGACAAAAAATAGGTGTGTCATCTTTTTTATTTCCTAATTTGTGGTTGAATACTGCTCAGCAAACTTCAGTGAGAGGAAGAAGGAAAGGTAGCTCCAAGTCAGGGTTATGCTCTCCTGGTCACATCTGTTGCTCTGAGTTTGGCAAAAGGGCTAAATTTACTTGCTTGCATTAGGTGGATATATAGAGCCCTTTGCAAATGAGGAATTTTGCTAATTATTTCATTGTATGAGCAAGCTAAGATCTCTGTTCCTTTAATGGAGCGGAGCTCATCATTAAAAATGTAATGCACATTTTCGAGTAATTAAAAATGGTGCATCTGAATACTTTTCAAGGTTTTTCCCTTCCCCCAATTCCTTCCTTCCTCCAACACACTTCTGGCGTGGGGGTGTGTTGTTTCCTGTAGCAAATATTAAGGGCTGATATGAATAGAAGATATTGTCTTGATCACCTTTCATCTTTTATGATTGAAAGCAAATGTTTTCTGCATGATTTTGATTTAAAAAAACCCCTACAAATATCATTCAAATTCCTCTCTTGAAAGTTTCCAAGGAATCTGTCTTCTCCAGCTAAAGATCTGAGAATGCATATAATTATATCTAATAATTTCACCACTGTCAGATTAGATTGATTTTTAGTCACTTTTGTCCAGATTAGATTCAACTCAGGTGAGAGAAAGAAGGTGCGTTAATGTGCAGTGACATTCTGTCTCTCCCAATTAGCGAGTTCTAAGAGATGTTAGGTAATGCAAGTTTGATGGTGTGAAGCATTCTTGTTCTCCCGTGGATTTAGTAAAGTTAAGGAGGTTTAGGCCTTCAGAGACAACTATCAGCAACTTAAGTGTTGGGCCTATAAAAAAAAAGCATGAAAAATTAATGGAAATAATAATGGAAAGAATATTCCAGAAAGATTTAAAGGCTGGGGACAAACGATGGTAGTTAAATTGAGATATTGAGGGAGACCTTTTAAAAATTATATTTCTGTAATGTAAGCCTGCAGTGTATGCAACTTTGTGCAATCAAAATCTGTCTTTCAAAATTTTGGTTAGCATATTGACATTTATAATCTGTGTAAGTCTGCATGTAGTGGTTTCTCTAATGCCGCATAACTTTGTTATCTGGCATGTATGTGTTTCTGTGTAGTGTTGAAGGTCACACACTAATTTCTTTGAACTGCATGTGGTCAGAACACAATTTTAATTATTTTCAAAGCAATAGTACATTAGCATTACAGAAGTGAACAGTGAAGGACAAAGTACTGCAAAATGATGTGCAAATAAATGACATTGCAATGTGTGCATCTCTTCTGATTTGGCAGAATTAATGCTGGCAAGGCTTTGCTGTGTCTCAAAGTATATGTTTATTGCTTAATTATCTCAGTTACTGAATATGCTCATTGCATAATCTGGGGAAGCAGTAATTCAGTCCATTACTGTAGATAAACAATTGCCAATTTATAGTACTTCAGAAAAAAAATCTTGACTGTAAACAGATGTTACAAAATCTAAAATATTGATGCTATCTTACTTTTACCATGATGAAATTGTAAGTGATTTTCTTAATGTGCGCTCTGCCAATGCTTGTTGAAAATTGCCAATATTTTCTTTTTATTTTTGGAGAAAGGAGTCTACTCCAATTATATTAAAGTATTTTTTTCCTTTTCACACTTGCCTTAATTTTTGGATGAGCTATTCTTTTTTGTATGTTTGTTTAATGTTGGTATTAGCTAATGTCAAGAAGCCAGTTCTTTTTAATACCTTAAGAAGATTGGCTTTTGATTAAATGAGAGCAATATGGGATGTAATTGTAACTGATGGAGCAATGATGATTTTGTAGGCATGTAGGCAGTTTTCAGTCTCCTACTTAAAAAGGTATAATAAGTTCATCCTATTTCATGAATGTTTGCATAAATCCCAATTTAGTGTTAAAACAAATGAAAAACCCAACCTGGTAGGAACTCAGTATCAGAAACTAGTTTGAACAGCATAGTGAGTTGTAGGGTTTTTCCTGCGGATCATAGTCCCTTGTAATTTTTAGGTTTAATTCCTTATATCTGGCCAGATAATCCCAAACAGGTGGTCAATATCCACTTTCCCACTTTCATAAAACTCTGTTTGTTTAAAATTGTACCATAAGTTGGAAGGAGGGAATTTTGCTACACCTGAAACAATCCATATAAGAAATAGGTTTGGTTGGGTGTGGCTGGGTTTTTTTTGGTTTGGTTTGGTTTGTGGTTTTTTCCTTTGTTGGTGATTATGAATTATACAGTGCTTTAAAATACATAACTAAAAGATGCAACTCCTGCATCAGCAGGGGTACCATAGTGTTGTCTGATTGATTTCTGTTTGGGTGAAGCAAGGCCTGGGCTGATTCCTCTTGGAAGCAGAGGAAAACTCTCCATTGACCAGAGCAGGAGCTAGAATTCCTCCAGAAAGAGGAGTTACTTCATATACTCAAGAAGATTATGTGACTCTAAAATTGGAATTGGGATCTCTAATGTCCTTTGAGAATGAAGTTGCAACCTGTATGAAAGAGTTTCTCTCTTATAACTGCCCCATTACTTTGTTAGCTTACGTATTCTCATATTACAATATATGCTGTACAGCAGTGATAGATTGGTTTGTAACATATATCAAAATCTAGAGAGATTTTAATATTTATTTGTGTAACTGGAAGTCACGTACACAGACATGCATATATATATGAAGATAAAACTTCTGTATACATATATAGAAGTGTGTGTTTGAGTGAGTGTAAGTAAAAAGCATTTCAGAGGGCTCTTCTACTATCATTAAAGTTTTGCCATTGAGTATAGTAAGAGTGAGTACATGCCTCCTGTTATGCAGAATTATTCTCCCAGTCTCAAGGGGCAATTTGGTATCTTGCGACTGCAAAATGAAACTGATCTCACAAATACTTAGCCCAGAAGTGTTCATTTAATTTTGGCAGTAGTCCCACTGAATTTAATGAGCTCTTAGATGGTAAATTCTTTGGGGCTTTTATTTTCCTTTGTGCCTTATTCAGTGGTAAGCACAATCTCCATTAGCTTTTACATTAACATCTACTGTTACTTACAGCAAAATGCTTTTAGGTTTTGGCTTGAAAATGCTAATTCAAACACATAGGCATAAAAACTCTGAGGCAAAATACAACAGTTAAATTAGAATTATTCCAAAATTACATTTGAAGAATCTGAGTTGCCTTTGTAAAATTTCAAAAGCTACATTTCTGAGTGCTGCTGCAGGGGTCATCTGATTTGGCCTTAATTGGAAAAAGAGTCTTATAGTCATTGGGATTTTTGAAAGGGGAAGGATTGTAGACCTCAAGTGGTAGACACTCCAACCTGCTGATGAACGCTGATAGTCAAGGTAACTTTGGCTTCTATGGAGCTGGGAGTAAGCATAGAAACCCACAGCTTTTGTTAACTCCCGATGCTGACAGACAAAGGTATCCGACTGTTACCCATTGGCGTCCTCTGAAATCCATTCCAGTTAACAGCTTTCTTCCAACTGTCTGCACCAGCTCTGGATGAGCCTTCTCTTCTGCACGCTTCCCAGATCACATGCCTAAAATAAGCTTCCTGCAGGCTGGATTTGCTCCATAGAATTGATGTGGTCTAACTACATATTTATTAATAAGCAATACATAAAGCACAAGCCCATTTTAGATAATTGACACTTTTTTTTCCATCCCAGATGGTTTCAATCTTTAGTTTCAGAGCAGAGGATAATTTAACCTTGCCAGCAGAGAATTTCTAATCTTTGTAAGTTTATAAACTTTGTAAGCTTTTTGATTTAGTTAGAACATCATTTCTGTTCTCGTGGTGTAAAACAATGTCCCACACTGACCAGAGCTCAGTATGAGGCTTACACTGCATGACTGTATTCCTTTAGCAGCATGCTTTGGAAGCATTCATGGGAAATTGTCCATGGTATCTTAGGTATTTTTATCTTGAGGGTTACTCTGCTAGTATCTGTTTATTTTCTCTCTTGAGAAAGAGTGGGGTAGGATGTGGGAGGAAGAGGAAGCAGTAATAAATACAAATGTAGGCAATAAAACTGAACTAGTCTGTCATTGCTATGAGAAAATTAGGTGAGATGAGTTGACTTGTGTATTGGTTTTCTTTTAAAAACTGTTTGAAAGGCACATTATCTGCTGCATTGGTTTTCATGTTAAAAAATGGTATTCTCACTCAGCAATGCTGTCAAGAAGTACAATGTGTCCCACCTCATTAAGTACCATCTTTTTCCTCTCCATCTGTCTAGAACAGCAGGAAAACTAGTTTTCAAATAGAAAAATAATCAGGTTTGTACATTTCCTTTCTTTACCTCTGTATCTGTATTCATCTAAAAATTCAATCAAATTTCCAGGGAAGTGCCTCTGGAACAATGATCCTAATAAAGGCGCCATTCAGAACATCAGGGCCTTTTGTTTGGGATGTAGCAAGGTAAGCAACTATGAGAGCCCAAACAAAAAAATATATATTGGACACATGAGGGAAGGAAAATCTGCCTATTTAATAGAAATATAAACTGTAGCTGATTGACAGCACAGCTAGAAGAAATTTAGAAAGGGAGAGATTTCCTCGTCTGTTTGATTAAGTGACCAAGAGTTCATCACTGTTTGGGTGTTAGAAGCAGCCCAGCACTTCAAGCCTAAAACCCATGAGTTTTATGGAAATAAATGACTGTGCCATACACAAGAGAGATGCCCTGGAGGTTATTTAATTCATTACAGACAGCGCCGTTCATATTACGGGCCTGAGCCACCATAACAAAAGTGCAAGACTTGCCCCTTGCTTAGCTGAACGGACAGCACCAAACTGCAGATGCTGGCCTTACTGCTGGAACTAAGAAAAACGACTCCAAAAGTCAGGAAGAAAAGGCAACAGCAAAAACATCAAAACATTGCCTATGTTTTCAGGTAATTGCTTTCATCACCATTCAGCTTTTGGGACTTCCAGCATTCTTCAGGTTAAAGTGGTTCTCCTCATGGGACTCATATCAATGCCATCTCCTTATGCTTTACAGCAGCCGCTCGGAGGTCCTGCAAGAAATCAATTTTAAGCCTGCATTGTCTTTCTGAAGAATACTGCCAAAGACTGAATGAGGGGCTCTGATTAAACCTTTTGCTTTCAGAGCCCTCAGATCATACTAGTACTGTTCAACTAGTTGGAGTAGTGATACTGAATGAATAAAACAGTGTTAGCTTCAAAAGGTCACTCCTTTGCAAAGTCAGAGAGAGTGGCTATGGGCAGAAGTTGGCTGCACACAAGGCTGAAATCCCACATCACAGGTTGGGTAGAAAATTGTATTTTGCGGCTGAGGTAATACCAGAGGATGTCTAACTGTGTGAATGAGTATTGTTTGCAATACAAAAAGCCAGTTTTAAAAAGTAAATAAATACGGGTTTAGAAAAAAGTAAATAGTCTAGCATAATTCATTCCCTGCATCCTGAAATATTTACATCTTTAGTTCTGTTGTAGACACAAAAGGTAAGGGACCCCAGTGTGTAACAAAAGAAATATGCATGCCATTCAATTTCAGACAACAGCTATCAGTTACCAGTTTGTCATTAGGTGATGTTTAACAATCTGAGCGTAATGAAAGGAATTTTCTGGGAGAATAATTTACTGTGTTCTGGGCTATGCATGTGCTAAGGATGATGTCATACCCTGAAAGAGTAACTATGCAGACCATAAATAGTCTTTCAGCTAGAGAGATTCAACACGTACTTTGCAAGACAGGAGCATATCTTTGAAGATATCACTTTTCTCTTTATCTGAAGCCTTGTCTTTATCCAAAGAAGGATATTTCAAATCGTAAAGCCAGTTTTCTTGTTAAAACTGTGCTAAACAGTGATATGCTGTAGTGAAAAGCAAGATACGTGTAAGAAAACAGGAGCATGACTTAATAATGGAACACAGGAATGGGAGGGGAGGTAGTACCTCAAATCCTTTTGGCACTATGTCATTGACTTGCTTTGCAACCTGAAGTAAGACCTCAGTTTGCCTCCCAAAAAGCAGGGGTAACCTTACTTCCATTACAGGGTCACATGAAGTTTAGTTAGGATTCAGTGGGGTGTCTCCTGGCCTCGGCATAAATGTAGCTCTTTGTCTAACAAGAATGGGATGGACAGTTGCATCAGCAAAAGCTGTGAGAACCTTGGGTTAAAAATGTACTAGATGTACAACACATTCATTCGCCTAAGACTTGCGCTAACCGAAGTGCCAGTGTTCCCAATATTTAATAATACTCGGATCTGGCATACATTCAGATGAGTAGACAAAAACCAAGGCTTTGTTTAGATGCAAAGGTGCACCTTTAAAACAGTATTTTGTAAATGATGATATTGTGCTTACTCTTGACTCTGATGGAAGTGATTAGCCCTAGAACTAGTACAGGGCAACTGGAATGCAGTTTACAACACTGAGCAGGTACTATATTACCTTCCATGCCCACTGCCACACGCTGCATCTTGCTGTTGACTTCATCAGACTGACAGGTTCACAGAAAAGTTGTCAGACTTTGGAAGGGTTCGAAAAGGAAACATCAGTGTTCCTGCACTGTCTTTGACTTTCTTCCATTGTCTCTTTTCCATAGCAAGCTTCAAGATCCCATGGGGACTTGTGGTATTTGGCCATTGTATTAAGCACTTTATCTAAGCTCTCTGGAAATACCTACTTACTGAGCTCTACTCACACGTCTGCTGCTCACTTACACTGGAAAGCTTGTAGACTTTCCCTTTTTGCGTTATGGGAAACCATCTCAGAAATGGCGCTCTGGAGAGTTAAACCTTTTTTTAGAAAAGACTGGAGAAAACAAAAGCTATGAGAATAGATTAATATAAAATTAAATACATTATTTTAATGCTGCTGTGCTGGTTCTGGACTATATGCACCATCTTTTTCTCATCTCCTCCTAAGTGTATAGCTCATTGCTTGCACAGTCTCTGTGCTTGTTATGTTTGATGAAATAATCTTTCCATACTTTCCACCTGTACTAGGATTTCTGAGCATATATCCAGAAAATAATGCGGCTTATTTTTTCATTTAAAAACATAATATTTGGGTGGGGGTGGGGGAAAGGGAGGGGATGTTTCTGTGGCTGTGTTGCATAATAGGGGTGAAAACATCATCTTTCTCCTGCATCCACAAGATTACTCCCCAGGTAGAACTATTTGCACTCCGTAAAGGAGGAGTTAAAAAAATGCAGGCAAGCCGCAAGGTGGGAAGGAGCAGTAGATCAACAGTTCAGGCAGATCTGCCTTATTTTTTCCATTCCAAGCAGTGCTGCTTTGGCTCTGGCAGCTGCTGTAGCTCTTGGGCTGAAACAGCAGCTGCCAGGTACTACCTTGTGGTGGTGGATTGGTTTTTTTCTCTAATCCCTCCATGCTGGGCTCGTGCTCAGCCACGGTGTACTCGTTTCTGGTGCAGGATTTAGGAATCAGGCAGTAAGCATTAAAACAGCTCCACACAGAGTGATTTTTATCCCCCTTGTCTAAAATCAGTGCAACCCTGGAAGGAAGGCAGTGAATGTCCTAATATCAGAGATCATTGCCACACAGCAAGACAAAAGAAAACCTGTTAGAATGCCCTTATTGCTCAAATGTACCCTGAGTAAAATATTTTAAACTTGCATATACTTTAGGACTGTGGGGTAGAAGGATTTAAGAATAAGAATGGTGCTGTAAGAATGTTAGACAATTTCCTATTACTTGAAAATTGTTAACAAATAAGTCCGAGTGATGGATTATTCATTGGTTTTTCAGAAAAGCTTCTTTGTAATTTGGATAAATTATCTGACCCCACATACATGTGGTCCACTGATTCCAGAAATTAGAACCATAGGGAAAGTATGTGAATTCCTATGGTGTGGGCCACATCATAAGGAAGAAACTGAATTAAGACATAGAGGTGATACTGCCTTTTGCTTTTGCCAGCAGCTCAGATGTCTACAAAGCTCATCTGCAGCAATTAAGTATTGCTAGTACGTTTCAATTAAGCACTTACTTAAGGGGAGACCTAGCTGAGGATGATCTTTCAGTTTATTGCCTCTGCAGACTTCAGAAGTTGTAGAAAATAAGTGAACTGCAAATCACCTTTGTATTGAAAAGAGAAACTAAACCCAAGTTCAGCTGGAAGCTGGGGAGGTGCCACCATGTGTTTGTAGTGGCCCTTGTAATCTTTTCCTGGGTATGCACTTTGTGGGGTGTCAGAGGATATAAAGCTAGAGAAAAGACCTTTGCTCTGTTCCAAACCATCTATTCCTGCAGGCATAGCTCATTTGCAATGTCATTTAGGTAAATGTAATTAAAAAATTGAATTGCAGTGGGTTTGACCATTTTAAAACCTTAATTGGGCAATAAAACTGTAATCTAGATTATGGGTGGAGTCCTTTGACTGGAAATACTGTGTTGGAATGCTAATCAACACACACTTTATGCTAGAAACACCAGACTAATGGGAAAACCTACCAAATACTTACTAAGGACTTG
The DNA here is from genome assembly GCA_026212715.1 of Elanus axillaris. NCBI lineage: Eukaryota > Metazoa > Chordata > Aves > Accipitriformes > Accipitridae > Elanus > Elanus axillaris. The sequence goes on from JANZLQ010000050.1 coordinate 17,431,585, forward strand.
TTCTACCTGAAAAGTGAGGGGTAAGTAGTGTATTTTTATCACATCAGTCCACTTCCTTTACCTGCCAGTAATTTCTTCTGATGTTTGTAACTAAAAAGAAATGTTCCTGCTTTCTTTTGCTGCTTGTGCTTCACAAGCTATATATATAACAAATAGTGGTTTTCTAACACAACTGTTTATTAAGTTCCAATCATTGCCTCCACTAGAAACCCGCTGAAGGCAAACGGACTATTCAGTTGTCACTGAAGGCATAATTTAACAATGCAGTGTATCTCTACACTGATGAATTTGGCCTTTTTATTCTGGTTAATCTATGATGTGTGGAGCAGACAGTACCTTCATTTTGCAGACCTGTCTGTGGGAAGCCTGCTTCCAGTCCTTTGCTCTTCTGTCTATGATAAACAGAGCCTATTTATCGGAGAAGCTAGTGAGGTACAAAGTTGAAGCCCTTGGGTGCCACTTTTACAGTCCCTTTTCAGAAGGTACCTCCTCCTTCAAGCAATTGGTTTCCACATGGCCTCCAGCATCCCCTACAAAATTGCCTTGTTTCATATTTGGCAAAAAGTTAGATTGCTGACCCACTGTGCTGACAGTGATGGTAAATAGTGAAGGATAGATGGAAGCATTTGGGTGAGAAATCTGTGACAGGCTTTTATGTGAAAACATTTAGTATCTGTTCTCACGTTAATCACTTATTGTTTTTAAGTCAGTGACAAAAACATCCTGCTGAAATAGGAACGCGGGGATCCCATCTGCAGGGAGAACAAATGGTGTTAGATAGTATATCAGGCAAACATATTAATTGCTAGTTTTACTGTTGTTTTTAAGACTGCTTGAGAAAAGTTGCCTTAACCAGGCTTATGAACTTTCAAATGGCTACATAAGATTATATCTTGTCTTTGTTTATCCATAACATAAAGCTGCTCTGGTAAAAATAAAATAGAGACTTCATCTTTTAGAGGTTTATTACACCTTTATGTTGCCCTCAGGCTGCTTCTATTTTTCTTGGAAGAAAGCTCATTCATATTTCCTCCAGAATAGGACCAATCACTTTCACTTTGTAAAGGCTAGTGCTGTTCATGATAAATCCTTGGTCCCTTCAGTCACATGTATATTTGAAAGAAGTGTAATAGGTCTTGGTTTTTTTTTTCTTTTGTGGTTTAAACATCCACATCTTGTAGTTGTGGACATTCTCGCTGGATTAAGTGTTTTGTAATATATTGAAGCACGTCATTGCTGTGACAGAAATATTCTGGAAACACAGCACTCTTCTTTTTTCCTGTAAGAGAACTAGGAAATAAGTATCAAAACAAATTAAGACATATGGAATAACAACAGGCTGTGTAAGAATGATGAATATGCTCCACATTTAATGTAGCTGGAAATGGAAGTACTTTCATACCTGCCAAAACCTTTTAACAACATTTTGAGAACTGGTGTTTACATTCTTTGGTATGTTTGTATATAGAAGCAACCTCCTCCTTTGGCAAACTTGCTTTATAGTCATCTTGGACCTCTGACAACCAAACTGATGAATATACCAATATGTTCTGATATTGTCCTAAAGCTTGTTTTCAATAGCAGAGTTAGCAGAAGTAAAATATAAGGACTGGAATTTGAGAAACTAGCTCCCGACAAGGAACTAACACTCTGAAAATGTTAGCCTCCAGTAGGCCCAATAGGAAAAGTATAGCATCAGTCAAGATGAATTTTAGGAATATTGAAAAAAAAAGAAAGCGCAAGAGTTGCCAACAGCATTCTCTTTTACCAATTGCTTTCCTTAATGATTCATGGTCTCCTGCAACTCCTGACCCTTCTGTGGTACAATATTGCAGCACAGATGGCAGTAGCGCAGCGTGGCTGCTATTCAGGTTGCACATGGTACCAAATTGATTCAATAATTATTAGGTTGTCAAACTCACATGGTATCTGTAGGGTTAGGCTTACCCAGTCCAGTTTTGCTGGTCCAGTCTCACTGGTTTTCTGTCCTTAGCTTTCTCCTCAGACACAGGACTGTTTCCTAGTTCCAGTCCAGTATGGGGGAAGGAATAGGGTGAAGGAGACCTGTTCTCCCTCTTACTCCTCCCCAGCAAAGCGGACAAGAGCTGTGCGCTCATGGGCTCAGGGAGCACCCATGGCAGGCGAGGGTGCTGGGACCCTGCTACCCCGGGAGTTGAGAAGATGCTCTATCCTCCCCTCGGGGGTACCCGCACAGATCCCAGCTGTTCCCTCTTCCCGCCTTTGCAAGTGAGGTGAAATTTCTGAAAGACAGATGTGTTCTCACAGTGCTCTCTCTTTCTTGCCATTTGCCCCAAAGGGTATTTTTATTGTTATCAAGAAAAATTCACCCAGTACAGCTGTAGCTCTCTTGGAGCAAATCAGTGGTATAGGCAAGGAGTACAGAGATCACCTGCTCCTCTTTGCTTGGTTTGAGCAAAGGAGCTTTACCCATCTCCATTCATTGCATGTCACCAGAAAAAAATGGAGGATGTAAAGCGCTTTGCTCTTGCCCAGGCTGGAGGGGAAAAAAAAGAAGTTGCATTTAATGGACAGAAGTCTTGCATTCTGGAGCACAAATTGTGTATGACTACCTCTCAGATGACACTTCAATTCAGAAAAGCGGTGAAAGGACATCTGTTGGCAAATTGCCTTTTTGGGTTATTGAGAGCAGCAAGTTGAAAACCAGAAGAGATGAGGCTACGTGGGATCCCAGCTGACCATAAGAAATCAAATTGCACTCTTTAAGAGAAAACTGATTACCAGACATATTAAGCTTAATCTTATTTGCAGTTAGTAGCCCCAAAGAGAATGCTTTGTTGGAGACCTTCCAAGAACAGCTATTGCAGACAGCTTGTAAAACAAAGGTAATGCGATGGAAATAATGCAAATACAGTTCAACATTTGCTATAATAAAGTTAGTTTATGAAGCCCTTTGTAACAACCTCAACAATAAACGCCAATTTCTTCACTGGCAATTAGCTCTGGTGGGACAAACACTTCCCCAAAGTTGACGTGAAGACAGTATTTACATATTTCTTTCTTTTTACGAAGTGGATTGTATCTGGCATGTAAATATACTTTTTATTTCTAAGGTTTTCTTTTAAAAGCACCATTTAAATACTGCATGAGTGCAAAATGACCTCCATTAAGGTGCTGCTCGTTTGCATTGAGTTCAAATGGGATGCTGCTGCTTCAGATTCTGATGTAGCAAACTGCCAAACGCTGACACAGTGACCTGCTTCAGCTGGGGAACATTTTAATCCCGGTTCTGTGAGGATTCTTTGGCAAGGCTGCTCCTGGCTGTCATCCTCACGATGCTAAGCCATGCTGCTGACATGAATTACGGTTACACATGCCCTGTCTGTGGGATCTGGCCCCTGCTGTCTCTGTTTACCTTGGAGGCAGCCTGAACTTCAGTTCCTCATCTGCCCTGAGCCTGGCAGCTGTGGCATTTGCTTTGGTCAATTCACCTCTCTGCAGCTGAAGGTGGGCCGCACATGTAGGGTGGAGACTCATGCAGGCAACTGTGCCTGTTAGTGCCTGCTACCGTACAGATGACACAGGAGGTTCCCCTCTGCAGCGTACTAGCTGTTTTCCGGGGTTCTGGGCACATCAGAGGAGTGGCACAGGTTGGACAAACATGTAACCAAAGCAAGAAAAGTCCTCTTTTTTTTTTTTTTCTTTTTTTTTCTTTTCCACCCTCCCCTCCAGGCATCCTGCAGTATGTATGTTAGAAACATTTGGGAGTCTTGTGAAATCAGAAGTATGGCATTGACTATAATTACAAACCATCACAAAGATTTTAAAAATCTATTTATTTGTTCTCATGACTTGGAGATGTATATATTTGAAAAGATCCTTCCAATAATAATTTTACAAAGCTGATTTAGTAGAGCTCCACAATCCATAAACCTGAATCTCAATATACTTTTCTTAATACAAATGCCATAAACTTAGTCCTTAAATTATAGACTACATTTCTGAATGTACACTTACTCCAAAATTGTACCTTTTTATCTACATGGTTTAGTGAATTGATATCACTTCTTAAAGTGTCTTTAGCTGTATCATGCTGGCTTCTTCTTTTCATGAAACTGATACCATTTTTGCTAAGTGAGATTCCTGGACTTGGTTGCAATGCAATAGAATAGATAACTGAGGTGTCCTAAAGACATTCCACCAGAGGGATCATCAGTCATAAAGGAGTAAATGTTAAGCTGCTTGCATACGGTAAACTGCCTGCATACAATAGATGTTTCTTGCTAAAACTTTTTAGCGTAAATTGAAAATGCACAATTTTCCATAGGAAAGCCTGACACATATTATCTGCCCGTGTATAAACACACACATATTCAATCCCCAGCCTATAAATGCTAAATGAAGGCAGCTCTATAGTTCTTGCAGTGGTGTGCATTAGCTCTCACAGGGAAGCTGCCTGTTGTAGTACACAGTCCCTGATGAATGTATCAGCTGAGCAATACAGCAAAGCTCAAACGTTTAAGTTGTTTAAGCACACAAGGAATCCCATTCAGCTCACTGAAGGTGAACACATGCACGAGTCCTGCGCTGGGCAAAGAATGCCTCCTTGTCCGACTGTTTATGCATTGGCTACCTTGGTATTTTTACATGTACATTTACTCTGTCACCTGACTACAATTTTAATCATTTTTCAGAATGTTTTTTATTTATACTATTTCAGCCAACATTAGTCAAAGCCACTTATAGTCTAAACCTCAGCTTACCCTGGCTAGATGTCTCCTCTCCTCAGGAGTCCATTGTCCATTTTTGACTCTCCCCAGGGAGGAGAGAACAGGCAGATGGAGTCCAGGTGCAACCACTGTGCTGCTGCCTGTCCTCTTCTGCTTAAAGAAGCTGGGCCTGAAATACATTCGGAGAAACAGCATGCTGTATGCTCTCTACCTAGCAAACCAAGTATGCAACGGATCTGCAGGGGCACAGAAGAATTCTGAACTCACTGGTTTTGTCTGAGGAAAAAGTATCCCCCATGAACAGCTGGGAAACCTAAGTGCCTTTAAAAAAAAGCCTAATTTGCTTTTGAGGGAGGCAAGAGCAAGTAGCACCTGTATATGTGGCAAAGAGTAAAAAATCAATCTTACCATTAGAATAAAAATACCATAGGGCTAGTGGCAGCTGCGAGTGTGTGCTGGCTAAAGGACTAGAACCAGTCAGTCTCTGAACAGAAAGATCTTTAAAGGAGGAAATGATTGGAAGCACCAGCAAAACTCTTCACAAAACTGTGGGGCATCAGTACAGCAGTGTTCAGCACTCACCTAACTTTTTCTGCGCACCTTCTTTCATTTTTTTTAACTTTCCCTGTTCAAATTCTCTTTAGAATATAGGGTTTCTGCCAAGGACCCTGTTAAATACGTTTATAATGAGCACAGCATGGTTTTGGGCTCTGTAAACAAATACCTCTTTAAAGTTATACATCATTTCAGAGTCTTCAGATTCACTTGTCAAGGAAACCCAGTGTTTTCTTCACTGAAACTTTGCTAGTTAAGACTTTTTAAAGAGGGCATACAAACTTTGATCTATAAACTTTAAAAAGCTGAATTTAAGAGTAGGGAAAGATAAAACACTTCCCAGAATTCAAGTGTCATGATATATCTTGGGGTGGGTTAAAGTAATTTTCTAGCTGTATTAAACAACCTTAGCACACAAACGTTGTCATGGGCCACGCGTCTAACGCTTCGACGCCACAGTGGGCCCCGTGCCTGTGTCCCACTGCCTTGCTCGGGGGTCACTGCTCGGACGAGGCTTGTCGCAGCCCAACGACCTGAGCCAGCGCTTCTTCCTGCCGTGGGTCCTGGGCAGGGCTGCCGGCAGCTTCGCGGGTGGCACCAAGGCCGGCTGGCCCGTGGCCTAGCAAAGGAGCCGCGCACTGCCGCTGCAGGTGCCCCCCTCAGAAAGCCTGGGAAGGGCGGTTGGGCCAGTCACGCAGTCCTTCCACGTCCTCACGGCCCAGGCCCGCGGCCAAGTCCTGTGTGACCGTGGGCATAGCAGGTACCAGGGCAGCGTGGAGGCTGCAGGAGACCACCGCACCTCCTCGCTTACTGCAAGACCCTTCCCACCCCGTGCGGAGCGGCGGCCAGGCGTTTAACGACCCGCAGGACCCCACGAGCAACGCTGGCGTCCCGTCGCGCCTCGCCCCCCCCCCCGCGTGACCAGAACCGCTCAAAACGAACGGGGCGCGACCGAGAACATCCGG
>JANZLQ010000050.1:17439096-17475788 GCA_026212715.1 Elanus axillaris
CCCCAACCGTTTATTATTAAGTACGGCCAAGTTTCCTTAGGTCCTACTTGGTTTTAGCAGTCTCTAGAACCTGCCACTCTGTAAACTTACAGGGAGAGATACTGAAATAGAAACTGATTTTTGTGCAGCAGCTGCTGAGAGAAATAACTTTTATGGCGGTGAACAGGAGTGAAGCAGCCTCTTCTGTTTATATAAATGATGTTGGCACTACATGAACTGTAAATGAACATAGCCAACAGCTGTGCAAACCAAAACTATGTAACTAACCATGTATTTTTGTACACTGCTACTCTCAACTTCGCTCCTTTGCAAAGGCAGTGGAGATCATGCTACTCTGAACGCTCGGAACACCACAGAACTCGTTTTTCTTGTAAATACAAAGGATTGCTTATATTGGAGAAAGCATTTCACTTTCTAGTGCCAGCTTCATCATTTTCTGTGACTTGGAATTTTGTCAGTGTCCTCCTGGGATGTTGGCCTTTTTTAAGTGGTATTGCTAGCACTATGAATTTGACTTTGCTGCATTTTATCAGGCTTGCCTTATCTCTAAAACATGAATGTGTATCAGAGAGAACTATTCCTCAGATAGTTGTCTGTAGGGAGACTGTGGCAGCATGGTCATCTTCAGAAAAATGATACAAATGGTACCTGGCAAGGACACCACATACAAGCCACCCGTGAGATCAAGGTGATAATGGTAACAATTGGACTATTATTGGACGCTGCCTGGCGTTTCAGAACTGTAAGCTGCGTGAATGAGGATACCTTATTCCTCATACACCTTGTTCCTGTAGGAATAGGGCAATTCAAAGACACTAATGAAAGTCATGGAAATGTTTTAAAAATACCATGTGACAGTCATTGCATAGCCTAGTGGTGAGGTGGTACTGTTTCACTTTTATACGAAGATTTATTCCTGCCACCTCATCATCTCAAATTAGATTTGTTCAAATGAGTTCAGGAATAAGCTATACAGAGAAAGAATGGAGGTAATTTAGAATAAATTTCAATGCCAAATTGCTGCTTTAGCAAAATAGTACCCTGCTGTCCTTTCTTTGTTGCATATGTGTTGGTAAACTATATGTTAGCTGTAAACTTGTTAAATATTTTTTTTCTTATAGCACAGAAAAAGTGCGGTGTTTGTCTTTGCGATAAGAACAAAAAGTAGCTCTGGGGACATTCATCTAAAAATAGGGTACTTCCAAATACTTAAAACATTTGAGTGCAATTTACATTATGTTTAGTTCAAGGGACAAGAGAGTCTTGGCAGATTTTGCATTTTATATTTTTAGTGATTTCTTTTTTTTTTTTATTTTGTGCATGTAGTAAGTCTCAGACTATCCACCTGGCACAAAAGTTTGATTCACTGGACCAAAATGGTATGACATGGTCTTTGGCTCTGCAGTCTTCCCTAGTCTGTTTCTTTAAATGTCTTCTATTGAAGTGCAGGAACCATCTCTGGATGCAAGTTGACCTGTATTGGGAGCTGTCAGTGCTTAGAAGGAAAAGGACTGGCCTACAAATTGAAATAGAGCTGCTTCTTTTTTTTTGTATAAGATGCATTAAAACACCTTTTAGCAGTTGGAGTGGTGCTTTTGAGAGTAGTACTGTTTCATACTTAGAAACCAATCACTTTATCCAGAATTTTGGAGGTCTTTTATTTGCTTAAATTATTAACCAAAATCCAGAAGTCTGTAGTGCTGCCCTTTAGGCCAGGTTACAGTGTATGTTTTGCATTCCAGTGTTTCTCTTCAGGATCTTGATTTTTAAAGTTTGTTTGGAAGGTGGTGTTTTTGGGGCCCACTTCCTAACCCCCTGGTTTCTTGCAGGGCCAGCACAGTGATTTTAGCATTGAAATTGTGGCATTGGAGTTTATTTGGAGTTCATCTAGATGGATAGTTTGTGGCAGATACAAGAAGTGTTAAAGCAGGTGTTGAATACTGCTGTTATCACATGGGTCTGACACCAATACTTAGTAGATGTAGACTGTCCTTAAACGTAATGTTCCTCATCCCAGTCCAGTTTTCTGTCCATCTTTTGACTGTTGGCAGATTCTTTATTATAAAGTACTTGCCACTGCTGATTTTGAGTTCTGATACTTTTAATTTTCAACAGTTCTGTTCTCGTATTGAACAGAGATCTTCCTTGAGTTCTACAGGGATGCTTGTAATAGTCTTGTTTATACTAGGTCTACTTAATTTGGAAGGTTGCTGACCATACTAATAATTCTGTTTAAACTTTCAGTGATGCTTCTTCTGCATCTTTTAAGATTGAATTTTATCTGCCACTGTGTTACCTGTACATCATGGTTGGTTAGTTCCTAGTTGGTTATGTTTTTTGGTCTTCTGTACTTGACTAAGCTACGTAACTGTTAACTTTTCTACTTTCTTTTCCAGGTCATTCATTAATGCCTTTAAACATTGCTTGCTTTATGGATCCTTCAAGCATCCTGCTGTTAACCTTTCACCCTGTTGAAGTTGGACTACATATTCATAGTCCAAGCTTCCTGTTTCTTAGCTAGGAATAAAACAAAATATTTAAAGCAAAATATAACTGAAATCTGTGAAATATATTTGCAGTGTTGTAATCATGGCTTTAATTAACTTTTAGCACCAAATCTATTCTTGACAGTAGTATTCTAAATTTAACAACCCCAAATAAAAAGTTTTAACTGTATGCTTGTCATAAAAGCATTCTGACACCGTCTTCCACTAATTCTGGTGAAGCATTTTCTCCCTTTTATAGTCTTTCTAGCGAGCTTAATCCATTATGTGAAATCAGCCCATCATAAAAATCAATGGAATTGATATACTTTTAGCTAATGTATTAAAGAGCTGGCTAACTGCTCTATTATTCACTTTTTGATTACTTAAATATAGTTTTACACTATGAAATATGAAGATTTTTAAGGGGCATTTACTTTTGGCTAAATTAGAAGCTTGTGACTTTGAGCACCACATAAATATCTTGCACGTGTACTGTTGTAGCAACTCCCAACTCATTGAGGCGTTCTTACTGTCAGGTTCACATAAAGGTCTGGTTATAATCCACTGAAGAAAAATTAATTTGAATTCGAAAGCCCTGGAACTATGCAGGTTGCTGAGTGGTGGTTAGTAGTTTCTTGCAGGAAATATGACTGATTCCTTGTGTCTTTGTTAGAAGGGCCAATGGAACTGAGCAGTCAACATAGAAATGTGTGTTTAGCTGATAATGTCAGTTGTCACTGAAAACAAATGGGCTTGGAGACTTGGTCAGTTAAGAAAAAGTACCCTTGGCAAGGTGGTCTCCCTACATTGTCTCTTGATACCACTTGCCATGCTTGCTTCTGTGATCCAGGGCTTTATTTTCAATCATTAAAAAAACCCCCACAACTTTTTTATTTTCCTCTTCTGCCTTTAAGTGATAGGTAACTATGATGTGGAACTTGATTGTGAAAGGACTTCAAAACTTTTTGGGTTTTTTTTGCCAAGGTATTTGGTTTTGGTATTGGAGCAGTCAGCTTCATTTCTGTGGAATAAAAAAGTTATCCTCAATAGTCAGAGCTTTGTAATGCTGTCTTTTCACTGTAATCAGTGTTTGATGACTGCCATAACTCTTATTGATAGTTTCGGCTCATATTTTTCCTTTATTATCAGATCTTTTCCAGCATTTGAGAGATACAGGTAGGGATATTGAGTACTATTTGTGTTGTAGGCTGCTATTCTGCATAATCTGATGGTCCTTAAGACACTTGCATTTGCTTTCCTGTGAGAAGCTGCTGCTAGTGAAGAACAGTATAAAGCAGCAGCAGTTTGCTGCTGTGGAAGTTCAGACTGTGGGACCAGCTGATGTACAGCTGCTGTGAAATTCATTCCTAGTTAAGGAGGGAAGTGTTTTCATGTTTTTTTTTCTTTCCTTTTTTTTCTTTTTCTCGTGCAGTGCTGGTATCAACTTTCAGAAACTTTACTCTGTTAGAAAACTTATCCAAAAGATAAGCCAGTTCAGTGTTGTGCTGTATAGCTGAAAGAGCTTTAGCATCCTTTGGAGGCAGAACATGTGAACTGCTCTTTTGTTCCATAATGCTTGTCTTGCTTTTTAAACTTTGTGCTGTGAATTGCAAGCTAGTGTAATTATAGTAAATGTTTTGGAAAGTCTACTTCATTTTCACTAGTGCTAATATTAGTTAAGCTGTGCAAGTAGTAGGATCTCTGGGAATTTGTTTGGTGGGATTTCTTACTGTAGATAAATTCTTAGCATTTTTTGTGCAAATAGTATTTCTTTGTAATGGGGCGCAGTACCATTTTCATGTTGAGTTCCAGTATTTCTTCATGTAAGAGAATTCCTGATGTGTAAGTGAAGTCATGTGACAAAATTTGTCATCCCAGTTATGCGGAACAATTGAATCAGGGTGATATTTAACATCCAAGTTGCCTGTGAAAACTTGTTACAGGCAAGTGAGAGGGTATGCTGTATTCTTTGACTTTTTTTTTTTACAGTGCATCAGAATAGACTGCAGAGCTTCAGCTGGTCCTTCCCATCAGCCACAGGAATTATGGTAATATCGCACTGCATGAATACCTCACATAAAGTAGTTCTACAGGAGGCAGGAATACTAGCCTTGTTTTACAGGTGCAACATGACGAAGGCCAACAGAGCCTGAAGAACTTGAATCTGAATCTGTTTGCTTTTCTATAGCCATGGGTCATTGTTATCTTATCTTTTCCCATGCTATTTAAGCCTGCATTCTGTATGCTAGCAATGCTTTAGTGCAAATTGTGAATGATAACCAGAATTACACTGAAAATTAAAAGGGAAGTGATAATGCCAGGGTTCTTCCAGGGAGAGGGAAACAAGTTTTGGGTGGTTTTTTTTTTGGAGGGCTCTGTGAGGAACAAATCGGGGGTGGGAATATTGGTAATGAATTGGAATCGATTGTTTGCATGTAGAGAGGTTTGGAATCACTCACTGCATATCTGAATGAAGAAGCTGACTGAAAAGCAGAATGAAAAAATCAATCAGATGACCATGGACCTCTATAAAGAGAAAGAGATATCTAACACTGGTCTTAATCAGATGTCTTCACAACAGTGTTTTAAAATGAGTTGTAACTAGAGTGGCCAGGATTAGCAAGGACTAAGACCAAACATAAAGCTGCCTTTCACCCCAGCCAAACATGAGTGACAAGCGGATGTAGTTTCATGGTCAGTTCTTAACTTTGGTTAGGCGATTTAAAAAAAACCAAACAAACAAAACCCAAAAAACCAACCACACAAAACCCCACACAAATACAATAGGCTTCTGAATCTTCAGATGGTCCAAGTACAAATTAGTTGTAAGTGAAAAAACAGGATTGGTCAGAGCTGTGCTTTTACTCTGTGTGACATTCATCAGTTGGGTTGCCATTATGAATAATTCAGCATTAAAAACAACCTGGGCTCTTATGTACCTATCCTGTTCATGATGCTTCTGCATTAAATACACTGAAGAGAGAACATTCACTGATGGGGCATTTAAATAACTTTAAGGACTCATTTAACTTAAAATTAAACTAATAGATTTATTTAATTTTCAGTTCATTGTGTACTCAGGGTAACTGGGATTGATACACTTTTCAGACACAGAAGTTGAATCCTATTTCTGGATGCAAAACTGAGCTTTGACTGTTGTCTGCAGACAGTACTTCTGTAAGAAATTACTTCACTTTCTGCTGATTGGAATACTACTTTGAAAGTCCAATTTGTGAGTTAGTGACTGTCGTAAAGAAGTTAAGGATGCCTTTCCACAGAAATTTTTTTTTTTAAGACCACTTTGTGGTTTTAAACTCTACTGTCTGTAGTATCATGTGGATGAAATGAATGTCTGCTATCTTTGAAAAATGGTTGAAGACAGCATACCAGAGCAGTCCTGTTCCAAAGAGATACTTGGAATAATAGGTATACTTAGAATAGCCAAAAAAGCCCCCACCCCTACAAAGCAGTATGTGACTTTTTTCACCCTTTCCTAATATATTCTTGTAATATTTTTTTCTTCAGGGCTCACTGATGAGAAGTTTTAAGAAATACTTAAATTAGTAATTGTTTAGTAAACCTATTTTGTTTTCAGTTTTCAAATTCCGGAGATAGTGCAGACGTACACATCATACTACAAATATTAAGCTTCCTAAAGTGCACCAGAGGTACTACAATTTAAATACTTTTATTTGAAATGTATATTTCAAGAAAAATGTAACTCTCCTCTTAAAGCCCTCTGCCTACAAAGAGAGGTTATAAAATTGAAATCCTTTTTTAGGCTGACATTTTTAAATATTTGATTTTGTGGTTTATTTTCCTGAACTGAAAGTCTCAGAAACAGCATGAAAAATACAAAGTCATTCTGTTAAGTAGTTTTAGGGAGTAAGAAAGCACAGTACCACCTTCAGGAGTCTTAATGCAGACTTAAAATTATACACTCTTTCTACCTTCTCACAAACTTTGAAACTTATCATGACTTACTCCTTGCTCCAATGCTGTTTGTGTATAAAAAGTTACAGATAGGATAGGAAAGTCCGGTAAGTTAAGCTTGCATTTGCTTGAGACAGCTATAATCTAAGTATCTGGCCTCTTTAAAGAACAGACTGGTGATGTTTTGGAAGTGTAGTCCAAGATAGCTGTGGGAAAACAACTCCAAGCTGCTTCTTCAACTTCTACTGTGGTTTATTTGGGCACTGAAGTGAATAGGGAGAGTAATGTGACAGGAAGGATGCACAGGAATTCTTTATTCTTTGCAAAAGCTCAAGTTCCCTGCTAAAGCAGAACAGAATGGGGCAGCTGCTGATATGTTAGATGGCATACTCATAAAAAATGTTCGGGTTTTTTTAGCTTCAAATTGTTTTAATGTATGGCATCACGGGTTTTATTAACATCAGACTAAAATATTTTCAAAGTGTATAGATCAACATCAGCCTTAAGAACTGCTTCAGCTGTGCAGAGTTCCAGAAGTAAATGGTCAATAATCTAGCCTTCAGAATAACTCTGTGCTGAGAGCTTAAAAAGTATTGGTAGTATAGCTTTAGAAAAAAATAGTGCTCATTAGAGGTTTTACATGCTCTAAAATCTGGATTTGATGTTTGTCTGTGAATAGATTAATTGACTTGCTGGGAGCTGCATGACTATTTCATCAAGTCTAAAATAATTTGTATGTTTGTAGTTGAAATACTGCTTTATTGTACAAAATGTTAAAGAATGAGGCAAAATTTGGTACCATGATTGTTGAGTAACACTAACAGACTTCTGTAGAAAATATTAAACAATCTATCAACTCTTGTAAAAGTGTTGTTGGAAGAAAGACACCTAAATGCAGTACAGGAGAATCAGAGTTACTCTGACGACAGCATCTGAAAAAAAATCTTAACTCAAATATTCGAAAGGCATATGGTACAGTTGTTGAAGGCTATTTTTTAATGACAAATTCAAGTGCTATTTCATAATATTCACATTCTGCTATGGTGTAATCTCATCAAATGAAAAAGGGTGTTTAAAAAACATGAACAATTCTAGGAGTGTAGTGAGTAACCAGAACTGGTTAAAACACTTTAAAGCAATGTTCACCTTGTGTATGCAGACCCAGCACAAAACTTTTTTCTCTGTCAAAACATGCTTGTCAGGCTCTATATCTAATTTTGCACTGCAGTTCTAAATCATAAAAACTTTATATCTGCAGTAGTTAATTTTTTAAAAAGTGAGGTAACCAATAACCAAAAGAAAAAACATAATCTAGTATTATTGAATTTGTCAAATCCTTAAAAACAAAACTCTATAAAAAACAGAAAACCAAGCCCCTTGTTTCTGCAAGTTATTAATTTTCCTTTCTTCTTCATGTTTCTTTCTTGTAGTTCCTTTTGGATTTTGCAGAGTTGTCAAATCACATCTTTTATTTTGTCTTTCCATGTCCAGGAAAACTAATTACTCTTCTGCAACCAGTTAATGCTTGAAATCTGCTGTGTACAAGAAACTAATTGTCCCAGTGTCAGCTGTGATCTGATTCACAGAAGTACAATAATATGTAATTTTCTTGCTTTGGATTGTATCAAAGCTTTCTTAGGCAGTTTTAGACTATCATGACTATTCCTTTTTTTCCCCAAAATTGTGCTTTCCCAAAAACAGTAAGAACTTCTTAGAGCTGAAACAATGGTTTCTCTATATTTCATGAGTGTTATGTATATTTGAAAGACATATAAGGAGTCTTTTCAACCACGTTTTCCTCTTTGTTGAAAACTTCATAAAACATCTCAGCTTCTGCCAGGAAGACAATGCCTTTTATTTTTTATAGCATATCTCATGTTATTTGCAGTAGAGTTCAACAGCACTGAGTTGTGGTCACTAGTTTGCACTAATCTGCACTAATCTGCAAGTTTGGATTGCTAGTGTGTTTGAACAAAGAATCCACAATGGGATGGTTTTTAAAATGAGCAGGCTTTCTTTATTGTCACTTCTATGCAGAAGAGCCCAGACTTAAATAGCATGCAAGTCAGGCACTGATTTCCAAATCAAATGTTTGACCTTGGGATCCTCATAGCTAAATTTTTAACTCTGAGGCTGTAAAAAGATTTGATACCAACTTTCTTATAATCAAACCATCTTTTGTCGTGGAGGCTAATGAAATTATGATTCACTACTGCTTCCATCTGCAGGGATGAGCTATACAGTCTATTTCTATGGGGAAGAAACAAGAACAATTTCTTGTTATTCTAAGAGGTTGTGTTTGCTTCTATATCACTTGTAAGATGATGGCTGTTAGTTTAAAACAGCTCTTATAGAATACTGTTAAGCATACCAGCTTAACAGTTTTCCATAATTTATGATTTCTCCATTTCTTCCATTTGTTTGGGTGTGTAATGAGTGGTTGGGTGTATCAATTTTTATTCAGAAGGATGTTGTAATGATTCAAGAATAGGAGTGGAGAAATGTATCTGAAAGAAGTCAAAATAATAGAAATTAGTAGTAATTTGTGCTTTTTGATATCTAATTTGACATGTCTTAGAGACCTGACTGTCTGAAAGTGAAGTTCAACCTTTTTCAGAAAAAATATCACCTTTTTTTATTGTAACTCAAGTATTTTGGGGGAAAAAAGAAAATTAACTCAAAGCCAACATACTGAGAATGTTCATCTTACTGTACTGGTGCTTGGAGAGTACTTGGAAAAGGTGTGAGGTCTTATATTTTCCTTTGCATGCAAGTTCTTGACATAACTGAATTTACTAGAGATATTTCGATGTATTTCGAATAACTTGAGTTCCTTTGTGTTTTAGCAGTGTATTAAACTGTTACATAAAAGGTAAACTAGGATATGTCAGGAGAAAGAGACAGTACTTCTTTAAGAGAAAAGTGATGACTGGCATCTTTGAAGTAAATTAAAATCTGTTTACAGCCAGGCATATCGAAGAGGAAGTGAACACACTGGCCCAAGGGACAAATGCTGTGTTTAAAGATTTCCAAATCTGAGTCTTGTGGTTTGGAGGAAAGAGGATTAGTTTGGTTCCTTGGTGGCAGCTAGAGCTGCTGTTGCTTTGGCATCATGAAACTTGTCATGGGCTGAGCAGTCACTTTAAAACATAAGAAGGAAAAAGTTTAGCTGGTCTTAGCAAGCAGTTTTTGAAGAATTATCTTGTTTTCCAGAAAGGATTCATTTCAGATGGAGGAAAAAGAGAGGAGGAAAAATAAAAGTATTTATTTATAAAAGGTTGAACATTACTGAAAAACCTCCAAGCTTATGAAATCAACTCTATATAGACTAGGGAGATTTTAAGAGACTTCTATCTTAAAACTGTATGTGTCTGAAAACCTTTGTGTCTACTGTAATTGAAGGTTTATGGAAGAAATACTGTTTTCCATTCAGCTTCAAAAAGAAAGCTTAATAGAGTTCTAAATAAACTGGTTTTTACATGGCTCTTTTGGGAGAGAAGAAAGTTAAAGACAAAACTTTAATACACAAAAAGTTTGAAGGACACCTGGAAGAATTTGAAGGCTCTTGCTTTGGCTGCATCTGTGTGGTTCAGGTGTCCAGTCTTCAAGTGATGGGAAGGACATTTCCCTGGCTCTGCCAGCAGTGGCTGGGCTTCTGTTCCCTGCCCACAGCTGGTCTGTTTTCTCATCCTGTGTCAAATATGGGAATGTCATGCCCTGTGGGGCATGTAGTCCTTGTTGTAAAAGCTAATAGTGTTTTTAGATGATCGCTTGCACCAGCCGGTCAACAAAAATCACTTTGGCAGGAGTGGAAGAGTCACCTTTTGAGGGAGTTTGATCTCCTGCTCTATTCACCTTCAGCCCTCCATCACTCTTCCCCCATACCCTTTCCCTCCCCAACTTGTAGGCTGCTTTTAGTCGTACTCGATGGGTAAAAGTCCCCAATTGGTACAAGTTTGGAGAAGATTGATGCTGAGGAGGAAGAAAGGCAACTTGACAGCTCAACAGTTAGTTGCCTGTTCTTTTCTAGCCTGACAGTTCACCAGCGAGCCATGGTTTTGACTGACCAAATGGCATACCTAAATTTTGGAACAAACCCTAGCATGTGATGCCTCTTGCTGATTTGGTAATTAAGAGACATAGGGAAGATGTAATAGTATCATGTGGGGAGTGGATGTTTGGGGGTTGAGGAGTAAAGGAGAGCTCATAAGGGGCACAGCAAGGTGCTGAGGTTATTGCTGGGCACTGAAATCTGTGGGAGATAGGCCACAAGTTCTGCTTTCTACAAGGAAGGATAACTTGCTGTAGCAAGCACTGCTTGCAGATAGTCTGTAATTTATTTCTGAGCATTGATGTTCCATGCGATATTTTTCAGTGTGCTGCTGTTCCTACCACAGCTGGTTCTTTTAAATTATAAAAAAGTAGCCAGGGGCTGCTACAGGGTAGTTTTTCTAGAAGAACATTGTGGTAAAAGTTAAACCATTTTGCTTGTATTCATGAGTAGTTGGTCATGTTTCTTCTCCCTGACACTAAGTTTCCACGGTTTGCTTATAAACTTTTCAATCTGAATTTACTGAATATATATATATTTTGAATGGGAATAGTTTGAAATCTGTTCATTCTGCTCAGAAGAGATAATTAGCTTATAAAGTGGCTATTTTGTAAGTATAAGAAAAACCAAAGAGGACAACAGGAGAGTAGACTTCAGACAAGATGAGAAGATTAATGTATTGTTCATACATGTAAAGTACATAAGCTGATGTAATTAGGGAGAGTGATAACCTAGTTTATTTACTTTCTGAATACCATGATAAGGAATGAAAGAACCTCAATTCACTGTCTTCGTGCTAATATTTTCTACACTAAAATTAAACTGGATACCTTACTGCATTGGAAAAAACAAGGCTTATTGCTTAACTGTGACAGCTACTTACACAGAAGGGTGATACGAGAAAATAAAGCAGCTGTCTGCTCAGACTTTCTTCAAATTCAGTTGTTGGATATTTAGTTATGACCTAGTTTCTTTGGTGGACATGTGTTCTACATTGTGATGTCACAGAATCTATTAGGAAAGACTCCTTATACTACAAATAATAATATAATAATTTGTAATAATATTATAATAATATAATAATATTATATTGTAATATTAGAATAATATTCTCTCACTTTCCTGAATGAATGCTACTGAATGATAGGATTTTAAGGACTTGACTAAGAAGTGAAATGTTAATGTAAGTGTGGACATATTTTTAACATTATTGTCATGTATACGTTCACTCCAATTTTTACCCGAACAACCTGCTTTTTCTATGTGTAACATGTAACTTTATAACAACTTTCTCGGCATAAAAAAAGATAATCATCAAAAGAGTTGGTTGCTTCAAGCCTTGAAATGAATAAATCCTAAGAAAAAGCATAGGTTGTCTTAAGGTGTATTGTAACTGTTTTTTTTTTTCTCATTTATTGCTAATAGTACCTGAATTATGTCTTTATGTTGATCTGCCTAACAGGGATTGCTCTGTCTTTTATTTTTTTCCCTTTTAGCATATTAACAAAAATTTGCAAATTATATGTAATATAATACATTCTGTTACACTCAGACTTCCCTTCATTTCTGGTAATGTTCATGGGTAATTGGTATTATTTTCAAAGTATTATAAGCAAATCACAGGGTCACAATATTGAAATACTGTGCTGCCGGCTCCTCAGCTTCTGATTATTTCAGTAAGTGTGGAAGTTGTGCACAGTCAAAGGCTAGACTTCTGCTTAAAAAATAAAATAAAATCTGATAATGAGACATTGCTTTGTTGAAGGCTCTTTCAAAAGAAGTAGATTGCTGCAAAGAGCAAACGTTTGAGAAGTGGGATTGGGTGGCTCAAGTGATTTTATCAAGCATCTTTTAACAATTAAAAGTAATTGGGGGTGGGTCAGAATTAGAGGCTTTGGTAGCATCTGAACAGCTTTGAAATAAGAACTCTGGTACAAGATCCTGTTGATGAGACTGAAGCTGTGATCTCCAGCCTTCCCTGAACAGCTGCACGGAACAATGTGAAGGAAGCAATGACATCCCCCTTTTCAAGTTTTTAGTTTACTGCAGCTACAAACAGCATTGGAGAGTCTCCTAGTCAATGCTTTGCCTAAAGGCATGCATTGGGGGTTCCAAGTATAGGCAGACAGAAACTGGGCAACAGAAAACCTGTAAGAGAAGGGAACAGGGGAGTTGGCAAGAGAGAGTAAATTGTAAATATCTTGCTCTGGAAGATAAAAATACTTAAATGGCTAAATAGTGTTTTATATTTCTTTTATTAAACACTGATAGTTATGGTTGTGTAGCAAGCTAAGTATAAGAGTTTGCAAATCTGGAACTCATGAGAATGTAGAAGTGTTGATTTGAGACAATCTCCCTATTGGCAGGTGAAAGTCTTGACTAGTGTGATTAGCCTGTCTAGCCAATTTCAGGTAGGAAAAAATCGATTTGACTTTCTTCCTTCCCACACCCCTTGACTGACAAGAGTGAAATTTGCTCTTGACATAGGACTTAAGTTTCCTTTTCGTGCTTGCTTGTGCTTTCTGGAAATGGAAACATAAAAATGGAGAAAACAAATGCTTTAAATGCTGAAGATGTTGATATATTTCAGGCAAAAGAGGGTAAGCTATAATTAGCAGGAAAAAATCAGTGGGATCTTTGCAAGAAACGGGAAGGGTTTATGTACGCCAGTAAAATGTAAAATAGGCATACCGTCTGTTTTTGTTTACAGCATAGGGCACACCGTTATAGCCCTGGGGTATGTTGGAATAATTGTTGAGGAAGTAGACAAGACAGCTGATGTATTTGGATAATATGTGATGTCTCTTGAGCAAAAAATTACATAGTAGTCCAAACCAGACAGACACGTTAGTTATAGAAGTTAAATTTACATGCTGTCTAAATTATTGTAGTTTTCTTTTACATACATACATGTCCTGAAGATAGCCATTGAACTTTAAATCTCTTACAAACTTTTCTGCCGTGTTTATTCTTGATGAGCAAGCAGAATATTGTTGTTATGGTATCAAAAATGAAATTGAATTTTCAATTTTCCATATAATTTTTTCCATAAATATGGAAGGTCAATAAGGCTTTTGCTGAAAGAATCATGTTTAAGTCATCATCTTCTTATTTAGAGTTTATTTAGAACTTAGTTTCTGGTAGTGTGGAACGCTTTTTCGTGCAAATCTAAAAGCAATGCTGACAAATCAGTGGTTTGAGCATACTTGTTCTGTAGAACACTTCAGCTTGCAAAGCAAGTAACTGTTCTCAGCATTTGCTGTTCTTTTGAAGCTGATGAAGCACTTGAGCTGCTACTTATAAGTTAGTTCTTATTATTTTTATATCAAAGTAATTTGCAGCTAAATGTTCATGTATCATACTGTGGAAATCCAGCTTAGGTATTTTGACAAATGGATGCTCTTTGGTTTGGTGGGAGCTTCACAGGGAGGTAATTGCAAGCCTCAAGTTTTCAGTTGCAAAGGAAGGTCTTAGAAATGCTTTTTCAGCTGGTACTGCTGCTCTAGTTTAGTTAATAATGATTAATTGGATTTGAGTCTTTAAAAAACATAGTACATTTCCTAATGTATACAAAAAAGTTAGTTGATACTTTCCAGGTGAGCCAATGTTAAGAAGTGGTTTGCTTAAGGGTATGACTTTGTCGAACAGTTGAGCTGAAAGCTGAATGAGTTGCGAGGCTTTGTTTTGGCCTATCACGAGGTGTGCAGAAGTGTTGAAAGCTTCCTGCTTGCTTTTCTTGATGTCAGGGTAAACATCTTGGGATAAGTGGTTTAAGACAGTATTGTACTTCCAAAGATTTTCCCCATCCTTCTAAAGGAATAAGAATAATTCAGTGTTGGTTGAAGAAAAGTAGTTCATTCATATTTCACTGTATTTTTAAAAGGTGCCTTCTTTCATTTTGGTGCTTGCTGAAGTGTTCTGTAGTATAGCATTCCTGCTATCAAATAAAATGTTTATATTTTATTCTTCTGTAAGTCATGTTCTCTCTATATCCGACACTCCTTTCAAAATAGCAAGTACCTAGCCTACTTGTTATGCTATTTTATCTTTAGTAACTTTTTTTTAAGGGGTTATTAGAAACTTAAACATTCTGAATGTTTTTGTATTGCTACCTAACTTTGGATATATGCTAAGATGAGCTTCTATATGGAAGAGTCCTGTTTCACCCCTTTCTAGAATATTCAAACAAGAAATATTCTTCAACCCTGAACCAGCCAGATGTTGCAGGGAAGCAAAATTTATGTAACCGATGTCTTTCCAGTTACTGAAAATGCTAAATGGTTGAATTTGTGTCTGAATAGCTGTTGGAGATTTCCAGTAGTCAAAGTTTTTCAGACCCTGAAGCATCAGATTAATAATCCTTCCCTCGTGATGTTACAATGTAATTCATGATGTTCTTGGTCCAGCTGCTAAAGAGGTGCTTAAATTGAGATGGAAAACAGATACAGAACAACTGAAAACCAACCAACTAGAGAGAATAGAAGGCATAATTACCATGTGGCAGGCCTGTTGAGATTTAGTGTAACAACAACGGCAAGTCTCAAAATTTAGGAATTAGGGTGTTAGCTTCATAAGCATGCCAGTCTGCTACTGCTGCTGAAGTAAACAGTGTTTTCCTGGCCATTCTTTCCCTTCCTTAGGCATGTGTTGTGAAACAGATTGCAAAATTTTCTGGATTGCAGTACATTTCTGTGCTAAATTAGCTCTAACCTGTACCCAAATGTGATGTTGTCAGAAAGGAGTGTGTGGATAGAAGCAAATGCTTAGGGATTAGGGGACATTATTACGCATTCCTTAAGATGCAGTGCTGATTTTCAGTATTCTTGATTTTTTTAAAACTTGATTTTAGGCATGATGTATATGTAAATCGCGTACCTTGTTTCCTGCATACTGAAGTATATTCTGGGTTTGTGTTTGTAAAGAGAAAGGCACTGTAAACAGCTGACTGACTCAGCAATTAGTAAACTAAGCGAAACAGGCTATTTCTAGGAAGAAACCTTAAGGTTTGCAGCATGATTTGGGAAACTGTATGCCAGATTGCTGCATTGCCAAAGGCTGCATTAAAACAGCAATGCTTTTTTTAGAAAAGCTAATTCATTGGCTTATTGTCGCAGTTTCCTCATCCTTGTTAATAGTATTCAGTATTCTGTTTCCACTACCTGTTACTGATTTTATAGAAAGGGACAAGAAAGAAGTTAGGATCCCTAATACTAACTGATTCCATTGTTTTGAAAACTTGATAACGTAACATTTCCTGTGTTCCTTCATGGTAAACAATTTCCTGAAATAGGGACTGTTATCTCACCTGAAGCCAGAAAATATTTGCCTGCCTGTTTCTACAGAGAAGAATGGAAGAAATTTTTTTGTTTCAAGTGATCTTCCTACTCTTGCAAATGAGAAATGATAGTCATTTGTCAGCTCAGCCAAATTTCAGATACTGTTGCAAGCAGCAGAGCTTTGCCTGGAGGCAGATGAAGAGACATGAAACTAGAATTTCTGTGGGAGGGTTAGTATTTGTTTATGAAGACATATGCTCAGTCAAGCAGTTTGTTGTTTTAGAGTATGTATTCTCCTGTTGACACTGACAGTCTTGCTGAAATGCTTTAAATCTGGCAGAAGGCAGCAAACCATTCCCTCTTCACTTCCATTTATTTTCCTCACCACAAAATTTTTGTTTTAAATAGAGCATTAATATTTCTAAAGAACTGAGTCCCCAGGCCAGACTTTTTTCCTAGGGGAGGTTTTACATATTACTTCTGTGCTCTGGGCTAAGGTTTTTCTAGAGGTTTACTTTTATGTGCCGTAAACTTGCTGTTCCCTGAATTAAAGTCCTCCTAATAAGCAGTGTATTATTTTGGACTTTACTGGGGAAATAATGTTGTAATGTGTGATAATACAGGGCTTTGTAAAAAGCTTGTGGACAAGAATACAATTTTCTCATTTTCCTCTTTGACTAACAAGTGCTAATCTCATCTTGCAAGATAATACTTCCTATTTGATTTGTGAGGGTTTTTTAATGTTTACATTTGGTTCCTTAGTTGGTAAATACACAAACAGCCTTTTTTAGCTCTGTATACAGCCATAAATTATTTGGTTTAGAGTAAGGACTCTAATATTTGTATTTCTTTTGCAGTGAAGGAGTAGAGCTGAATAGACAGTAGACTGTCTCTTATGCCAGAGTGCTGGAAGAAATAATTTCTCAGTGTCTAAACAGACATAATTAGATGTGTGGAGCAGTAGTTTGGGGACATTCTACCCCTTTGCACTTTATTATCTTAATGAGAAAATATTATATCATTGAGAGCCTTTGTAAATGTTGAAAAGCATTACATATATTTGACATTTGCTTTTACAAATTCACCAGTTGATTTATTTCAAGTACTACCAGTTGTGAATGGCAGGTCTTAGGATCTTGCTTAGATACCCCACCACCACTTTCTCACTTTAAGTAATATGCTATAGTGCATGCTATAATACTGTATGTGTGGGAGATCTCCAAAAAAGCTAAGCCTTTGGTTAGAAGCAGAACAATTCTGTAGTTCTCTTTCTCTACATATAGGACAGAGTCACCATATTTTTATTATCCCAGAGTTGCCTGTTGCCACTTGCAGACTGATTTCTTGGCCTGTGGAATGCTGAGGTTGTGATCTTTTAAGCACCATTAAAGCAACATATTAAAATGTCCATAATTTTGCATCCGTCTGATCATCTCTGAGGTAATGGGAGATATTTGTAGTTATCTCGCTCACTGTAGTTCCATTAAAAATTATCAGTGGTAATTGAGAAATTTGGTATAACAACTCAGGTACATTTTTTTTTTTTTCCCCTAAACTCTGTTCTCCCATATCTTCCCCCCCATAAGCTTTCCTACTGTTTGGGTTTTTTGCATAGATCGGAAAACAAGAGGTTACAGATTATTCAATTGAATGTTGTACCTGAGAATATATCAGGCAGCTTTGCTGAAGCTCTCTGCTGACTGTTGAAGAAAGCATTGATCATCAATAGGGCATGCAATTTTACTGAACATTTATGAGGGCAGTTGTGATTGATTTTAATGTAGTTATATATTTAACTACTTTGTATTCATAATTAAATAGGATTTTTTCCTCGGTAGGTCTAGGTACTTGTACTCTCTTCTGATGAGTCAGGGAAGACTAGAAAAGGTTAAACAGAAAGAATTGTCTTAGCTGAAGGGATCCTATGTTTGCCAGCGTTAATGTCATTTACCTTTTTTTGTAGCAAGGAACAGTACTCTGAAAGCGGAAGTCGAGCCACCTTTGTAAAAATTAAATTAAGTCATCCACTTGTGTACATACCTATGCACATGTACACATCTATATAGGTAGCTGGGGTTAATGCTAGTTGACATACTGGAGGGGCTTGATAGTTCTGCCTAGTTGCTGCTGCCTGAGTTAAGGCTGGTGACATGCTCATGTTTTTTTGAGGAAGGTGACTGCTTGAGCTGTTACAGTAAGTGATAATGATCTGATGTCTCCTGAGCTTCATGTGACCCATGTGAAGAGATGTCCGTGTGGTCCAAAGTCAGTGTTCTATGCGCAGGGAATGTGTGGCCTGTAATGTCAGGGGTGCCCATCTTCTCCTGCTCCCACCTGAGCTCTCATGAGCAGGGGGAGAGAAGACAAGACTGGAGCCAAAACTATTGCAGAATAGGGTGGGAAGGTGGAGATTTTGAGAGGGAAGTAAGACTCAGTGTTTAAGTATTCAGTAACCTATTACAATAGAAATATTACTGGAAAGCTAACTTACCTAGTCTTTATAAACCAAACAGAAAACTTGTAGTTGATGCTAAATCTTATTTTTTTGGCTTCTGAGTTCCTTCATAGTGAATGCTTTGCCAACTGAAGGAGCTGAGAGGTGTCTAATGCATTTTGCACTGTGGCTCACATCCTCCATATGAATCTGTGCTGGTTGCTTTGCATACTTGTGAAACAATGAGGGTAGTGTTTTCTGGTGGCTGAAGAGAAGGTGCAGAGGGTGTCTGCCAGCTCGCAGCAGTCAACACACAACTCTTTGTTGACAGTCCCACTGCAGGCAAGCACGCCCTGCCCATTGATGCTCCATGCTTGTACTTAAGGCTGATGTACATTAATGCTGTCAAAGTAAACTGGTTTTGCTGATCTCTTTACTAATATTTTTGAGTCATGATAGTTAAGAAAGACTCCCGTCATCTTTACAGACCTGTATTGCTACTCCTGATTTGCAAATAATTTCTTTTTGTCTTTCTGGAGAGCAGTTACAAAGCTATGAAACACAGCTTTTTTTCTTTTTTGAGTCATGCAATTCTGTGTAGGTACTGTTCAAATTATGAAAGAGGTATTTCTTACAGTCCAACGAGATTTAGTAATGATGCTGAATAGATAGTAGACACTTTACTATTGAGAGCAGTAGATTGTCTTGTATTTTTATTTTCTTCTTGTGCTTTCCAACAGTGTAGTACTCTCAAGCAAGGTGAAAATGAGCTTTGCTGTAATCTTGATTTGGGGGCAGGGAGGGGTGCATTTTACAGTTGACTTCTAAAAATAATATTTACTTTAAAAAAACCCTGTGGGTTCAATCATTTGTGGTCCCTTTCATACAGTGCTAGTGTTGGCTTGTATTGCTTTGAGTCAGTGCACCCAGAAGGCAGCAGGTGGCCTGTGAGAGGAAGGTGCTGTGTGGTTTGCATGGCTGTACTTGCCAGAATTGTTGCTTGGTCAGTGAACAGCACATTGGCGAAGGCCAAGAAAGTAAGGGCATGCACTTTAGATGTCAGCCTGATTGAAATAACTGTTACTTGACAATTTTTTATAAGTTTGGGGGAGATAGTATGATAGTATGATACTTTACACCTGTTAAACACATACCTGTGTTTATGGTTTTGCTGATTGTATTGTAAATGATGCCTGTGAATCTTACTGTTTTTCGACAAAGTGCATGCAGGAAAAAAATCTTTGAATTGCCTTCATTAAGAAAGATTTATTCAAATGGTTGTTTCCCTTGCTGTATTTCTGTATGATAAAGCCATGGAGACGCATGGAATAAAAGTGTGGTGGTTTTGTTGTATGCTCTGGGGTTTTTTTTACGTGTTGTTGGCCACTTCAAGACCAATGGGTAGAAGATGTGGCTTTCTCAGTTTTATAAATCTGTTTTCTCTGGAGTTTCATGGCAAACTAATAATCTTCTCTCCTCTTCATGCTTTCCTGTTCACTCCCTGGCTTTGATGCTTCTCATGATGTGCAGGGTCATACTGCTGGACTGAGCTGGAAGAAAAATAAGCTGATAAAATGGAGTTGGCTACATATTTTACAGCAGCTGTATGATTTGGTGGGGGGAGGTGGGTGGGGAAGATGTGTCACTGAATAAACACAAACTGACTGTACAGACTGGGAAGATAATGCATGACTAAAAAAAATCATACTGTCAATCCATATTATATTTAGGAAGAGGTGAAAGTGGCAGGGGGATAAAGAGTGACAATTGGGAATAGATACTTCATTTTGCATAGGTAGCTCTGCATGATTGTTGCTGTTATTAACATTGAATGTGTCAGAAGGAAGTTCTCTAAATAATGGGAATGCAAATATTGAGATGGTTCAGTACAGATTCTTGAATAGGAGACAATTATATTTTGCACTCTACAAACATTGTGGCTGTGAATCTGGTCAGCTTATCAGAGTGGCTGGCTAAAATTTGTTTAGGTTTAAATAAAAGCTCAGAGTATTGGATTCCCCTGAAAAGTCAATTTTCAAAAAAAAACTTTCTTCATTGTTAGGTGCCATTTACAAAAGCTAAGGCACCTGCTGTGCAGAGGGTCTGGTGCTTGTGATGACAGAACATTTAGCTGGTGGTAATGGAGTATAAAACAAGACCATAAAAATTATTGGCAAGGGAGATCTCTGCCTAGAATAATCCTCATCTGACTTTCATCCTGTGAAATACTTGGAGTTGATATGAGAACTTTTTAACAGAAGCTGCTTGGATTCCAAATTCCAAAATCACAGCTCCAACAACTTCATTTGAAGTCTGTAGGCTATTTGTATGCACAGTTTAAAGCAGAAGTAGTCTTCAGTTTAAATTCTGTAGCAGTGTAACATGGTATGGAGCGTTGAAAGCTAATGGCTACTGGTAGTCTTAATCTAAGTACTCATAAGTGCTATTGTAGCAGATGCTTTCTTGTTTTTATTCACCTAAGTATTCTATTCTGCTATTGGTGCTGAAGTCTCCTAACCCACTTGCCTGTCTACATCAGCAGTGGGTGTAGGTTACTTTTTTCTGGGTCACTTTGGATTTACATCAAGAAAATGAAAGGGCACAGTGCATCATCTTCACCTTGGTTTCTTTTGCCTTTCTCTGGCTAAAATGGCTTTAGTTTTGAGTTGGAACCATGAAATCACCAGCTAGTTCTGTGTGCTTACTGTGACTTAATTTTTGTCCTTGCCAGGATATAATGGAAAATCCAGCTAGAGTAGAAGAGAGATAGTTACAGGTAAGACAGTCCCCTGTTTGAACATACAGTTTAGGGAAGCATATTTGGAAGCCTTATTGTGAAGATCAGCAATGCATAATCAAGCCAATCTAACATCCTCTGCAACAGGAAGCTTGTGGACAGGAGAAAGCCACATGTGATACTCTTACAGAACAAGCTAAGGAAACATGGCCTAGATAAAAAAAGCTATTTTGGGATGTGTGTAAAATTATTAGCTTAACAGTAGCCAGAGTTTTATTTTTCAGTAGTTCACTTTCAGCAAAGGAAAGCATATTGTATGGGATTTTGCATAGTTGTTTCAGCTTATTGTTCTTGTTCATGAACTGGGTAATGAAATGGTTATGAAATCTGAAGACAAGATGTGTTTGGGAATAAATGCAGATACATGAAACTGAGATGGCAATTCAGAAGAATCTTGAATGTTGGAAAGATGAGCTAAAAGAATAGGATGTGATTTAGAAGAATAAGTGAAATGCTGTATATTTAGGTCAAAATAACATAAAAATAAAAGATGGAGAACAGCTGTATAAGTTGTCGCTGTCACCCTATTCCCCACCCTGATCTAGGACAAGCCATGGATTATAAAATGAGAGCTAACAATGCAGCATTGATCAGAAAGAAGAGGTGTGTGTATCTATTGGCATGAATAAACAGTGGTGTAATCTGGAGGACATGTAGAGTTGAATCTTCTGATCTGTTCTGTATTGTAAGGTTAAAGTACTCTATCAGTTTTGGCTGTTGTACTTCAAGAAAGATGTAGGCACAGTTAATTTGCCTCTGGAGGGTAACGGTAATGACTGGTGATTTAGAAAAGATGGTATGTACAGAAAGAATGATTGAATTGGCATTTTTGTAACCCAAAGAAAAGATCAAGGGATATTATAAGCCTTTAAGTGTGTGGAAGTTCACTACAAAAAAAGAGAACATCTGCCCTTGGTAGATGTGCTTTGCTTACCAATGGCAACATGGACCATTCTCTGTGTGTCCTGTCCTCATTGTTTGCTTTTTGATTGTGTGTTTTATAAGAGCTATTTCTGTCATGTCTGGACAGCACTGAACAAAGGGCCTGTGGTTTTAAGATCCTTTGAAGAAATATATAAATTAGCAAAATATGGATCAGCATCTAACCAGATAGATGTAAAGATAGATAAGTCAGTTACAACTCTTGAGCAGATAGAAGAAAACTTGCTCTGAGATTTGCCAGCTGCTTAGCCAGTATTGGACTAGTTTCCCCATCTGTAAAAATTGATCATGTTCTCCACTTCTGTAAGGCACTTGAGTTTTACTGAAGAAAAGTGATATAAAAAAAGCTAATGTAACAGAAGCAACACTGATTTTTGTGTGCGCGTGTGTGTATTGTGTGTTAGTGCAATGTGTAGAGCCTAGTCAGATATTTCATAGAAGTCTGGGTGTTTAACCCTCTTGAAGGCTGTAAGTGATTTGCTTTGATAAAGGCAGTTGGGTCTCTTCAGAATTATGTCATGATCTCTTAATATTTAACACTCTCAGAAAGGTAACATTCATGTGATCTATGCTAGATGTCTTGCTGGGTATGTCTTAGAGCACCTTGTGAATCTGTATTTTTCTGGCCCTTCAAAACTTCCCTATTTTTTCCAGAGTTGGTAAAAATTTTTATTATTTCCAGGAGATCCTTAGCCAATTCTTTTAAAATTCAGACTGTAAGCTGCTTCTGTGGATATAAAACTGCTTACGATTCCTATTCTATCAGTATGCTTTATCAGTATTTTGGTAATCTATCCTCAAATGGAGAACAAAATTAGGAGTCAAGGCGTTTTCCCTTTCTACTTTCATATGCAAAAAAAAAGGGAAACTGCCAAGTATTGTACTTACTTCACCTGCCTCAGTGAATTATTACTGGGGTAATAATTTTGTTTTAGAATAAGCAGTTGACAAACATCTTTTCTATCACTGCCAATCTTAGCTTTCCTTACCATGTACTTTCTCCATACTGTCATGTTATCATAGTGTCAATATCTTATTTTTTTCTCACTTGTATATAATTTTTCATGTGGATAGGCAATACATAAAGCTAACTGTTTAAATAGGTATATCAGTAAACTTGAATAAGTTAGTAGACTCATATATAATATGGTAAATACAACACACAAGGTCATAATATATGGTAAATATTACTTAAGTGCAAGCAAGTTACAATTGCACTAAATTGAAAAAATCTGCTTTCTTGTCTGTTAAGATACTTTGTTTACTTTTCAGCTGCTTAGAATTTCCTTCAGACATTGCTGTATTAACTGGGTGAAGGAAGAGATTTGAAGGAATTCATTCAATATTGCTAAACTTTTAACACTTGGAAAGGCTTTTTTCAGGTGTCTTTTTTTTTAGAAGTGAAAAAACATTACTTCTAAGCATCAGATCTGTATTAGTTTAATAACACCTTTTTTTACAAAAGCTGTCATTATAAATGCTAATGTTTAACTTGTGGGTGAGAGATGAAAGAACGTAAAAAGCCCTACATATTTAAACTAGAATATGTATGGGAAAATGTAGTCTGAAAGAATGATCATCTGGGGAGCTGCTCATGTGAATGTGTGCCGTTGAGGAGGCTGTTTTCTAACCTTATCGAGAACAATTCTTAGTTTGTTGTGCTAAGTGTTCATGATTGGATAGAGGACGACATATATAGAACTCAAAAATAGATAACTGCTTATTTGGGAGGACAGGCAGTCCTCCCACTTAAATCATATCATCCGAAAGGCTAAAAAATTTTGATGACTTGTTCCACCTCTCCACACTACCCTGCATATGTTGTTTTCCTCACAGGCTCAGTTCACTGCCTCTTTTAGAAGCAGTCTTTTGGCTCCTTCTCCCTTGCACAGGCTTTTGGATTTTGAAGTCTTAAATACTGGGAAACTTTCCTCCCCTTCCATCTCAGGCTCTGCCAGAACTGAGTCTGAAACTTACTTGAATCTCTGTTCTTCTTCTAGGACAGCCTTAAGGCCTTGTGGATGGAAGACCTCTTTTGCTTCTACATTCATGTCAGAATGGCCTAGGCCAGGCTTGCTCTATGGTTCCTACCACAGGCTCTCTACAGCAATGCATCGGGATTTTGGCACCAGTGCTAGTGGACCATCCAGATGGCTGTAAACCTGCAAAGGAGGTTAGTACAAAATGTGATCCAGGAATTTTTGGTGCTTTGGTCAGGTCTGTCTGCTTAGTATTATCTTAGAGCAAAGGGAGTGCTTAGAGACTGCATGTGAGCTACTGCTTTGTCATTGCATTGTATTGGGTTTCTGTGGCAAGGTTTTGGTAGCGGGGGGGGTTACAGGGGTGGCTTCTGTGAGAAGATGCTGGAAGCTTCCCCTGTGTCTGACAGAGCTGATGCCAGCTGGCTCCAAGACAGACCCGCTGCTGGCCAAGGCCAAGCCTGTCAGCGACGATGGTAGTGCCTCTGGGAGAACAGATTTAAGAAGGGGAGAAAGTTGCTGCGCAACAGCAACTGCAGCCAGAGGGAGGAGTGAGAATGTGTGAGAGAAACAGCCCTGCAGACCCCCAGGTCAGTGCAGAAGGAGGGGAGGAGGTGCTGCAGGCGCCAGAGCAGAGAATCCCCTGCAGCCCATGATGAAGACCATGGTGAGGCAGGCTGTCTTGCTGCAACCCAGGGAGGTCCATGGTGGAGCAGATCTCCACCTGCAGCCCGGGGAGGACCCCACACCAGAGCAGGGGGATGCCCGAAGGAGGCTGTGACCCCATGGGAAGTGCACGCTGGAGCAGGCTCCTGGCAGGACCTGTGGCCCTTTGGAGAGAGGAGCCCATGCTGGAGCAGGTTTTCTGGCAGGACTTGTGACCCTGTGGGTGACCCACGCTGGAGCAGGCTGTGCCTGAAGGACTGCAGCCCTGGGGAGGGACCCGCACTGGAGAAGTTCATGAAGAACTGTCTCCTGTGGGAGGGACCCCTTGGTGGAGCAGGGGACGAGTGAGGAGTCCTCCCCCTGGGGAGGAAGGAGTGGCAGAGAAAGGTGTGATGAACTGACCCCAGCCCCCATTCCCTGTCTCCCTGTGCTGCTGTTGGGGGGGTAGGTAGATAATTTGGGAGTGAAGCTGTACCCAGGAAGAAGGAAGGGGTGGGGGGGAAGGTGTTTTAAGGTTTGGTTTTATTTCTTGTTACCCTAGTCTGATTTGATTTGCCTTGAGTTGAGTCTGTTTTGCCTGTGATGGTAATTGGTGAGTGATCTCTCCCTGTCCTTATCTTGTCCCATGAGCCTTTCATTACATTTCCTTTCCCCTGTCCAGCTGAGGAGGGCAGGGACAGAGTGGCTTTGGTGGCCACCTGGCATCTAGCCAGGGTCAAACTCCCACATGCATGTTCCATATTTTTCTGTTCTGTTTCATATTCCATATTTTCCTGGTTGACCAGTTCAGTTGTCTGCAGCTGTTAAACAAGTGTCCATAAGAATCCCTTTAGATATTGGCAGAAGCCTAATTTATCTGTTACTGTGGTTTTCTCTGGGTATTCAAAAGTACAATACGCAAGTGGGTAAAGCACCCTATTTTCAGTTCTCCTAAACTTGCTTTTACTCTCAGTATATCATCTTGAAAAGAGTGATCTAGGCCAGTGAGCTGGAATTCAGATCAATTATCCTTCCAGCTGAACTAAGAAATCCTGTTTTTTATTTTCTGTGCTTCTACAGTAAACAGTTCCCTTAAAGCATCCTTGTCAGACAAGAGATGACTTATTGAACTACCACTATGCAGTCACTGGCTGCCCAACGAAGTGTTTAACAACTGAGTTCTTATCGAGTCTTTTCTCTGTGTGCACCTCCCACTCACTACTGTTTATTTTTTTTTTTTAAGCCTGATTGAAACAAGATGGAGAACCAAAGTTTAATGGGACAGACAGGCAAAGATGTGGTTTGACAAGTCCATTTCCTTTGGCAGAGAAGATTAACCAGTTCAGTTGCATTTAGTCTGTTAAATGTTGTCCTCCACTTGATATCCTTGGTATTGACATTTTGTGCTTGATTTTTTTTTCCTGCAAACCTGTTAGCACCTTTCATAGGACAGGTTTTCACAGACTGAGTTCTGAAGAACTCATTGGGGCTAACTTTGAAGTTCAGGTTCACTGGGGTGAAAAGAAAAAAAGCCTGTTTCAGATCTAAGTGGATCCCTTTCCAGTCAACTTCAAAAGATTGTAATCTGGCACATACACTTAAATTCAGTGCTTAAAAAATATAGCTTGAACAAGCATCAGTTTAGGGGAGAGGGAAAAATATATCCAGAATTACTACCTAATACTGTTAAATAATAGTAGAGGCTATTCAGAATAAAAAAAATCAGGGTAAAAAAAGAAAAAAAAAAGGCAGAACAAATTTTTATTTCTGGATTTACTGCTTATGAGCTTTCAAGCTCTGCTATTCTTTCTTTAGCTGTAGCCCAGCTACCTCTTCTGCAGTTGTTGACTCTAATGGCAAGTTTAATGAGGCAACAGATTTGAGTGGAAGTAACTTCTGTTATGGGGGGGGATACTTGGTCTCATTCTTTGATCTGGGTCTGCACCAGGAGATGTGGCTGAAAAAAACACAGTTGTTCTTCGTTATTTTTCAGTTGTATCAGTTCCCTGATTGAGTGTCTTCATTGCTGTGTAAATTTTTGCTGGCAAAGCAGAAGGCTGGCATCTTGGAATGAGAGAGAGAAGATGGAGTAGCAACTACTTATGCAGTAGTGTGTTGGTGAATCTTTAACCATGGTCTAACCATGCGGTATGGCTTCTCAGGCATGTCTGCTCTCTCTTGTTGTAAAGCTGCTAGTATTTTCAGAGAAGTTGAAAATATTTCAGAAAAGTTACTGAAAAGTAATTGTAAATGAATTGGAGCACAGAATTTTAAAGAGGCTTTAAAAAGTGTCTAATTTAATTTAAATTTTAAAAAGTGATTGTATTACTCAAATACTGTGGTCTCCAATTAATGTATAGCTGAATTTGCAAAACAGTTCCATCATACTCCCTTTTTTAATCTTTTCTGACAGATTAACCTTTTTTTATAGTGACTTGCTTCTCTCTTGGCTTTTAGTCGGGTATGAATTTTGAATTGTAAAAAAGCTTAAGCTGCTACCAGCTTTATACCTTCAAAAATGGTGTGTCAAATTAAATACATTAGCTGTTTTTTACAAAGTACCTGACAACTTCTGGAAAAAATTGGCCAAGTAGTAAACACCTAAGGATTTGGAGAAACTTAAGTAATTTAGTGAAGCTGAATGCATCAGTGGCATACCTAATATTCTACTGGTTGTTTTCTCTATGCAACTATGCAGAAAATTGTTAGCATCAATCTTATAGGTATCTGGGGAAAAAAAGTGAACTCTTTCAAGAAATAATCTTTCTGCCTTCAATTACATATTGCAGTCTTCAGATTTCTCTGGACTGCTGCACAGTGCAACAAATAACAAATCCTAAATTTTATTTACTTTTTTCTCACTGATGCAATGCAATCTTGATATGGCTATTTTATTTAAATTTGCCAACCCTTTTTCATATTAGGATGAAAACTTACAAGTTAAGCCATGTGGAAAACTTTTTTTTGGAATTGCTAGCTGTAAGAGTATAGTCTTGAAATTTAATATGTGAATCTGCCATTTTTCTTTGAGTATTAAGAAATAAAATCCAGCAACATTTGAAAAGCTTTTATTACAGAATGATAGAAGTATAGCATTTTGTTGTGAAAAATATTTTGTTTAAATACTTTCCATGATCTAAGTGAAAACTAATTTTTTTGCAGTTTTATTGGCTTTTATTTCTTTTTTTTCTAGCATTTTCTTTCTCAAATAATCTCAAAACATGATAGACTTGTTCTTGTTTAAAGGAAGTACAGATTTTTGAAGCTGTTAAAACAGGATTGTTTTCTGTAGAACTCAACTTATCATTTCCATACTACTGCTTTTGATCAAATGTGAACTTGAATGTAATTTTTTTTTATTTTTCAATGAAGTTGAAAGTTGGGAAGAGTGCTCAGTGGTTCTGTTTAACCTTTGGAAATCCAAACTGTGCATCCAATCCTGCACAAATGCTGTGATTACAGAGACTTGATAGGGCTACCCAAGAGCTTCTTTAAATTTATATCCACCTGTTTGATGTAGACCTTTTTCCTTCTTGTTATATTTTCTCTCATTAATAATGGTATACTTTTTTATAATGTTATATCCAGAGGGCAGAAGAAGGTTAATTCTGAAGAACTATAAACCTAGCATGTTCTTTGTCACACTTGTCTGGATTTAAATGCAGCATGCTCTTGGTCTCAGTGTTCATACTTTGGTTTGCTGAAACTTAAAATTACAAGTTTAACTAGTGGATTTTTAATTGTTTGGAAGTACTACCCTAGTGAATATGAAGAAGTTTAAAATACTTACTGTAATATTGGAGATGAATCGATAAGAAAAGTCATCAATGTAGCCAGTGTTTAGTTTGTCTGGAAAAACTGGCAAATGAAGTCTTGGTTTCTAATTTTTTTTGTAAGGTTATCCAATATAGCTGGTTTGGGGCAGGGAGGGGAGAGGACAAAGCTGTCCACAGTGAAATTAATAGACTGGATTTCTTGTCCTTTTAGTCATTGGTGGTTTTTTTTCTATATAGTCTCAATATTCTGCAATTAAAAGTAATTTTATTCTGCTGGCTGGCCATATAGTGTCTTTTTTGTTGTTGTTTGGCATCGAACTTCTGCCAATCTATCATGAGTTCAATTGGGCTTTTTGTTTTGTTTGTCAGCCAGTCTAGCCTTTTCACGCATTAATATTTGTAGAGACTGCTAATGTGTAGACATGGTTTCATTTATTTGCATTAGGACTGGTGTATGACCTGGGGCGATCAAACTGAGTTCTCTCCCTTCCAGCTAATGGAATATGGAAGCTCTGCCTGCTGATAACTTATAATGAGCTAGGCGTATGTGCATGGTCAATTAAATTTCTATACTTAGGTCCATCGTTGTAATTGTCTACTTTTACAGGTAGAGAAAGACATTTGGTGGCTAGGTGAATACCATGTGCTTCAGGTTTTTTGAATCATATGAGCAGCTGTATATTTATTAGACAGGTGGGGTCTTAACTCCTCCTCCTTCCTTCTCCTTTTGTTACATAGTCTTGATTCCAGCAGCAACAGAAGATCACATTTTCATCCTGTCTCTGCTTCACCTGTTATTTTAAGTTTTGTTTGCACCAGCCTAGAAGATGTAGATGTTAGAGCAATGGGGGAAGGAGAGTGCATCTGCTTACATGGAACAGAATTGGGCAGAGCTGCTGTGTGCCTAAGAGTTAAGGATAGTTTGCTTGCTGGAATATCAAAGAGGAAAATGCAGTGGAAAGGAAAGGGAGAGTAGACTTCTGTTGTTTAAATGTGCCAAAATGTGAAAATAACCTTTGCAGCAGTTCAAAATGGACAGTACTGATACTTCTGTAAATTCTCTTATACTGTCAGGCATTACAGATGCTTCAGCTTATAAACACCTGTAGCTCACCTGAAGTCTGAATGACAGAGTTTAAGTTCTGGTCATGTGGAAGTATCAATACCAGTGCTGAAGACCATGATGCCATGGGGACAAAGAAAGTATCCAAGGACTCTAGTCTTGAAGAAGAGCCAGTGCTATATTGGGCTGTTTGCAAACTATTCTTGCAACTTCTCCCTTTCAGTTTTTTCTTTCCTTGTCCAGTCTTGCAAATGGTCCCAGGGTCTAAAGGATTTCCAGAACTCTGCTTTAGTATTCTGCCTGTTTAGCTTTTTATCTGACAGTTCTTTTCTTCTTGTTTAGCTATTGAAAGTAGAACCCAGAATACAAACGTCTACTTTAGAAGTAGACTTTAGATAGACAAATTTATGGGTCCTTGAAGTAAATCTCATGGTTGTTCTTTTTGTACCATGTGTACCTTCGCATGGATTGACATTGGAAATAAAGAACTTAAAAGCATAGTATTTCTTAAGCTTTTGTTGTCAGAGATCTTTGGAAAGACAGAATTGAGGAAAAACTAAATCTAAAGCAAGTGAGTATAAGTAAGAGGGAAAGTGGAGGATGGATATGAAGAATCTTACCCTCGGTGCAATGCTGTGTGTGTTAATTAAGTACAAAACAGTTGTTAGCAGCAGAAGTTACCTGCTGAGCACACAGCTTTATGATGTAAAAACAGACTTCATGTGTGAATGTATGTGTAAGAGCTATATGGCTTGTCTGTATAAATACAGCCATTTGCTTTCAATGTATAATTTGTTTGCATATGGATGTAGCAACGGGGCACAAGTTTTAGTGAGTAATAATGCAATAATTTCATGAGTGTATCACGAGATTGAACAATGCTAGCTTTTCTTTTTTTTTCCATATCTGATCAGGTTTTTCTTTCTAGAGAAAGAGAAACAAGTATGTGTTCTGATTTTTTTGGGGGGGGTACACTAGGTGTTTTGGATGGAGAGCCGATGTTTTCTCTGTATTTCAAAAAGTGTTTAGCCCTGCAAAACTGCTGAGTTATTCTTGGTTAGAATTTTGGTGTTTCCCTAGATGTGGTGGGGTGTGTGTAGTATTTTTAATTTTTTTTAAACCATCTGCAGCATCACTGTGAAAGGGATGGGAAGTAGAACTTGTAAAGAATTCAGAGGTTTTGTTAACCATTCTTCATATTACTTGAGATAATATAACCCACCATGTGTTAAATGATTGTCACCCTTATTTTGTCAAATTATATTTCATAATTCTTCAAGTCTTTATGTTTAGTCACATACATTATCCCATTCAGCAGTTTTTAACTTGGTATCTGTCTGTATTTGATTTGTCAGCAAGTTCTGCTGTTACTCTAGGCAGTATTCAGCCAGCTTCTCTAGGATAAACACCCTATGGCCGTAGCGTGTAACATCAATTTTTCTTTACCTGTATTGTTTTCAAAGCTTTTCTTCTAGAACACTTACAACTTTTAAAATATTTTCCACATATATTGAAGGCAGAAAAAAAAATGTTCTTCAAATGTATTTGGTATTTCTTCAAGTTTCCCTTCTGGATTTTTCATCTGCAATAGAAACTTTCAGGATTAGAGGTTTCTGCAGTTACCAACATAAGGATGGCTGAATCTGTTTTCTGTACAATTTACCCTATGTTCCAGAAATTGCCTTTATAATCTTTTTCTAATTAGTTGACTCAGCTTTTCTTTAGTTCAAATTCTTGCCCATTAGTGATTCATCCTTAATGATGACTATTTGCCTATGTGATTTTCTGCTGTCTTCAAAAGTGTTTGAAGAATTAATGAACAATTTTATTCCACTCTAGCTTTTGGCTTTGATATATATCTAAAGAATAATCAAAAGCTTTATGGAGGTTGGATTTTATAGAAGATTTGAGACTTAGCTTGCAAGATTTAACAATTTCTCCTAACATATGACAGAGGTTTCAAGGATGTCTTGTAAAAGATTTATTCACTTGATTGTTCATAGTGTGCTTAGGTCTTTGTCTATGAAAAATGTGTAACTAGCTCAGTGACGGTGAATTCTTCTGACCTTTAAGTAGTCAAAGATTTCTTCTTGAAACTTGTGATTCTTTAATACTGACGTCTGAGTTGCTGGTTTTCTTCTAACTTCTATCTTAATGGCAGAATAAATTCCAACCCCTTTTGTGTTCATTGGTGTTTTTGAGAAGAATCTGCTTACTTCCTCAAAATACTTCAAAAGCAAATGCTACCTGACATTTGTAAGTGTTGACATGTGCAAACTGAAGAAAGTATCATCTGCAAAAAAATTTATTGGAGTATTTGGCACATCTGTATGAAGAGTGATTTATTGATAATTATAGTATTCGTTTTAGTTCAGTCTTAGCGGGTAAAAACTTGAGTTTGCAGTTTGACATTTTAATGTAGAACTTCTAAAAAAATTTTGAAAGTAAATTTCATTTTCTGTACTATGCAGAAACATTATAAAGGAAAATATGAGCATTGAGAATATGGAACAGCTTGCTATGTTTTTACTTTCACATAGTCTAGTCTAGTGCATACGATTTTTTGAAGATTGCTTGCAGTAGTAAATCTAATTCTTTTCAGCAGGAACTTTAACTTTAAAAGAAGTCTTGTCAGCTAGCCTGTTCTACTTATAGCTCATCTTGCACCTATCAGATGATTTAAAATAGTCTTTGGGATGTGTGACTTCTTGATTATTAGAAATTCTTGACTGCTTACATGCATTTGGTCTTGGTGAACACATGTGTTGTAAGGCTAAGTGATGCTGCTTTTGGTTAGAAGCCTTCATGCTGTGTAACATCATGTCACAAGCCTGAGTACCTAAATTATACAGAGGTGTTGAGAGGTTTTTGTTGCAGACAGCAAATAGTAATACTAATAGCCTGATCTTTGCGACACTATCCCGTTGCAATATAAATTTTGGGTAGTTCAGCTTTTTATTTCTTACAAGAGCCTTGGAACCAGCATTGAGCTCTGATAGGGAAACTAAAATTAGTTAGTTCTAAAAACCTGTTTCTTCTGAGTAATGGAGAACTTACAAGGTCTGTAGCTCACATGGCAAAATTGTTTTTCTCGAGGAATTGGAGGTCTTCACCTAGAACACCCATGCTGGTGTGACCTGAATTTTCCTCTTCCAGTCCAGTAGTGTTGGGGTTGGAACACTAGCTAGCACAGCTCTTCAGGGATTTATTAAAGATTGGAGTCAGTTTATAGCTCTGGGATGCTGATTGGCAGGAATGTTGCTGTACTGAAAAAACTAAGTGCTGGGTCACCAACTGTGAATCTTCCAAAAAGAAAAACCAAAGAAAATCCCACCTCAGCTTTCTAGGCCTCTGTGAGGGGTAGCAGAAGGCTTGAATAGGTCTTACCGATGCATCTTCAGCCATTAATTATTGTATATGGGGATTTATGAGCTTGGTGCATTGCTAGCACTGACATTAAAATCCTCTCTTGCTGCTGTTAATAACAAAGGCTTTTCACTCATACATAGCTCATTGTCTTCATGCTGCCAGTGATACTCACTGATGAAAATACTGTCTGTATTCTCTAGCTGGCTGTTACTCTAAGTTAAGCACACTCAGTAGCCCTTCCAGAGTGTGTATGTGAAGTAGGCTTTGAAGGGGAATATTTGCTCTCTGTCAGCATCTGAGGTACCAGTAGCCCAATTTAAGACTGCAGTTACTTCAGGAAAAGAAATAACCGTTGCCTTATAAATCTGCTTTCCTAAAAGGATTGCCTGTTGTTTAGCTGTCAGGAGAGGCATATCTGCTGTTCACTGTAAGAAGGAAAAGATTTGAATAATGTGGTTTGAACTTACCTGCCAGTAGTGTAATACCCAATAACTCAATGCCTATGCAAAAACTTACTGCTATTGGCTTCAAGGTACTATATATTCGTGTATTTATTTTGTGTTGTAATTAAATTGAACTAATGATGTACTCCTAATATTTGAAACAGTACTGTAAAAAGATGTATAGTTTTTTTTGTATAGGACTGGCAGTATTAAGTAATGTATACTGATTGTTCACTGGGCATAATAGAAGTATATTTTAAATCTCAAAGCAGTTGAGAGAATGGAAGTGTCTGAAGGATCCCTGAATAAGTCTGTGTATTTTTAGATAATTTTCATTCAACCTGGAGAGCACTCAGAAAAATGGAATTGTTGCCTCAGTCATTTGAAAGCTACTTTAAAGTCATGGAATAGGAGTCTAGTGAATCTCGGCTGTTTATGTGACAGCAGTAGTCTTTGTACTTTTATTGTATTCTTGGTTTCCAAATTTTAGCTATCCTCTTGATCTCTTGTAATATTTACAGTGATACTCTGGTAGGGAATATTTTGTCTTCCTCCTGGATCAATTTATTCTTTTTTTTTGTATAGCAAAAAACTGTTGTAAAGAAGAATGCAAATCCAAAATCTGTGGATTAAATTGATTTTGAACTTTTATTATTTGATTAAAATATTGTTCATCTGGTCCTCTGAAATCTTGCCCATTGCAGTTTCATCCTGCAAGCAAGATAGGGCTTTCTTAAAGTCAGTCTAAAAAGTATTGGCTATGGCTGGGGAAAAAAACCCCCGAACTTAAGAAAACCTTTCAAAGAATTTCATTTGAGGAGTTCTGTAAACAATCTTTCATTTTATTCTCAAAAACAATCTATTGGGAGAATCTGGCATTAGCAGAATCCACGAGTGTGGGTATTTGGTTTCGGTTGGTTTTTTTTCTTCTGAAAGACCAACTTAAAAACAAAAAAAATTGAAAACAAGAAAAACCCACCCCAAACACGGAGCTGGTGTAGAGTTTTATGACAAAGATCTGGAAGCAATTACTTTAGGCCTTTTCATTTGTCTTCATTACTTTTCTATGAATTCCAGGCTGGAAGAGTGGGAGTGAAAAGGACTGCGTGGATCACTGTGTCCAGTCCCTTGCAGTGGTCTATTATAAATCCACAGGGATTTATATATCCTCTCTGCCAAATACATAGCTTTCCCTGTGCCCTTCTCTTGTGAAATACCGGTGCACCATGCAATGGCTTCTGGTTTTATATCTAAGGAGAATACTTAAGTGATGCATCCAAAAATCTGATAGGCCTTTTTTCTATGGCTGGGTGACAGTGGCAGCTCACAGTGTCACCCTTATGAGCCTTTGCTTTATTGAAACTCTTCAGCTAATAGCAAAGTTACATACTCCAGTGCATACCATTGAACATATTTTATTAAATGTCATCTCGATTCTGTTATTCCAGTCCACAAACCCATCTTTTTTTCCTACCTTATTTCTTCTGTTTTAATGGCAACAGGTCCTGAGATTGCCCATCTAGATCTAGCACCATGATTACTAAAGAAAATAGTTGTCAGCTTATTGAAGGTGGCATCTCATCAGCCTACTAAAGTTTTTTTTTATAAGCCTTCACAGTCTTTCTGGTAATCGACTTGTTTATCCATTTTATTTTTTGTATTAATCCTGATCTTCCTCACCTTAAATAACAGTTTTCTTTGTGGGAGCTATATTTAAAATGTTTGCAGTAGCTGACAGCAGGAACTTTGAAGTCAGTTATAGATTGAATTAAATTTACACTCTTCTAATTTTATCAAAATTGTATTCCTTTTTATTCAACTTCTGATCTACTTATATTCTTCTACTCAGTCTGTTCTAGACACATTTGTGGGTTTTATGTACTATATTAATTACATTAATGTATACCATGTTAATGCAGTGTTAATATACTTTATTATATTGAACTAACCATATATGTCTGAATAATTTGCTGTCCTTCTGAATATCCTTGCATTTATGCTTGTTTCAAGTAGTATGTGTAGTAAATTACCAGACTTTCCTGCTATCACACTTTGAAATTTCACATGGTAATTCTTTCTGGGTCCTACAGAAGGGATTATACAGGCCATCCTGTTTTTACCAGAGTAGGTAATCTCTGATGGTTTTATTTCATCTTGGGTTTGATCATTTCCGTGTCCTTGTCCCTGTTGCAATTAATTATCACATATTGTATCATTAAAGGGAAGTAAACTATGTTTCTAGTATAATTAATACTTGGGCCATACTAGGCTGTTATTAATCTGCAAATGATCATTTTTATTTGAATTATACTGATTAAGGAAGAGAATCAGAAAGGACTGTGTAGTAGTGGAAACTGCTTGACACTGTTGACCAAATGTTTACTTGATTTCTTGAAAAATTTGGGGGAGATTTGGACTTCATGATCCTTGGTCCCTTCCAACTCAAGATATTCTATGATTCTATGCTGCTTACAAAATCATTTGAGAAACCATTAAGTACTAATTTGCAAAATGGTAAACTGTTTTCAGAAGTTAAATGATTATACTTAAGATGTTTCTGAAAAGTGTAGGTACCAAAATAGCAATGTCTTTTAAATTAATTTTCTTGCAGTAACTGAAAGAGCAGCTTGGTTTTTAAAGTGTTTCTACTCTGCTTAGAAATGTTGTTTACTTACTATGGATCCGTAGAAGTAATTGGAACTAATCATAAAAGTTTAGAGGTTAAGTAAAGACTACTTAGCTAAGAAGATCCCTTCCAAGCCAAACTATTCTATGATTTTAAATCAGGAGGATCAGAGGTTTAAGTGCAGAGTGAATTAGTTCCCTACAGTTACAAACAGTTTGACAAGTTTGTGGGCGGAGAACATACCTGTTGTTCCGGTTCTGGCATTGCTTTTCTATGTGATATATTTTCATCTTGCAAGAGTTTTGACTTTTATAAGCATATTTATGCATTCTACTTTATCTGTGGGAAAGCCTTTATGGACCAGTAACTTCGGCCTTTGTGTATGAAGTTCATCCTTGTTTTTCAAGTGTAGTCAGCTACTCCTGTGTCTCTGTTCTATTCTTCATTCCAAGGCCTACTGGTTCTAGAAACATAATTGATTGTTTTTTCAAATGGTCAATTTAAAAAAATTGACTTTATGAATTGAAAATTCACTTCTGGTGAATTAAAAGTGTAGCCTTCCTACACAGAGCAAGAAGAATAGAAATTTATTTTACTGACTTACATTTCTCAGACTTTTCTGAAGAGTAGGCTTGCTTTTAATGAATTGTTCTCATACTGCTTAGGCTAGTATGATCCATTTTCTCTCATCACTTCTTCAGAACTTACTGTTGCTAAAATGTACTGAACAGATGACTTTTGAATACTAAAACCTTTTAAAATCCATCAAACCAGTGTAGCCCAATGAAGAGTATGTGTGGTGGGTTGACCATGGCTGAACGCCAGGTGCCCACCAAAGCCGTTCTATCACTCCCCCCTCCTTTGCTGGACAG